>CM070831.1:1465000-1485000 GCA_036326025.1 Chrosomus eos | reverse complement strand
GTGGAATAGAAACCTATTTGACAACTAAATATGAGTTTATTTAGTAGTGAGGGAAAACTCAAGCAGCCAGCATCATTTTAAAGCAGTTCTAGGAATAACAGGAATAACAGGCTTGTGCGTCCACAGTAAAGGCACAATATGTAAGATTTTTGGATTAGAATATCTAAAAACCTCTAGTACAATTTTATATATTTTGTTGACTTGTGTACTTAGTAGTGCTGTCAAACGATTAAAATATTTAATCGGGATTAATCGCATTAATGTCATAGTTAATTCGCAATTAATAGCACATTTTTATCTATTCTAAATGTCCTTGATTTCCTTTTGTCCCATTATTTTTTCTAATTTTAATGCTCTTATCAACATGGAAAAGTGGATCGGCAGTGAGTTTGTTCTTAGCTGTGGTATCCGTGTGCTTCTGTCTGAAGTCATCCATTCTAGAGCTTAGATCAAAAAAATCAAAAAATGATTCAAAAATCAACACATTATCTGTAATTATGAGCCTACTTTTTTAATACGTGGGTCATTATAACTGACGTTCTCAACTACTTTCTACTTTTCTCTTTTTTCTGTAGGCTACCTCCAAATACTTCAAAGTTAGCCAACATGTCACCATCATACACATCAGCATAAATGCTCCTGATCAATTATTTGTTATTACAGCATTAACACACAAACCACTATTATAACATAAAGCAAGCAGGCTAACGTTACTGCATGCATGGTGTGGCATGACTGAATGCGCACTCCCTTAATAATTCCATAGACTGTAAAAAATATGGACAAAGCGTCTGTGATGTCGTCACCCATAGACTTTCTGAAGAGCGGTTATGAGGCGTTTATGGGGGGTACGGGCGGCGCCATCTTGGAAAATCTTTTCAGAAAGGATACAGAGGTGGTGTGATGTGTTGGGTCAGATCATGGTCGAGACGTCACATTTCAGGAATTCCACTCGGCGCAGCCCATTATCAGCTGTCAATCAAGCTGTCAATCAAAGTTAACCGCATTTGTCATACATTTTATATCTAAATACGATCTAAACTAACGAGTTAGAAAAACATTCACCCCCTCACAGTTGTCAGGCACTCGGAACCTATCGAAAAATACAATAAAAGTCCATGGGGCCAACCTGTAAAAACATGAATTTATGCTGTGAAAACGGACATTTTAACATGGGGGTCTATGGACATCTGCTCTCTTTTGGGACCGCCCCTAGTGGAGTTTACATGTAGTGCAGTTTTTCACACTTCCGGGTAGGCTTCATTTATGAGATTAGAATATTGCCGCTTGAATAATTCCTAAAAAGCTGACATCAGTTCATCGTGATCTCACACATCTCTGTTATTATCAGTAAAGTTTTCATAATATATACACTATGTTTGTTATAATTAGAGGATTTTCTAGCATACAGAATTCAGCACTGAACAAAAAGTCAGTTTTGAGCGGTGAGGGGAGTCCATCTTAAATGCTTCTGATTGGCCATTGCGTTCAAGAAGTAAATATGTCTGTGATTGGCTACATCGCTCAACGCTGCAAACATGTTATAAAAAGAAACTCTGGCCTGTAAATCTTTTCTATTTCGTTTTAGTTGTTCTTGTTGCTTTTCTGCAACAGATGAATAAAAATGTATTAGTTTTATGTTTTATTCATAGATATTTCTGGTTTGCGGGAGTCCCGTGAATCGTTTTATTCTCCCGCACACAGTCCCGCACGTCTCAAGATCAAGGGCCTTATTGGCATCCGTTTCGGCGTCTCGCGCTCGCCATCCACTCAAAACGTAACGTTAGCCTACTACTCTTTATGCTCTTTGGCCGGCGCACAAGCCCAAACAAGTGTGTGCGGCGTGCCTGTTGTTTTGTTTCCGGTCCAGGTAGATCCGGTGTGATGTTGTATTTTTTCTAACGTTACTAGTTGTTGCAACAGCATGTGAAAAAAGTACAAAGTTTGCTAGGCCAAAAAGAACGTTAATCTCGCGATAAAAAAAATGGGTTTGCGTTAACGCCGTTAATAACGCGTTTAACTGACAGCACTAGTGCTTACATTATCCCAAATGTTCCCAGCAATGTATGAATCCAGAGAAATCAGCTATTTGGTAACACTTTACAATAAGGTTCATTAGTTAACATGAACTAAGAATAGCGGTGTGAACCTACACTGGTCTCACGGTTCGGTTCGGTTACGATTATCATGTCATCGAATGAGTTTAATTACCATGCACTCAATTTTCAATTTTACTTCAAAAGATGTTTTCAGTTGGACAGATTTTTCATGTTTGGCTGCACTATTTTCTCTCTCAGTTCAGCCTCAGTTTGTTGGAGGACGAGCCGATAGAAAGCCGGTGTGAAGAGCCCATAGGGTTTGGCTCATGTTTACTGAGCCATCATAAACATTAATGAAGGACCAGAGTTATGAATACCCATACAATTATCCACAGGCCAAGTTCCCGTATTAGCCTAATATAAATTCCCTGATGAAAACTGTGGTTGACCTTTACTGAATACTGAATATTGATGGGATTGACAGAAGCAGACATGCATAATGCAGAAAACACCAGGCGTGAAAGTGCAGACAAAAGCTTTCCACCATTAGCATTTTAGCATTGAAAGTGCAGAGGCAAGAATTGAAATCTGTATGTAATATGAAATCTGTTTTTCTATACAATTTCAGTGGCAAAGTGCAAGCGCTCGTATGCTGTTTGTAAATAGATTTGAATATGGAGATATGAGAGCAAACAAAGCAATTGACGTTGTTTTGCTATGGAGCATCAAACTCATCTGAACTCAGAGAGGCGCAGCTGCGGTTCAAGCTAACCAGCATTTACACATGGAAATGATTTACACGGGCTCTAATTGATTGTTTGAGTGTTTGCAGATAACCCAGGGTAAATGTTCAGTCTCCGTTTACTCT
Source organism: Chrosomus eos (assembly GCA_036326025.1). Classification (NCBI taxonomy): domain Eukaryota; kingdom Metazoa; phylum Chordata; class Actinopteri; order Cypriniformes; family Leuciscidae; genus Chrosomus; species Chrosomus eos. Next base: position 1,482,093 of record CM070831.1, on the reverse strand, counting down.
ATGAATCATGATGTGATATTAAACGAGACATTGGGTGAATATCAAGGCCATGCTAAAGTCCCTCCAGCGTGAGTTATTCTCTATATCAGCGTCAGTGTTTCTGAACTTCCATGTCACAATATTATATTACAATATTATAATATATCATATATAAACACAATATAAGAGACACGGCAGGCAAAAACATTGTTTTTTTTATTCACTGGTCAATTTTGGGATATTTGTCTTTAATAACAGGTCTTCTTTCAGACTTGTGGTGAAAAAAAGTCTGAAATGCACATTTAGGTCTTTATTTTACTACACTTTGTCTGTTTGCGTCTGTAGATTTCTCATAAATTCATCAAAAGTTGGCGTTTTAAATCATTACTCTTGGCGTTTTAAATCATTACTAAATCGTTAGAAAGCGCTCTCTCTCCTTTACAACACTGTCGGGTCCAAATATGGACCAATCAGAGCACAGTGTGCTTTTCAGGAGGAGGGGCTTCATAGAGACAGGAAGTAAACAGAGCGTTACTGGCAGACTGGGAAGAGAGGAGCCGCAACAATGGAGAATATGAGGAAAATAATCAACATTAATGCGAAAAATTTTAGCTGAAAAAAATAACTCTAGAAAGCTTTGAGATGGAAATGAGAATGAAATGGCAACTTAATGTTGCACAAATGGACACAAACTTTTTATAAATTTGAAATTATTAGTGGAAAACTATAAAAGTGAATTAATAGATACACAATACTGAACTTTTTTATCATACTTTTGATTACTTTTGATTTTTTTTTCCTGGGCATTTCTTTTTGCAGTGCATTATGGGATTGTCATGTTGTCATCTCTATATAAATGATGACTTTTAAATGAGAAAGGAAACTATTTTGGTAACCACTTTACTTAAAGCCTTTATATTATAAATGCATTATAAAAGTATTATAATGCTTAATTATTATCTTATAATGATTCATGAATAATCATAACAACAGTTTATATTATATATTCACTGTTGAACAGATTTTAGAAAGCATTTATGCATTAAAACACACGACAACAAACAATTTCAGATGTAATGAATCTGCAAATATTTATAATGCAGTTTATACTTTGGTTAAAATGAAATGTAATGCATTATAACATGCATTATGAATTGCTTAAAATGCATTAACTAAAGTGTTATTGAAGATATCATTCTATATCAGAATTTATAAGGCCCTCTTTTCACTGTATGTAGTTTACCAATCCGATATTTTCAACGCCGCAGTTGCCGTCTGTAAAATCGTATGTATTGCTATCTTTACCCATTAATAAGCGTACAATCACAGACTTGAAAAAGTGTATTTATATTCTATATTGGCGATAATTTGCTTCTAGCGATCAAGCGGCTCAACAGAGCGATGAAATCGTGAGCGGCGTTTCACAAACCTAGAGTTATGGCGTTTAGCCTCTGATATGTTCATGCATTACGACATTACGTAACGATATCTAACATAGTACAAAATGAACAACATCGTCATAATTACATTGTAACCATTACGTTGTGTCAGTGAAAACGAACTAGGGAAGCACAGTTATTAGGCCACGAATCAAGAGGCGATGCATCACAACCGAATTGGTTTATTCACCAATTCAAATTCGGGGCAATTATCCTTTACCATGCATTATGTCACATCTATCACAATAGGCATATTTAGCACAGGAAGTTGCTGTATAAGTAATGAGGAGTTTCTGCTTCACTTCTGCCTGTGGTTGTGTGCAGGATGATCTGGAGGCGTGCGAGGACCCTGGCGTGCCGCTGTTTGGCAGGCACAGCGGGGCAGCTTCGGCATCGGCGCCAGTGTGGCGTTCTCCTGTGAGCTAGGCTATCGTCTGCAGGGCGCGGGAGAGATCACGTGTCTGGGCGGTGGGCGGCGTGTGTGGAGTGCACCTCTGCCAAGGTGTGTGGGTACGTGCCGCTCTCATTCACTTACACGTCCAGAGTCTGTCAGGTCCTCATGGTTGCGTTCCAGTTTAGTGGCGTTCTGATCAGGGCACTTTGTAAAGAAACACACATATTTATTCAAATGCATGTACACTTGGGGTCAGAAGATTTTGAATGTTTTTAAAAGAAGTCTCTTCTGCTCACCAAGGCTGCATTTATTTGATTAAAAATACAAAACTACGGAGCGCCCATAGTCCCACTTTGTCAAAAAAAATTATTATAACTATCTCGTGGCCTCAAGATAGTAACTCGTGGCCTCAAGATAGTAACTCGTGGCCACAAGATAGTAACTCGTGGCCACAAGATAGTAACTCGTTGCCTCAAGATAGTAACTCGTGGCCACAAGATAGTAACTCGTGGCCACAAGATAGTAACTCGTAGCCTCAAGATAGTAACTCGTGGCCTCAAGATCCAGTAAACTTGTGGCCCAAGATAGTAATCATCGTAAGCCTCAAGATAGTAACTCGTGGCCTCAAGATAGCATCTTGTGGCCTCAAGATAGTGACTCGTAGCCTCAAGATAGTAACTCGTAGCCTCAAGATAGTAACTCGTGGCCTCAAGATAGCATCTTGTGGCCTCAAGATAGCATCTTGTGGCCTCAAGATAGTGACTCGTAGCCTCAAGATAGTGACTCGTGGCCACAAGATAGTAACTCGTGGCCTCAAGATAGTAAATTGTGGCCTCAAGATAGTAACTCGTGGCCTCAAGATAGTAACTATATTTATTTACAACTTTGAAAAATATATTTTTACAGAGTACTTATAGACTATAAACTTGTTGTTGTTGCTAACATAGTGCACTTGAAAAATGTAGTGTGGAAGATATTTTCACTCAGAAATGGCTAGTAAATGTCACAATTAATTCTACGGCAAAAAAGACACCAATGTAAAATGTACTCCAATATATTTTTTTATTATTATTTACAACTTTACAATTTACAGTGTACCTTTTATATACTATATACTAGTTACTAAAGTTGTGCACTGAAATTTGTTTTGAATTTTTAATTAATAAAAAAAAAGGAAAGTAACTAAAAAAGGAAAGTAGAAAACTATTTTTTTGTAAAACAGTCAAACTTTACAACTTTTACAGTATACTTGAAGTATGCAGTATTCATTAAGAATTTCAAATTAAATTGTCCTAATTATCACATGCAAAAATGTTTCAAATTTAATTCAGTGATTAGTTGCGGAAATATTTTTTGTTTTGCATTTTTGGAATCCAATTTTGATTGTCAATTTCTGACCTTTTGTGAGTCTAATAAAAAAAAAAACGAGTCAGGAAACTTTGTATGATATTCTTTTTAATTTGATTGCACTGTTAATGGACGAGCGCATTGCATCGTGCAATACAATACTGACTCGAATGCAACCAATGAGTGACGAAATATGTTGTTCAATATATATTGCATGTTTTGATGGTATATGTTCTCTTTCTATATACCTCGCTTTCTGTTTACTTCCCCAAATTTACATGTTTTTAATGGGTTCCCCGTTGTCCACAGCTGAATGCGGTTCAACCGTTTCCAAGAACTCTGGTGTCCTGTTGTCCCCAAACTATCCCCGCAATTACGAGAACAACCACGAGTGCATCTACAACATTCAGGTACAGGCGGGGAAAGGAATCAACATATCAGCGAACAGCTTTCATCTGGCTCAAGGTGACGTTCTCAAGGTAAATGCTGATTCAGAGCCTGTACAAGCTTGCAACACACGTTCTTTTGATACTAAACTGGAATCAAAAAGTGCTATTTTGGGTATTGCGCTGACTTCTCTGGTCTCCTTTCCCAGTTGTATGACGGGCCGGACAGCAGTGCAGAGGTTCTGGGAGGTTTCTCGGGATCCTCTATGTTGGGTCAGTCGTTGACCAGCACGTCGAATCACCTATGGCTCGAGTTTTACTCGGATCAAGACGAAACGGCAGAGGGATTTAAGCTGGTTTACACCAGTAAGCTTACTCTACTCTTACTCTCCTCTTACTCTCCTCTTACTCTCTTACTCTACTCTTACTCTACTCTTACTCTACTCATACTCTACTCTTACTCTTACACTTCCTTACTCTACCTTCCTCTACCTTACTCTTACTCATACTATACTCTACTCTTACTCTACTCATACTCTACTCTTACTCTACTCATACTCTACTCTACTCATACTCTTACTCTACTCTACTCTACTCTTACTCTACTCATACTCTACTCTACTCTACTCATATACTCTTACTCTACTCTTACTCTACTCTACTCTACTCTACTCTACTCTTACTCTACTCTTACTCTTACTCTACTCATACTCTTACTCTACTCTAACTCTACTCTACTCTTACTCTACTCATACTCTACTCTTACTCTACTCTTACTCTACTCTTACTCTTACTCTACTCATACTCTACTCTTACTCTACTCTACTCTACTCTACTCTATTACTCTACTCTACTCTACTCTCTTACTCTACTCTACTCTAACTCTACTCTACTCTACTCTTACTCTACTCTAACTCTACTCTACTCTACTCTACTCTTACTCTACTCTAACTCTACTCTACTCTACTCTTACTCTACTCTACTCTACTACTCTTACTCTACTCATACTCTACTCTTACTCTACTCTTACTCTTACTCTTACTCTACTCATACTCTACTCTTACTCTACTCTAACTCTACTCTACTCTACTCTTACTCTCTCCTTATCTCCTCTACTCTACTCTTACTCTACTCTTACTCTTACTCTACTCTTACTCTACTCTTACTCTACTCTACTCTACTCTACTCTTACTCTACTCCTACTCTACTCTTACTCTACTCTACTCTTACTCTACTCTTACTTTACTCTACTCTAACTCTACTCTTACTCTACTCTACTCTTACTCTACTCTTACTTTACTCTTACTCTACTCTTACTCTACTCTTACTCTACTCATGCTCTTACTCTACTCTTACTCTACTCTTACTTTACTCTACTCTACTCTTACTCTTACTCTACTCTTACTTTACTCTTACTCTACTCTTACTTTACTTTACTCTACTCATACTCTTACTCTACTCTTACTCTTACTCTACTCTACTCTTACTCTACTCTTACTTTACTCTTACTCTACTCTTACTCTACTCTTACTTTACTCTACTCTTACTTACTCTACTCTACTCTACTCTTACTCTATCTACTCTCTACTCTTACTTACTCTACTCTACTCTTACTCTACTCATGCTCTTACTCTACTCTACTCTTACTCTACTCTACTCATACTCTACTCTTACTCTACTCATGCTCTTACTCTACTCTGCTCTTACTCTACTCTTACTTTACTCTTACTCTACTCTACTCTTACTCTACTCTTACTCTACTCTTACTCTACTCATGCTCTTACTCTACTCTTACTCTACTCTTACTCTACTCTTACTTTACTCTTACTCTACTCTTACTCTACTCTTACTCTACTCATGCTCTTACTCTACTCTTACTCTTACTCTACTCTTACTTTACTCTACTCTTACTCTACTCTTACTCTACTCTTACTCTACTCTTACTTTAATCTACTCTTACTCTTAAGGTCCTTGCACACCGAGTCCCAAATTTTCGTATGTCTTTTTTCATATTGTCATTCGGTGGCACTGAATTGTCAACACAACTCTTATTTTTTGACGTATGAAAGTTTTAAAGGCAGTGTGTAAACTTGATCGACAAAACATGAGGTCGTATTTATTTTCTAATGTGCGAAAATTTGTGCAAGGACCTTTACTCTTACTCTTACCAACTTTCAACATGTTTGTATTGTTACAATGTCAGTAGTGTATGTAAATGAAGAATGTTTACTCTTTGTCCATGTCACCTGGACCGAGAAATCCCCTTTATCCAGGGCTTTTGTGAAAACTAGACTTTACTTCTGCATGTTTGTATCCCCGCCCACAGACAGTGGGATCGGCAGAGGGTTATTAACCCAACAGTTATTGTATGAGTTTATCACTGAAAATTGCAACATACTCTTTATTTAAACAGCATTGTGGTAAAATGTTAGCCTGGCATGCCAGACCTACATCAAGATGTTAGGTCTGGGAACTCTCCATTGACATACCTCAATCCGAGGGGCGGATAAACGGTTGTCTTTCAAAATCCCTCGGCACGTAATAGGATAGCGCTAACCAACCAGAGCAACGAACGGCTGTGGATGAGTGAGTCCCGTGCATTTTCCCACCAGCGGAGCTAGTTGATATATTAAACTTTTGCCGTATCCGGTCGTCAAAACTCCGAACACATCTTCCTTTCCTTTAGTCGCGGCCAAAGCCGATTCGAAAGACCGCTGCGTCTTCATTGTTTTCAAGTAGCAGGGAAATCACCTATGGAAATCACGCGGAACGTCATGAACTGTGCCGTCATTGTGTTAAGCCTGCCCGCCGACTCTATACACGATGTGATTGGCCTGACCAGTTTTTGGTTTTTCCAGCTCAAAAGCCTATTGAGTGTTGCTAGACCGCCGCTAGGGTGCATCTAGATTTCTAGGCTAGTAAAACGTGGCAACAGCTTTCTTACCTGTACGTGACAACGTTCTGCGTCCCATATCTTTTGCATATTATCCATCCTAAATAGTATTTGAAATTAGAATTAGTGTGTCCCTAATCGTAGTGTTGAAATGAGTATTACAAAGATATTCGGATGGTCTACTATTTCTGAAGTGCAGATCCGTAGAGACTCTAACGGCTAATGTTGCCGTTTATTCAATTAGAACTACAAACACAGATAAAACGAGTAAAAAACTACAAACATGGCTGATGTGTGATGTGTTAGGCGGTTTGAGTGATTTATAATCAGTATCTAACCTATTTATTCATTCTTCTCCACATTATATTTCATCTATAAAAGCATTGTGAACTTTTATACATGTACGTTTGCTCATCTGCATGAGGAGAGTCTGCATGCCTGGCAGATTAACGTGTGGAATTTCTCTCCGATATGGTGGGAAATTTAATTAAATTGAATGTGGAGGATTTTGACTGTGACGAGATGATTGACAGGGCTGATGTAACTAAGCTACAGTGTCCATTAAAGATGCAGTTATGAAAATGTAGTTTGTCTGCTACAGACTCAAAAGTATTTAGTTATTCTTCACAAAAACTCTACAAACTTTTAGGGTGTATTATGAGTAGGCGAATATGGAAATATTGATTATGAACACAGAGGTTTTTCAGCTTTCTCCATATTTATGAATCTTTGCGACACGCTGGATCCTTCACTCTTTGAATTCTTGCACTCAGGAATAATAAGATTGATAAGCAGTATTTTTGCGCTTTTTCCTGTAGCTCAAACAGTAAAGCATTTGCGCTTGCAACGCCAAGGTCATGGGTTCGATTCCCAGAGAAAGCAAGAACTGATAATAATGTAAAAATGTGTACCTTTGGATAAAAGCATCTGCCAAATGCATAAATGTAAATGTATTTCCTACTAAAGCAAGGTGGTATTTCACTCTGGTAATGCTTAGCCAATAGGAGTAGAGTGGGCGTGGCCTTGGGCGACGGTATGCCCAGTGCATTATGGATGTTGTAGTTTTCATACCTATTTGGCCAAAATGAAGACATCAGCTTTTTTCACAGTTTTCTCTAGTCAGGTTTCACCGATTTCAGAAATGTTTTCGCCTTTCTTCTGTACAGGCAGACCAGTTTTATTGAAAGGCTATTTTGCCAGGGGTGAAGTACATCTTTAAGTCCACATTACGTGTAGAAACTCACACACACTAGAGGTTGCATGAAATGCAGTTTTGGATCACGTGACTTCAGTTGTTTCTTCTCGGTGTAGCTTTTGTTTTCCTCTCCAAAAGTGAATATAAAGTCACCAGCATTCATGCAAACTTCTGAGTTCATTTGGGATGTTCAAATTCTTGTGAGGAAAGTTAGAAACATAAACAGTGTTTCACTGATATTTCATATTTGATGCTTTGATGATAAATAATTCATCCCTGCCAAGATTGCAAATGACTACTTTTATCAGTAATTCCATCTGGATCTCATAAAATTGCAATTATAAAGGCCTTTCTCACACATATTTACGGATTGTTATATTATATTATATTATATTATATATTATATTATATTATATTATATTATATTATATTATATTATATTATAGTATTTTATAGTATAGTATATTATATTATATTATATTTTATTTTATTTTATTTTATCATTATAGTCCAAAATGAACACCAGCCAAGTGTCTAATATGAGCAAAATTGACTTTGGTGAGTAATTGAAATGTTGTTGGCCACTCTCAGTTTTAGGATAATCTAGGCCCGTATGTATAAAACTTCTAAGAAATGCTCTTAAGAATAGTCTTAAACTTTGACTTGAGTGTCAAAAAATACTTAGTAAAAAGTAGGACTTCTCTAAGAGTGAGATACTTTTATAAAGCAGCTAAAAGCAACTTTCAGTAAAGTATAAGACTGATTCTTAAGTGCTGACTGAAGTAGCACTTAAGTGCTGCAAACTAAGGACTACAATGATGTTAACCCAAAATGGCCGCCCTGAACCTCTGAATCAGCCAATAGTGAGCCTGCAAGGGTGAGGTCACTGCAGCATGACACCAAACATTCAATGTAATTATAACAAAATAATTTAATTAAGACACTGAAACTTTAATATTTGAATGTATTTTTTGAATTGCTTTGCATTGTGCAAAATTATCACAAATTAGTATTGAAGAAAAATTGTCAGATTCACCTTTTATTCAAATAGGCTAGTATTAAAAATGTGTTAAATATTTTGTAAGCGTATTGTGTAGTTTTGCCTAGAGTCAATTGTTTATTTGTGATAACACAATGAAACATTCCAAATTGTACAGACATAATTTTTAGCCAGGCTTTCATACAAATAAATTATGGACTGGTGAAAAAAAGAGAGGATAATGAAATATTAAGATATGATTATGTTGCAGACAATGGATGTTTTTTTTCTCCTGTGAGCTTTTTAGTTTTTCTAAAATCTGTAGCTGTAGTTTGCCCTTATTTGTCACTTAAAGGTGCTCTAAGTGATGCCACGCGTTTTTAAGGCCAAAACATTTTTTGTCACATACAGCAAACATCTCCTCACGATCCGCTAGCTGCCTGTCCCCTGAACACACTGTAAAAAAACGCGGTCTCTGCAGACACCCTAGGCTCAACAAACGGCTACAAAAACAAACTCTAGCGACCCGCTCTAAGAAACATAACAAACTGTTCCAGCCAATAACCGACAAGAATGGTTTGGGGGGCGGGGTTTGAGGGGTTAGTGCGCGGATGAGGAGGAGGGAGGGTCTAGCTAGCCTCCGTTTTGTTTGACAATAGTTCGAACGTCAACAAGAAGTGATGTGACCCAGGATCGCTTAGAGAACCTTTAATATTTAAAAATAATATTGATCTGCCTGCATTGACACCATTATATGAGAACTGAACTGAGCTGGATGATGACATCACTGTTTTCCACCAGAGCGGCTGTAGAGATAAATGAACTAAATAGATAACTAATGATTTTTTTACAATGGAAATGAATGCTTTAGCTTAAGTTCTGCCAGGAAGACTAATATCCCTCCCTCATACCTCCCGGGGGTCGGCTCCGCCTGCGTCTTCAGGCAGTAAAAACAGATTCCGTTACCCTCGGATTGCGAGCTACGCAACAGAACTTTATAACACAATACTTGCTTGCTGGGCTGTTAATAAACTTTGTCACGTCATTTTGCCTCCCGAGTCTTTCTGGTTGAAATTAATTAACACTGAATTTACTTAAGCAGGACAATGACATTATTTTCTTCTAGAGCTGCCGTACAGCCAAGACTAACTTTGTTGCATTATTTTCCTGTAATGTCTGTAAAGCTGCTTTGAAACAATCTGTATTGTAAAAAGCACTGTAGAAATAAAGGTGACTTGAAATCATTTTGTCAGATAAATACTTTTACTAAGTTTAGTGTTTTGTTCTTCCCTCATATTTTAAAATATATAAAAAACATAAATATAAAATATTTTCCTCATAATTTGATGGTTTAAGCAAACTTGTAGGGTCATAAAAAAAAAAAAAACTCTGCACATCACTTTTGGCCACCACTGTATATTTGGTGTGGTCAGTGTCACAATAGTGCTATTCAAGAGCCTGCTAACTGTGGACTGAAGTGCCTGAGTCATCACAGGTGCACTGCTGAATTCCAGTCGCCAAATATAAATAATACTTTCATTTCATTGCTATAAAACTTTTTTAAAGGTAAGTTACAAAAAAATACATTGATGATTAAACTTTTTTTATCGTTTGATCAACTCATTTTACATCATATTTTCGTTGAAAAGTGCATGACCTAATCTCTTTGCTGCCATCTTGTTACTCCTAACTAGGTTAGGAGACCTCTCCAGCTCTCTTAAATAATTTAGGAGCTGAGACCAAGTCTTAACACTTAGGAACCTTTATGAATCACACTTACTCTTAAGTTTAGGAATAAGAGTAAAATTATGTAATTCTTAGAATTTTGACAGACTTGAGACTAAAATTTTACTCTGAGTGGCTTTATACATACGGGCCCAGACTTTGTGACGAGCGACTGAAATCACACACACACACTGTCTGCAAAATAAAAAATCAAACGATGATGGATGCCGTTTTGCTGTATATTGGCAAATAAAATATATTTTAATACATAATGCAAAATACAGTTTGCAGGTGTGGTATACAGTAAGTTAATTTTGGACCCATACGGATACGAATGAAATCTCGCGCTCCCTCTCAATCGTTCTGCCATAAACTACCTCTCATGAATATATTAGCTCACTTAATTTTAATTTCTGGATTAATATCTTCATTTCATTGTCAGCATGAACTGTGTAACTGTTCTCAGCACTCACACACACACACACACACACACACACACACACACACACACACACACACACACACACACACACACAACACACACACACACACACCACACACACACCACACGGTTTATTGCTTTTGTGATGAAAACCGTTGAATTAGCAGCATCATATGCATGGATTATTAGTGCCATGGAGACTCTTAATTGTCTTTGTTTGAAATTATAGGTCTGTCGTTTCTCATGAGAAGTTTTGTAATGCGTCTTCCTCATGGTGCTGTATTATTTGATATCTTCATCATATAGCGTGAGGAAAACATGACGAGGTTAGCACAGTTGTTCTTCTGTTCTGTCCAGAACTGTGTTCATGATCAGCTTTTACTCTGAGAGTCTCGTCTGTCTGTCAGCCGCTGATAATCTGTTCACTTACATCCCATGCTTTTGAGTTTTGACCTTAGCTGTGCTAGAGAGAAGGGGAGACAGTGAGGGAACTTATATATATATATTCTGCCATTATTTAGTCTCATGGCATTTCCATACAGTGCTTATCATAAGTGATCACACCCATGCTAAAGTTGACTAAAAAGAGGAATAAAAATTTTTTCTTTTGGAAATTGATCTTAATGCCTTAGAAAAATCCAACCTTTAAGGACACCAGTTTTCTTTGTGAATGAATAATGTATTGTAAATAAATAAATGTTCTTCCTTCAGTGCACCCCTATGTTAAATTCCCATAGAGACAGCAGAGTTTTATTTTTAAAGGCCAGTTATTTCATGGATCCGGGATATTATTATGCATCCTGATAAAGTTCTCTTGGCCTTTGGAGTAAAATATTCCACATCATGGTTTTATTTCAGTTAGCCTAATAGCTGGTTTGATTTGCATTGAGAGATGATCTTATGGAAAGTTCCCCGTGCCGATTTCTACTGGTGTCCTTAAATGTTGGATTTTTCCTCATTTTTTTAATTAAGGCTTTAAGATCAATTTCCAATTGCTTCTATCTAGATCTCGAAAATATCCCATTGCTTAAACTTACCAATGTACCTGCATACAACACTAGATCGATATATTTATATTTAGCTCTTTTTCTTTTTTGTCGTGTTTTTTTTTGTTTGGTTCTCTTTTTTTATTTATTATTATTATTCTTTTTTTGTATGTGCTCCATGTATGTCTTTCTTTCGTTTGTATATAATTCACTGATCTTTTATCTTGTATAAACTACAATGTCTTGTTAACTTGCAATAATAAATAAATAAAATAAAAGATCAATTTCCAAAAGATTATTTTTTATTCTCTTTTTAATCAACTTTAGCATGGGTGTATTCACTTATGATAAGCACTGTATATTATATTATATTATATTATATTATATTATATTATATTATATTCTATTATATTATATTATATTATATTATATTATATTATATTATATTATATTATATTATATTACATTGTATTGTATTATATTATTCAGTAACAAGCAGCATCAAAATAATTTCAAATATAAAATATTATACTACAACATATCTTTTAAACGAATAGTTCACCCAAAAATTCTTTCTACCATCATTTAGTATTTTGTTTTATTTTATTTTTTATTTTATTTTATAATAAATAAAATAATTTTTTTAATAAATGACAAGCAGCATCAACATAATTTTGAATATGAAATATTATAGAATAGTGTATTATTTAAATTAATAGTTCACCCAAAAACATTTTTCTCCAATAATTTAGTCACGATTTCACTTTGTTATAAGTTATGTGTATTTCCAGTACAAGCACTATCAAAAAAACTTTCACACATTCATTATTCTATAATGTTTTAAATGTTTTCTAATATATAATGTGTAATATAAAATGTGAAATTGGACTAGTTTTTAGGAATTGGCTGTTCCACTAATAATTCAGAAATTCATGAAACATTTCTGGTATTGTACGCATTAAATATTACGATATATAAATTAAATATTACATACTATGTGTAATATGTTGATGTTACTGGGTGCCTCCACCATCGATGTAGCCCCGCCCCATCAATATAGCCCCGCCCCATCTATATAGCCCCGCCCCCATCCATATAGCCCCGCCCCATCTATATAGCCACGCCCCATCTGTATAGACCCGCCCCATCTATATAGCCACGCCCCATCTAAATATATATAGCCCCACCCCCTCTATATAGCCACGCCCCATCTATCTATCTATCTATCTATATATATATATATATATATATATATATATATATATATATATATATATATATATATGTCAACAAGTGAAGCGAGGAGTAATATATATATATCCCATTCATATATATATAGCCCCGCCCCATTTACATAGCCCCACCCCATCTATATAGCCACGCCCCATCTGTATAGCCCCGCCCCATCTATATAGCCACGCCCCATCCATATAGCCCCACCCCCTCTATATAGCCACGCCCCATCTATATAGCCACGCCCCATCTATATATATATATATATATATATATATATATATATATATATATATATATATATATATATATATATATATATATATATATATATATATATATATATATATATATATAGCCCCGCCCCATTTACATAGCCCCACCCCAAACTCACGCCATTGGCCAAACCAGTGTTGTTTATGTGGACCAGAAAAGCTTTATAAATCTAACAAATTATTATTATTATAGTATTCTTGTGTTGATGTACACATGTAGTGATGGGCTGATACATGTTTAAGTGGGCATCATAAGTACTGTATCAATAACATGATATTTTCATGATAAATTCTGTTATTATTGCCTGATTTGATGAGTTTTCACACAAGACTAGAGTTTAAAGCTGATTAAATCTGCTATTATTCATAAACTCTCTAAACATCCCCTGTAATTTCTTCATCTAACGTCTTCATTAACAGACGCAGTGTTGCTCGTGTTATTGTCTCGTATTATAAAGCTGTATATATTATTATGGCAGTGGGTTTATTTCTTTGTTTTATGTTGCATTATGGAAACTGAAAGTGAAGTTGATGTAAACGCTGGCGGGCTCGGGTTGTGTTTCTTTCACCCACACACACCTATCTCAATGAATTCATTAACTGTATCATTCTCTCGTTAAGATCTGATTAGGATTAAATGGGTGGGATGATATTATTTGTGCTCCTGTTCTCTGTAATTGAATATGACACATTAAAAACACTGGAAATTGTGTTTGCTCGTAAAATGTAATTGTACAGATCAGAAATGAGAGAAAGCTTTTGTTTGGTTTGGTGGATTTTTACTCAGTAATTTGCAGAAAATTAGTTTGGGAAAGAGTTTGTTGTGATACGGTTAAAAGTATCTGGACGTCCCTTTTGATTTTTCTCACCGGTTGAACTGTGGGAACTTTCAGTCCTGTTAAGTTTTAAAACACACACACACTTTCATTTATTTAGGTTTGTTTTGTCCCTCAGACCAGCAACACTTCCACCACATACAGTGTGTTTTAAGGCCTTTTAAGCTATAATGAAAGCTATAACTGTCACGGAAGGTCAACAAGTGAAGCGAGGATTCAAGTGCATGTAAGGATATGTATTAAATAAATAAACAAAACAAAACTACAAACAAATCCTCTTCGTTGGGGAAAACAAGACACGCATCTGCAGCAACATAACACAAAGAAAACATAGACAACAAACCAGCACAGGACTGCAAACATAGATCCTGTAACACATATTATTTAGCCGAGAACAATGCCTTATTTTATTTATTTATTTTTTTCATTGTCAATATGCCTTTTGTTGATGCCTTGTCTGTTTTTTTTGCTGTTGTCTCCACGAGAGTTAGTAATAAACATTAAGACAATAAAAAAATAAATAAAAAAACGACTGCAAACATAGACATAATAAACACATAGACGCCCTAGTGGCCGCTTTGGATCGTTGCTGCGATACGTCAACGCGTCTGCCATTTTGCTCAGGGCAAGACTGCGCTGTGAACAAATGCAAACGGGTGAGCTGCGGTTTTTCTGGATAAAAACAATAATAACGTTTACATTTATCAGCCGATTTCAGTGGTTTGTACGTGGTGTACGTTACTATTACTAATTATATAATGACCAAATAACCAGAAAAAAATTTTGCCCTTCGCAATATGGCGGTGCAGTTGATGTGCGCTCCAGCAGCCAATAGGGCGTCTATGTATTTATTACGTCTATTACATCAAACACAGGGAGACTAGATAGGGAAGCAAACAAAAGAGAGTAACGAGAAAAGCAGGTGAGGCAAATTAATCAATAATCAGGTACAAGATGGGAGGGGCTAGACAATACAGGAGAGCACATGACACAAGGAAATACATATACAACAAACCAGACTAAACACAAACACACGACACACCGGGAGTGTCAGAGCTCTCTCACCAACCCAGATATAACCCAGGCAGAAGTGACAGAACCCTGACAATAACAATGACTATTTTAGTGTCCACAATAGCGTCTAATATCGCTCTATTTATTATAGTTATTGCGGTTATTGTCGTCTGCCGCTTTAAATGCTTGATCTCGTTAAAGCAGGATTCTGATTGGCTGTCAGTGTTTTTATAGTAAAAATCATTCTGAAAGTGTCGTTATCGTTATAGCTGTGTGTGAATTATTTTATATTCAGAACAATTTCTAGATATTTTTTAACATATATTTATTGTTATAGTTATTGGGCCTTTATGCTTGCATTTTGTATCCTAAATACAATTAAAATTACATTATATCAAATTAAATATATAATTTAACTAATTTAACTATATATATATATATATATATATATATATATATATATATATACACACACACAAATAACACAAATAGCACATTTAAAATATTAAACCAAGTTTTTATATATGTATATATATATATATATATATATATATATATATATATATATATATATAATATATATATATATATATATATATATATATATATATATATATGGTTTAATACGTCATTGAGTATTTCAGATACATTCTATATTTTATTTTATATATATATATATTTTTTTTTTTTTCTTCTTCACATATCACATCTAATATATAATATATGGCAAAATTGTTTGGTGAGATGGAAATTGTCACTTTTTATTTCACTAATTATTTTCATTCAATATTGAAATGGGTTAACATAATTTCACCCATTGTTGAGAATTATTATTATTTTTTTCTTAAAATGTAAGACTTAAAGTCTCTCTCAGACGAGTAAAACAGTAAAAACACAAAAGCTCTTTAGAGCAGATCGAGACTGATTTACTGTGAATGTTTTTATCGTTCATCGGCTGGAGAAAATGGAAAACATCAGTGATATCGTTTCTCTACGGTGATATAGTTATAGTTATAGTTATAGTTATAGTTATAGTTGTGATGTGGACTTGGCTATTCTTGAGTATTTAAAGTGATTTATAGAGCTATATCTTTATCATTGCCGTCTTCGGTGTGAACGGGCCTTGGTTAAAATAAGTAAAAATCATGGGAAATTGTATATGTTAAGATGAAAGTCTGGGTCTCAGATTTATGAAATATTGTTTCCACCACAGAATAAAACATTTTCAAAGATAATTGTGACTTTTTATCTCACAATTAGGACTTTATATCAGCAATTCTGACTTTATAACACACAATTGCGACTCAATAGATATAAGGCCATTGCACACTGAAGTCCGAAATTTTCGTATGCGTTTTTTCGTGCTCGTCAGCCTATAATTTCGTCACGCACAGAAACCTTGCACACTGAGTCCGATGCGTATTTATAAAACCTTTGCGGAAAAAAAAACGCAAAAAAATACAAAATGGATTCGTCAAGCAGTGAGGATGATTTTGTTGCCCTCTCTCTTCTTTAAAAGAGAAAAATAAGAAAAAGAGGGTCCATCCAAATGTGCCGAGAGGAAGGAGAGTTTCAGCTCGTCAAGGAGTTGCGCATTCCCGAGCGATTCAAAATTTACCTCAGAATGTCAATGGAACAGTTTGATGCTTTGCTAGCGATACTGGAGCCACATATTAAAAAGAAGACCACCAAAAAAGACACACACACACACACAACACACACACACACACACACACACACACACACACACACACACACACAACACACACACGGCCGGCAGAAACGCTGGGCATACAGAACAGCTGTATGGTTTGTTTATCATACAGTACTTTGTGCTGCGAGACGAAGTGTATCAACTTGTCAGATGCCATTCTGGATTGTGTCGTTCGCTTGTACGGTGGGTCTGAATAGTCAAAAGACCTCTCAAAATGCTGGCTGTGGATGCGAAAAACGCAGAAAATCGAACCTGA
>CM070831.1:1455000-1462500 GCA_036326025.1 Chrosomus eos | reverse complement strand
TATATATATATATATATATATATATATATATATATATATATATATATAATACTAATATTTATTTATTTATATTTAATTTTATTTATAATATTTATATATATATATATATATTTTTTATGATACAATATTTAATTATATATATTATCTGTTTCGAAATGTATTTAATTATTTTAAAAATATTTAATTAAATATATATACTGTATAGTTTTTATTTTCCAATATTATTAATATTATTATTATTTTAATTATTATCCATTTGATTGTTATACATAGTAATTCCTGAGCTGTAGCAAGTAATTAAATAAATGTGAAGAGAAATATTTAAAATTAGGAATAACCATGAATTATGCAGCAGAAAATAAATGGGTTGCATTTTTTATTTCTTCTTGACTGTGAACATATGCAAATCATCCTGTTTATTTGGCCAGTTGAGAACTACAGAACATTTATCTGAGGTGTTTACTGGTAGTGTTTGTGTTTTGATTTTTCATTGTAAATCAGAGACTGGGTCATTGCTGAGATTTTAATGTGCTAAAAAGAGCTTGTACTGTTAGAACATATTTTGTTCACGTAGCCTTGAGATTCATACAGTACAAACAGGGAATACTCAAGGGGAAAATGTTTTCTGAGTACATACTCGTTTGGAGAGGGAATATGCATAATTACCATGCTGAAAAGACCAGCATATGTTGGGTTGTGGATGCTGGGTTGCTGTTTTCCAGAACGGGATGTTGTCCAGAATTGGTTTCTCAGCAGATGCTTAATTATAGACAACTGAGATGCTCAAACTTCTTAACCGGCACTCGCTCTAAACTACGAGATGGACAGGTTATGCATGCGCTAGTTTAAACAGCAACATCAGTTTATTATTGTATAGTTTCTTAATTATCCTACATGCTGTTTTTATGACCACAAATTAAAGGTACAATATGTAGGATTTTTGCAGTAAAATATCCAAAAACCACTAGGCCAATGTTATATATTTTGTTTAGTTGATTACTTAAAATATCCCAAATGTTTCCAACTGTTTGTAAATCGTGAGAAAATTGTGATTTTAAGCAAGGAAACGGGGCATGTGAGAGCGGTGAGGAGTCGCCAGTCAATGCGTCATATCCGCGATAGCCTCGGTTACCACCATTGTTTGTGCTCGTACTGATAGTAACCATGGCGACAGTCGTTGAACTGGGTTATGCCTAGCAGGACGCTCACACTGTTGTTTTGTTCAAACATTATGGACCATGGCAAGCAGACTTTGAGACAAAAAGTGACTAAACCGAAGATCAACATGTTTCGAGATGCGAGAGCTCCACGTCCGCGACTAACTTCCACTCGACAGAGACGCGAGTGTTGCATGTACTTTATTAGACAGGAGAGCAAATCTACATAAAACTAATCAATGTTATTTAGTTCAACATGATGAAATGTTAGAATATGATCTGTATGTTATTCTAATGTTGATCTAGCTTACTTAGTCTCATACAGCCAACAAACAACCCAACTAACAACATTCAGCACACTCAAATGTGTTTAGTGTGATAGTGTAACTGTTAGAGCGAGTGAAACAGCGCTGCGTTACCTCAAGCTTCATTCCTCTAATAAACTGACCTGTGTGAGTATTAATTCAGCACTTGTGTGTAGTTGGGTAGAATGAAATGTCCTTATTCCTTTATATCCGCGGGACTGGCGTTGCGTGTGGCGCTGGTGTACGTCTAGCAATCGCTCCTGCTTCACCACAGTCATGTTAAACACATCAGTGTATTCACTCATCCATAAAACATCCATCAGCTTGACGACAAGATCCATAATTACGCTTAACCCTCTGGGGTCTGAGCTGTTTTCGGGCTCTTTCGGTGTTTTGGTATGCCCTGACATTTGTGCTTATTTCAGCTACTTAAAACATACCATTTGCCAACATATAAATTTGCTGTATTCAGCACAAACTCTGCTACAATAATATGTGAGCAAAATGGATGTACATGTTTGCATTTTATAGAAAAAAAATAATATGCGTGGTTAGTACGTTTTGGGAAAAAAAATGTCACCGCAATAAGGCCATTTAACACATACTGAATAGTTGAAAACAATACTTTTGAGTTACTATTCTTGTAGGCTAGAACTTTTACTTCAAAATGAAGTGAAAATCATTCTGACCACTCTTTCATCAATATAACGATTTGAATTTCTTACATCAGTTTTTGGGTCATTACTGCTGTATGCGTGGGAGTGTTAATGCCAATGAATATTAATGTGATTTACACCTGGGGAGACTAAAGACACTCCCCCAATGTGCTAATGCCCCATCAAGGTGCTGTGAGGCAGCCTGAACTAAGAATGATTCGATGTATAAAAAGTTAAAAAGAACAGCATTTATTCAAAATAGAAATCTTTCCTAAGAACATAAAGACTTAAAGTCATTCATATCACTTAACACTTCCTTTCAAAAAAAAAAAAACATAAAAAGACCAAACTTGTTTTTTTTTATATAAAAATATATATAAAATATTGCTTATATAGTGCTTATATAAATAAAAAAAAGTGCATTCAAAGAATCCTAAAAAAAACTATCACAGGTTAAAAAAAATTAAGCAGCATAACTGTTTACAACATTGATTTAAAAAAAAAAATATATCAGAATGATTTCTGAAGGCTGATGGTGACGATGTAAACACAACAAAACAAAAGCAAAAAACTGTTAGCACATTATCCAAAGTAAACTGATGGACTATTATGATTATAGATGCACAATGTATCTGTTGATGGACAGAGAAACATCTATTGATTGGTAGACTGCGTAACCGCGAGTATCTGTTTATGGCTCATCGACCGCACGCATTTACTGATACACTCAATGAACGGCTGTACCTAATACAAATAAAACATCTCTAGTTAACTAGTAGATCATTCATTTAGTCCGCTCTTAAATAAGAGATCTAGAGCTAAAATGTTTTGTTTTTGAACTCAAGCTGAGCGCTCGTGTCCTGCTATCAGTGTCATGGATACAGTGAGTCTCTTGTGGCGGCGCGCGCACAGAACGTGCTTTTCAATCTATTGCCATTGCGGACACTATTCATTCCGGTGAAATCACAAAATAAAATGCACACAAACGTGTGTCCTATATACGTGTGTGTTTGATATAGACTGTAACCACTGATGAACATATTCGGTTTTGATGAGAGAAAAAAAATATGCTAGTGGTGGATTCGAACCTGTAACCTCTAACACGCTTGGCAATTCATCTAACCACTAGACCACAGGAGAACTCAAACAAAACTTGCAGATCAATATATTTCACTAAATCATTACAAACTAAGCAGTTATTTAAAAAGTTTACACGAGCGTATCGGCCTACACGAACGTTGTGAGTTAATATTTACTATAGTCTGAAAATGCATTTGAGCTATATGATCAGAAAAGGAATTATAAAACACTAAACTTACTCCGAACTTGTATCCTCGGGGTCAATCCGTTCTTCAAAATGCAACCGCTCGTCTGAGTTTCAAATTCCACTGAGGAAAAGGTTAATTATTCCAGCTGTCCATAATCCTCTGAAGGAGTAACGTTAGCGTGCTTCCATCCCTAAAACGCGATGAACTATCAGTGAATCTCTGATGAAGAATCTTCATGTTGTTATGCAGTGATCGGGGGCGTGCCGCGTGTGGGATGCATATCGCCTATTTACCATGTCAAAAGCGCTGGGGTGTGGCGGGCTCACCTAATTATTTTTAATGAAGGGAGAGCGAAAAAACTGTAACTCTCCTTGGTTTCAAACGGATTACATAAACTGGAAATATATAAAAAAAAAAAAAAGAATCTCAGCTTCATAAAGAGACATCTCTCGTATCTCTGTGACAAGTATTGACAGAGTTAAAGTGAATGTTTCGGACGCGTTTCAGAACGGACCTCAAAGACAGAGAGAAGGGAAAACGCGCATCATGTTTATTTTTCTTTGTTTGACGAAAAGCACAACACTTTGTTTTTATTGTGAGTATCCACAAAAAAAATGGAAACTTAACAGGATCTAATGATGTACAACACTTATATTTAAGATCAAAATTAACAGAGTAATTTGATTCTCTTTTGCACTGATAAGGAAAAAATCCAGCAAAACGCGGGCACGCGGTTTTCGACCCCAGAGGGTTAATGGGGAATATACGTCATCAATATACGCCTTTGTTATAGGTTAGCTACCCCTGGTGGAAGAAAAATCCTGCATATTGTACCTTTAATTGAGCACGTGGATTATTTATACTTTTAATAATTAATTTGTCGCACTTCATGACCATTTGAACTGCGAAAAGGTCAAACCTGGTATAACACCTAAAACATGCATGTGTAATTTACTAAAAAAGTGTATTTAGGGGGAAAAAAAGTGTTATTTGTCAACAACCCAACTTTACATCTATAGCCAGGTCGTTCAGATCAGATTTGCCTATTAAACGATAAATAATAATCTTGGAATTTAAACTATAATCAAATTGCTTTTATTAATTTTTTAGACCGTGTAAAGAGAGTGAACCAGATCTAACCAGCACAAATTTGCTTGGAATATATGCCAAATATTTTGTAAATATATCAATATATTTTTTCAGCAGAAGGAATTGTCATTGGTTTCTTCTTCCTTTCCAATCAAGTTTTTAAAAAAGAGGATCTATTATGCGCTTTTGCAAAGTCTTGGTTTTGTTATTGTGCTCTGCTAGAAACGGTTTGAATGTTGATTATTTCCTCATATTCTCCATTGTTGCGGCTCCTCTCTTCCCAGTCTGTCAGTAACGCTCTGTTTACTTCCTGTCTCTATGAAGCCCCTCCTTCTGAAAGCACACTGTGCTCTGATTGGTCGGCTGGATCAGTGTGTTGTGATTGGTCGAGCGCTTCGAGTGTGTTTGGGAAATGTCCCGCCTCTTACCATAACCGCCAGTTTAACACACTACTAACTAACTCAACCAGGCCCCGCCCCTTTATTCTGCGTATTAATTATTAATGAGGAATATTGTGATGTGGAAGAAACTCAAGATACAATGGAGGCGTTTCAGGAGATCAGAAACACTGACTCTGATAAAGAGGGACTTTACAGAGCTTTTTCATGCTCAAACAGCAACATTACACACTAAGGAAAGATGGAAAAAAGCAGAATAGGTCATTTTTATCTTGAATCTCCTGATGCTTTTGTAGTCAGCAAGGAGTCTCAGTCTCAAAACGCTCAGGCAAACTATAAAGAAGTTCCACATAAGTTGATCGGTCTCGTAGAGTCATCAATATTTATGGTAGACCAGCGTATTCTAGGCTTTTGTATGATGAAATTGATGAAGAATAGAGCAGTCAGAGAGTGAAGTAGCCGGTCTCTCTGTAGACTGAATCCCGATGAGCGAACGCTCGCAGCTTTGCCTCGGGGATCCTCTCGCTGGTATGACAGCGCCTTGGGAATTTCAACATCAAAATGGTGCACATCGACGGTGTGCTAAATATTTCATGCGAAAGCTAGCTGATAAATGTCTCTCTTTATACAGCTATTCCCCTCTTCACAAAGCAGATCACATGCAATTATCAAATGCAACATAACATTTTAATTCGTTTTTTATCTGTTATGAAGCGAGTTGACCGTCTAGATAACTTTCTGTTGTTATTTCACTTGCCCATGTAAAATAAAAGTACATTTATATGTGATTTTTACTCTTTATCGTGTGGGAAAACATCCATTAAATGTGTGATTAGTTTGCTGCTCGTATTGGTTTAGGAAAAGAGATTAACTGTAAATAACTGTAAAAATAATGACTGTTTTTTGACAGGTTTCCCCATTGGGACAAAACAGTCTTGCACTAAAATCACATCATTGGTTGATTTAAACAAAGTGTTTCTGCACGCTCAAACAAACAGAGCAATGTTTTGATATTTCCACAGAATGACTGTGTTTACAACTTTCAGGGGAATCAGTGTCTGTCTCTGCTTATTAAACTCAAACAAAACCTGTAAAGTCCTCCTGTAGTCAATCATTTTATCCCTTAAAGGGGTGGTAAAGTATGATTTCACTTTTCTAACTTTAGTTAGTGTGTAATGTTGCTGTTTGAGCATAAACAACATCTGCAAAGGTACAATGCTCAGAGTTCAAAGCAAAGGAAGATATTTGCTTTTAAAGAAAAGGACTACAACAAACAGCTGGTAGAAACTACACCACATTCCTCCCGGGTTAGTGACATCACAAACCCTAATATTTACATAACCCCGCCCCCAAAACACGCAAGCAGTGTTGAGGAGAGGAAGAGTTGTTGTATAAGAGGACATTTGTGAGTCAGCTCAAACTTTAGCATCCATCTTTTCACACGCAATAGAAAGTCACTCTGTGTTTTTTCACAACAGTTCTTATACGAGCGATTTATAGATTATCATGACAGAATATCCTAACTGAAGATATTTAGCTCCACATCAGCAACATCAATTCATCAACTAACCATTCAGAGACGTCCTGTTGCATTCTACATGTTGTCACTTCTTCTTGAGTCTCTCCATCTTTGTCTGACTCCGTTTTAACATTAAAGGCAGAACAGTTTCTGTCATTTTATTGTGTGTGTGTGAGGTGATCTCGCAGCTGCTAACACACACACACACACACACCACACACACACCACACACACACACACACACACACACACACACACACACACACAACACACACGTACACACACGACACACACACACACACACACACACACACACACACACACACACACACACACACACACACACACACACACACACACACACACACACACACACACACAAGCTCTTGAAACCCCGCCCTCTGCAGCAGCTCATTTGCAATTAAAGGGCCAGGCACAAAATGGTGCGTTTTTGCAAACCCTCAAAAAGTGACAACTTTAAAATCCTATATAAAAATATCTGTGGGGTATTTTGTGCTAAAACTTCACACACACACACTCTGGGGACATCAGAGATTTATTTTACATCTTGTGAAAATGGCATTTTACCACCCCTTTAAAACTCACCAAATGTTTTTTCCTTGAAAAACAATTCTTCATGCATTAAAATATCTTGAATGTAACTCGACACCCTCATTTAGTATTCGTGGTTCTATGAATATGCAAATGAGCCCCGCCTCCACTCACTCACTCACTCACTCACTCAGAGATCCACTGGTTGACGATCACACGTTGATCTGATTGCTTACAAGGTAGTCTTACAAGTCTTACAAGGTAGACTGACTGTCTTTGATTCACTGCAGTTTTAAGAAGAAAATACTCAGCAATGCTGTCGACTTATGAATTTAAACATGGTTTAAGCACATTAAAAAAACACCACATAGACATATAAACAACATTAAAAGCCACAAATCCAGCTTTAAAGTGGCCATTGTAAATATATAATACATGATAATCTCCAGGGGCCGGCTTGTGTTTGTCTCGTCCGTCTCCGTCTCTGTGTTCGTTACTATTGTAATGACAGTATTTTTTTGTCATAAGGGAACCTGTTCACTCATGAGATCAGCGT
>CM070831.1:1377500-1450000 GCA_036326025.1 Chrosomus eos | reverse complement strand
TTCTTAATTTAGAGTCAGATTTAGACATTTTAAAGGTCAATCCGGTAAAAGCCGTGCATAAACCACTAAGACTAGTCCTACAAGTTAGACATCTTTTTTTTTCTTTAAGATTGTTCATAGCTTTTTTAAATCAGTGGCATAAAAATGTAGATTAGCCTATTTTATATTTATTCATTTAGCAGACGCTTTTATCCAAAGCGACTTACAAATGAGAACAATAGAAGCAGTTAAAGTCCCCATGAAATCAAAATTGACCATACTTACTTTGTTTGCCTAAATTGATCGTTTTGTGGTGAATAATTCATCCATGCAAGTCAATCCACATAAAAAAAAATTTTTTGGCTTCGTAATCTTTAATCAAATTCTGAAAATGCCTTGCTGGACCTGCATGACGTAGGCTTGACGGTTTGGGTGTCTGCTTAACATCCGTAATCACGCCCCTCCAACTGACAGTAGACAGGCACACAGCGTGTGAAAGGAGAGATGGCGAGGAGGTGCATTTTTCTAGATCCAATCAGGTGCTATTTGGAAAAAAAAGCCACGCTCACTATTTTGCCTCATTTAGTATTCCGTTTCTCTCGGAAATACGTCACAGCACTGGAGAAAAGTCGTTTGCAACTTCCGGTTCACGGGGACTTTAAACTAACAATAGGACGACAATATGTAAGTGCTATGACCCCTCTGTTTAATCTAACGCAAGTTGTTTTTATTTTTTTTATAAATAAAAATAGAAGCCTATTTTGATATTGAAAAGTAAGACTGACTCTGCCCCTGACTAATGGCTAGGATAAAGGGATAGTTCACCCAAAAATGAAAATGCTGTCAAAAATTGAAACTTGCCGGCCCAGAAAAGTTATTAAAGACATTGTTAAAATAGTCCAAGTGACGACAGTGGCTCAATCTTACGTTTATCAAGCGACGAAAAATACTTTTAGTGCGCAAAAAAAACTAAAATGACGAATGTTACACTACGTGAACTCACTCAAGGCCGACAGAGAAGGAAATTAATAGTTGTCACAAAGTATTTTGGAATCATAACCAGGTTTTTTTGGATTCGTAACGTTAGACAATTGTTTTATCCGACATGTTTGCAGCTGTGGTAACTAAAGCAGAGCTGGCAACCCGGATGCCACAACACTACTGACTCACACACAACACAACATGACATCATCAACATCAGTTGAGGGCTGCAACTTCACTTTTTAAAGGGATACTCCACTTTTTTTGGAAATAGGCTCATTTTACAACTCCCCCAGAGTTAAACAGTTGAGTTTTACCGTTTTTGAATCCATTCAGCCGATTTTCTGATATTTAGAAGAATATCAGTAACCAGACAGTTTCTGGTCTCATTGAATCCCATAGTATATATTTTTTCCTACTATGGAAGTCAATGAGACCAGATTATAACGATATCCTGGCCGGACTACTGTTGTCAGTGATATTAAGTATTTGAAATGAACATGATTTCTTAATGTCTAGTGACATATCAGGGCCATTTTATGATTAATTGAAATACATTTCTTACATAAGGTTCCTTTAAGACACAGTTTTAACATAATATCTATGTTTATGCACATGCATAGCTCTTCCAAAAATGAAAATGCTGTCAGTAATTTTTGTGTGCAAAAAAAAAACAAAAATGACGAATGTTAAACTACTGAACTCACTCGAGGCCGACAGAGAAGGAAATTAATAGTTGAAATACAGTCGTTATTTTTGTTTGTTTATTTTTGCGCACTAAAAGTATTTTTCTAAGATTGAGTCACTGTAGTCACTTGGACTATTCTAACGATGTCTTTAATAACTTTTCTGGGCCGGCAAGTTTCAATCCCTTAGAAGCCTATGGAGGAGTGACCCAGCTCTCAGATTTAATCACAAATATCTTCATTTGTGTTCTGAAGATGAACGAAAGTCTTACGGGGTTGAACAACATGAGGGAGAGTACAGAGTCTTCAGTTTTGAGTGAACTATCACTTTAAGAACAGTTGGAGGAGGGCACTTATCAGCGTTGCTCGTGAATATTAATAAGGTGATTTGCATTTTTTTCGTTACACTTTATTTTAAGGTGTCTGTAACCAAGTTTCCATCCACTTGTCAATGGAATTATCTGAAGTTCGGTAAAAAAAAAACTCATGTGAATAAAGCTGGTGAAAGTGTGTTTCCATCGAACGGCTTTAAAGCGAATAAAAACTGTGTGTAATGACGTCACATGCTGTTTTGCGATCAAATCGGTATATCGAATTGATTTGAGACATTTTAAGGTGTTTCCATTCATTTTCTCACAACATTCAAGCAAACATTTGCGAACAAAGTTTTGCTAGACAAAATGGATCGCGCCATAATAACGTTTCCATCAGCGTTTATCGCATAAGCCGTATATCCATCAAGATAAAATCCCATGAGACCGAACGCATTTCATTTGAGTCGATATTCATGAAATTCAATCGAATTTTACTGTTTCCATAAGACATTTTTCATTCGATATAATTTAATGCGGATAAAAACGTGGGGATGGAAACATAGCTAGTGTTACAGTGTAATTATAAATGTAAGTACAGAGTAATATTAAGTAACTACAGTCAAACCAAAAATGTTTCTTTTATGGAAATGTCTGATTGTTTGCCCAGTCAGCGCTTACTCTTCTGGGTTATTGGAAACTGGGGGGAAAACTTGAGAAATGCTTCTAAGATACTACATTTATTGTGTGGACCTATTTTCTTAAGTTTGAGTCACATTTAGTCATTTTAAAGGTCATTCCGGTTTAATGCCAGGCCTGGAGCTTGAGAACAGTTGGGCACTTATCAGCTTTACTCATGAATATTAATGATGTGATTTGCATTTTTTTTGGGTTACACTTTATTTTTAGGTGTCATTGTTACAGTGTAATTATATATTTAAATACAGAGTAATATGATCAACTACATGTACTTACTATAGGGTTAGGGTAGGATTTGGTTGAGGGTTAGTTGCATGTAATTATGTAAGTATATGTAACAAGGACACTGTAAAATAAAGTGTAACCCTTTTTTTTTAATGACTGCCACTGAATGATATATCAGCAAACGTAGTGAGATTTATTGAGATAAAATGACTTGCATGCTATAGGGAGGGTGAAAAAGACTAAAGTTTATTAACGCGACTCATAATCTGTGTTTTCCAGCTCCTTGTGGAGGAAATATTACAGGATTGTCCGGGTTTATTCTGTCTCCTAATTTCCCCCACCCGTACCCACACAGCAAAGACTGTGATTGGTTCATCACGGTTCACCCTGATTACGTCATCTCCTTGGCTTTTATCAGGTAAGATCTTAACTAATTACATGACATTATGAAAACCATGATACATTATTGATGTAAAATAAAAGAGAAGAAATGTAATTACTCTGCAGTTTATTCTACATTACTCTAAGTGTTGCAAACATCAAGTATTTTGTCAAAAGTTTGGAAATATTACTATTTTTTATGTTTTTAAAGAAGTCTCTTATGCTCATCAAGCATACATTTGCATACAAAAATGCAGAAAAAATAGTAATATTGTGAAATATTAGTACAATTAGTTTTAATATACTTTAAACTGTAATTTATTCCTGTGATCAAAGCTGAATTTTCAGCATCATTACTCCAGTCTTCAGTGTCACATGATCCTTCAGAAATCACTATAATATGATGATCTATGATCAATATTGGAATTTTCTTTTATAACCTGTGATACCTTTTATAACCTTTTTTCAGGATTATTTGATGAACAAAAAGTAAAAAAAAAGAACAGCATTTATTTAAATTATAAATCTTTGGCATAAAAAGTTGATAAAAAGTGATAGTAAAGACATATATTGTATAAAAAAAAATATATATATAAGCAGAAAAACTGTTTCCAACATTGATAATAAATCATCATATTAGAATGAAGGATCATGTGACACTGAAAACTGGAGTAATGATGCTGACAATTCTTTAATAACGTGAATAAATTATAATTTAAAGTATATTAAAACAGAAAACCATTATTTTAAATTGTAATAATAGATCAAAATATTATTGTTTTTCTATATTTTTGTATCAAATGAATGCAGTCTTGATGAGCAGAAGAGACTTCTTTTAAAAACATTAAACATAGTAATGTCTCCAAACTTTAGACCAGTACTCTAAACATTACTATATATATTGATTTTACAACTCATAATCTTAAAGGATTAGTTCCCTTTAAAAAAAAAAAAAATTGTACTCTCCCCCATGTCATCCAAGATGTCCATGTCTTTCTTTCTTCAGTCGAAAAGAAATGAAGGATTTTGATGAAAACATTCCAGGGTTTTTCTCCATATAATGGACTTCAATGGGACCCAGACGGTTCAAGGTCCAAATGACAGTTTCAGTGCAGCTTCAAAGGGCTTTAAACGACACCAGACGATGAATAAGGGTCTTATCTAGCCAAACCATCGCTCATTTCAAAAATAAATAAAACAGTTTAAGTTTTATAAGCACAAATACTCGCCTTGCTCTGTTCTATGATGCGCGTTCGTGACGTAATAAGCAATTACGTTGAAAAGGTCACGAATGAACATCACAAAACAGAGCAGGGCGAGCATTTTTGCTTATAAAACTTAAACTTTTTTATTTATTTTTGAAATGAGCGATGGTTTGGCTAGATAAGACCCTTATTCATCGTCTGGTGTCGTTTAAAGCCCTTTGAAGCTGCACTGAAACTGTCATTTGGACCTTGAACCGTTTGGGTCCCATTGAAGTCCATTATATGGAGAAAAATCCTGGAATGTTTTCATCAAAAACCTTCATTTCTTTTCGACTGAAGAAAGAAAGACATGGACATCTTGGATGACATGGGAGGTAATTATCAGCAAAGTTTTTTAAAAAGTGAACTAATCCTTTAAGTTTTATCATATTTATTCAAATCGCAAGGTTTCCCCCCCAAGAATCTCAAGACTTTTTATGTATTCATTACAATCTGAAGATGGACACCCCACATAGACATTTTTTAGTAAAAATATCAAACTGAATTTTTGAACAGGTTAATCATAGATGAGATGTATTCAAGTCATTGTCAGTGTGATTTGCATTTTTAATGCATCTTTAAATAAATCATTACATCCCAAACATATAAAATCAGTGTCACATGACTGACCCATAACCGCTTCAATCTTCGACTGTAAATTGGAAACTGGAACTGTGATCTGTGCACCAAAGACCCAGTTAATTTCAAATTAACATATGACTTGTAATTGTGTTTTTATCAGCATGGTAATTGGGAAAAGATTTCTCAAGATAGATGAGATGAGTCACACTGACATTATTACAGTATTAACAAAAGCGTCTCAAATGAATGGCGTATTGTTGGTGCAGTTTTGGGACGGTAAACAAATCTTCATGATGACACGAATACGAGCGTCTGCTCTCGATGCGCTACTTAATGTGAAGTGCAGCATTTCTGAATACATTTTCCCAAAGCATCGCTGTGCCATTTATGAGCTTTTTCCACCCACATCATAATATTTCCCCCACCTGAAACATATAGAAACGGCTCTTCAGAACATGTTCTGCCTCTGATGACCCACGAGGTCTTTTAGGAAGATCACAGCTCGCTCTGTGAAAGCTTGTGATGTTGTCAACAAGCACTTGATAAATGTCCATGTTTGCAGCTTGTTTTCTCTTTCCTGCTATAAGCATTTTGCATTTCCGTAGCAAGATTTAAAGTGGTAGTTCATGAAAAAAAAAAAGAAAGTACTGTCATTATTTGCTCACTCTCGTGTCATTTTAAACTGCTATTTCTTCTGTGGTACACAAAGGGAAAAAACTACCTTTCACACAGCTGTGATTCATTCGTCAGCTTGTAGTGACATTGATAAAGCTACAAAATGTACATTAAAGGGGACATATCATAAAAAATCTGACTTTTTCCGTGTTTAAGTGCTATAATCGGGTGCATCTACCAACCCAGAAAATCGGGTCCCTTTAAAAAATGTGAAAAGTGAAACCCAGTAACTTTGTTCTGGTGAGACTTTCTCTGAGAGCATGTTATAAAATAAGCCGATCAGATTTCTCTCCTTCTGACGTATGAAGAGGATCTTATTATAATATTACCGGCTCTTAATCTGCACGTTTATAATATTACCGGCCCTTAATCTGCACGTTTGCACAGACCAGCCGACATTCGGTTCCTCAAGCGACAACAGAGAGCAGTTCTAACCCAACAGAGACCAGTTCAAACCCAACAGTGAGCAGTTCTAACCCAACAGAGACCAGTTCTAACGCAACAGAGTCCAGTTCTAACGCAACAGAGGCCAGTTCTAACGCAACAGAGAGCAATTCTAACCCAACAGAGACCAGTTCTAACCCAACAGAGACCAGTTCTAACCCAACAGAGAGCAGTTCTAACCCAACAGAGACCAGTTCTAACGCAACAGAGGCCAGTTCTAACGCAACAGAGAGCAATTCTAACCCAACAGAGACCAGTTCTAACCCAACAGAGACCAGTTCTAACCCAACAGTGAGCAGTTCTAACCCAACAGAGACCAGTTCTAACCCAACAGTGAGCAGTTCTAACCCAACAGAGACCAGTTCTAACGCAACAGAGTCCAGTTCTAACGCAACAGAGGCCAGTTCTAACGCAACAGAGAGCAATTCTAACCCAACAGAGACCAGTTCTAACCCAACAGAGACCAGTTCTAACCCAACAGTGAGCAGTTCTAACCCAACAGAGACCAGTTCTAACGCAACAGTGACCAGTTCTAACCCAACAGAGACCAGTTCTAACGCAACAGAGGCCAGTTCTAACGCAACAGAGAGCAATTCTAACCCAACAGAGACCAGTTCTAACCCAACAGAGACCAGTTCTAACCCAACAGTGAGCAGTTCTAACCCAACAGAGACCAGTTCTAATGCAACAGAGAGCAGTTCTAACCCAACAGAGACCAGTTCTAACGCAACAGAGACCAGTTCTAACCCCACAGACCAGTTCTAACCCAACAGAGACCATTTCTAACCCCACAGAGACCAGTTCTAACCCAACAGAGACCAGTTCTAACCCAACAGTGACCAGTTCTAACGCAACAAAGACCAGTTCAAACCCAACAGTGACCAGTTCTAACCCAACAGTGACCAGTTCTAACACAACAGAGACCAGTTCTAATGCAACAGAGACCAGTTCTAACCCAACAGAGACCTGTTCTAACGCAACAGAGACCAGTTCTAACCCAACAGAGACCAGTGCTAACCCAACAGAGACCAGTTCTAGCCCAACAGAGACCAGTTCTAACCCAACAGAGACCAGTTCTAACGCAACAGAGACCAGTGCTAACCCAACAGAGACCAGTTCTAACCCAACAGAGACCAGTTCTAACCCAACAGAGACCAGTGCTAACCCAACAGAGACCAGTTCTAACCCAACAGTGAGCAGTTCTAACGCAACAGAGACCAGTTCTAACGCAACAGAGACCAGTTCTAACCCAACAGAGACCAGTTCTAACGCAACAGAGACCAGTTCTAACGCAACAGAGACCAGTTCTAACCCAACAGACACCAGTTCTAACCCAACAGTGACCAGTTCTAACCCAACAGAGACCAGTTCTAACCCAACAGAGACCAGTTCAAACCCAACAGTGAGCAGTTCTAACCCAACAGAGACCAGTTCTAACGCAACAGAGTCCAGTTCTAACGCAACATAGGCCAGTTCTAACGCAACAGAGACCAATTCTAACCCAACAGAGACCAGTTCTAACCCAACAGAGACCAGTTCTAACCCAACAGTGAGCAGTTCTAACCCAACAGAGACCAGTTCTAACGCAACAGAGACCAGTTCTAACCCAACAGAGACCAGTGGTAACCCAACAGAGACCAGTTCTAACCCAACAGTGAGCAGTTCTAACGCAACAGAGACCAGTTCTAACGCAACAGAGACCAGTTCTAACCCAACAGAGACCAGTTCTAACGCAACAGAGACCAGTTCTAATGCAACAGAGACCAGTTCTAACCCAACAGACACCAGTTCTAACCCAACAGTGACCAGTTCTAACCCAACAGAGACCAGTTCAAACCCAACAGTGAGCAGTTCTAACCCAACAGAGACCAGTTCTAACGCAACAGAGTCCAGTTCTAACGCAACAGAGGCCAGTTCTAACGCAACAGAGAGCAATTCTAACCCAACAGAGACCAGTTCTAACCCAACAGAGACCAGTTCTAACCCAACAGAGACCAGTGCTAACCCAACAGAGAGCAGTTCTAACCCAAAAGAGACCAGTGCTAACCCAACAGAGACCAGTTCAAACCCAACAGAGACCAGTTCTAACGCAACAGAGACCAGTTCTAACCCAACAGAGAGCAGTGCTAACCCAACAGAGACCAGTTGTAACCCAACAGAAGATCCAGCAAAGCCTGAAACTGTTGTGTGGTTGAGCACAGACGAGCACTGAACACTATTGGCCAGAACATGTCAGCGCTGTCTTATAAACACCTCAGGAACTGTGGACACTTGTGTAGAAGTTCAACATGGAGATGAGAGGATCAGTGTAACTCCACAACAACTACATAAATGTCTCCACTAACATTCAGAAACTCTTGCTGAGTCTCTCCGTAAGGCTGCACTCGCTACTGGTTATTCTGGGATTCTGGATGAGGGAGATTGGCCTGTTTTATTATTGTCGGAGTTTCTGAAGCTCGTGTAAAGACTCCGCCCTCTTCTGAATGGAGGCGGAGCTAAAGCTCATTTGCATTTAAAGGGACACACACAAAAACGGTGTGTTTTTGCTCACACCCAAAAAGGGGCAAATTTGACAAACTATAATAAATGATCTGGGGGAATTTTGAGCTGAATTTTCACGGACACTTTCTGGAGACAACATAGATTACATCTTGTGAAAAGAGGCTTAATATGTCACCTTTAAAACACCACATCAAAGTGGTTTATATGAGTTTCTCATATAGTCTTCTAAAGTCTCACTTTTCTAGAGTTTTTTTTAATTTTTTTATCAGCCCCCAATGATTTCCAATGACATCTCGACAGAACTTTCATGAGTGTTTGGATAAATTGGCTAGTAAAAGTGAACAGATTGTCCTCTAAATTGAGATTCGATTCTAATCCGTACGCTTCTTCTCTCAGCTTTAGCATTGAGCCCAACTATGACTTCTTGTACCTCTACGACGGGCCGCACAGCAACAGTCATCTGATCGGCACATTTCAAGACAGCAAGTTGCCGGAGAAGGTGGAAAGCAGCTCGAACATTATGCACATCGCCTTCCGCAGCGACGGGTCCGTGAGCTACACCGGCTTCCACCTCGAGTACAAGGGTAAGTGCGCTTTGGTTTCGGTCTGCTAGTAAAAGACCCGAAACAACTGGATTTGTGCTCTTGAGCGATGCTGTTACGTGCTGAAAGATGTAAACGAGATGATTGCACAACATTTACGTGAGAAACTGTTGCCAAGTGGGCGAGTGGCCGAAACAACCAGGAATTAACATTGAAAACTTTTTTAAATTGAAGCGGTATAAAGACATTACAAAACACATTATAAATGTAAAAGAAAAACGAATAATCAGAAAAACAAGAGTGTCGCCAAATCAATGAAACAATGAAACAATCAAAAAATTTCTCCCAAACTGTTTAACCCAAACCTCTAAAACTACCTACAAAAAAAAAAAAAATGCAGAAACAAACCCCGAAATTCTCAGCGAATACGCCGCCTTAAACTACGCTGACTAAATAAGAGTGGCGATCACTCTCCAACTAACTAACAGACAACAATGCTATCTACCGTGATCTTTACAGATGAAGTCCTATTTGAGACCAACAATCAGTAGAAGACAAACTCACAATACAAACGAAGATTTAACCTAAATGGTCTAACTTCTGAATGCATCATTATGCATTAATATGAAGAGAGTCTCCGCATGAAAGACCCGCGACTGCAGATCAATTCTGCATTTCTCTCTGATACGGTTGGAAATTAAAGTAAATTGAATGTGGAGGATTTTAACTGTGACAAGATGATTGACAGGTCAGTTTATTAACCGTTAATGACGTAATTGTATCATGTGATAGTGTGTCTCAAAGCTTGTCTACTCTTCTGCTACACACTTTCTTCACAGAAAGAGTACATCATTTTAGGGCGTAGTATAAAGGAGTGGATAGAAGTTTGATGATCACACAGTAAACAGCATATAAATCAAAACAGCCCAATGTCAGTGAATGAAATGTCGAACCCATGAAGAGGAAACGACTGTGAAGCTTTGATGGCACGATTTTCTCAAGTTTTGATTGAAATGTTGTTTTTATGAATTTTCCCCACATTGAAGTGTTTTGCTAGTTTGTTTAAAAGCACAGGCTCTGTTCTTTCTTTTGAGATATTGACCGTTTACATATTCATACAACAAAGTATTCTGTAAATATTGTGAATATAATAAAAAATTCTGGAACTGGCTGTGAACTTAAAAATAAAAAGCTGGCGGGGAAAGAGTTAAAACTAAGTCAACATGAAGGAAAGTTGCGTAAGTCTATTGATCCCTATTGTGTCGTATATCCGAGTGAAACGCTTCTGGAACACGAGCAAATGTGGGCGGGGCTTGATTGTGTCTGTGGGGAATTGATTGGATGATTGTGGTGGTTTGCTATTGGCTGATCTCATGTGAGTGACAGGTTATAGCCCCGCCCTAGTCATCAGAAGTTATTCTGATTCAAGATTACCATAAACATGTATTTAAATGCATTTAATAAATAAATCATTTATAATAAAAACTGCAATTTTCCTTACATTTTCTTACGATTTCATGGTGACTTTAAGATTGTCATGATATACTATTTCATGATCTGGAAAGTTTCAAAGGTTTCCGCTTGGCATTTCATCCCTTCAGATGTTTTGATCTTCGAGAGCTTTATCATCATACGCCATATGTCTGTGTTCTCTCCCGTTAGCTAAACTGCGTGAGGCTTGCTTTGACCCAGGCAGTGTGATGAACGGCACTCGGTTGGGCGGAGACTATAAGCTGGGCTCCACTGTGACCTTCCACTGTGATCCGGGATACCAGCTGACCGGTTACTCCAGCCTCACCTGTGTGATGGGCGGCACCAACAGACCCGAGTGGAACCGAGCTCTGCCCAGCTGTCGAGGTGCGTTCACACTCACGTCTGTGTGTGTGTGTGTGTGTGTGTGTGTGTGACTGTGTGTGTGTTTGTGTTGTGTTTTGTGTGTGTGTGTGTGTGTGTGTGTGTGTTGTGTGTGTGTTAGCTCTGCCCAGCTGTCGAGGTGCGTTCACACTCACGTCTGTGTGTGTGTATGTGTGTGTGTGTGTGTGTGTGTGTGTGTGTGTGTGTGTGTGTGTGTGTGAGCTCTGCCCAGCTGTCGAGGTGCGTTCACACTCACGTCTGTGTGTGTGTGTGTGTGTGTGTGTGTGTGTGTGTGTGTGTGTGTGTGTGTGTGTGTGCATGCTGTGAGGTGTGGTTTCTCACCACGCTGTCGGGTGGTTAGTGTTGTGTGTGTGTGTGTGTGTGTGTGTGTGTGTGTGTGTGTGTGTGTGTGTGTGTGTGTGTGTGTGTGCTCGCCCAGCTGTCGAGGTGCGTTCACACTCACGTCTGTGTGTGTGTGTGTGTGTGTGTGTGTGTGTGTGTGCTCTGCCCAGCTGTCGAGGTGCGTTCACACTCACGTCTGTGTGTGTGTGTGTGTGTGTGTGTGTGTGTGTGTGTGCTCTGCCCAGCTGTCGAGGTGCGTTCACACTCACGTCTGTGTGTGTGTGTGTGTGTGTGTGTGTGTGTGTGTGTGTGTGTGTGTGTGTGTGTGTGTGTGTGTGTGTGGTGTGTGTGTGTGTGTGTGTTGTGGTGTGTGTGAGTGATCGAGTGAGTGATCGAGTGAGTGAGTGATCAGGTGAGTGTGTGAGTGAGTGAGTGAGTGATTAGGTGAGTGTGTGAGTGAGTGAGTGATTAGTGATGGTGAGTGTGTGAGTGAGTGATTAGGTGAGTGTGTGAGTGTGTGAGTGAGGCCCTGTCCCAAATGGAACCCTAAGCACTCGCGGTCTTCCTCTGAGTCCGCACTTTCGTAACTTAATGCCGCTTTGACTGTTGGGAAGAAGTCTGCTGTGGAGTCTGCATCAGCGCGGGCTCGGCAAAAGTGCGCATCAAGGGCGCAAATCGACCACACGGGGCGCTCGCGAGCACCCTTCTGAGATCTAAAAATGACAAATGGGACACACTACGGTCTCACGGACTTAACGGACACGCGCACGCGGCAGCCATTGTAAGTCCACAAGACCGAAAGTGCACATGAAGTGTGCCATTTGGGACAGGGCCATTGTGTGTGAGTGAGTGTGTGAGTGTGTGAGTGAGTGAGTGTGTGAGTGTGTGAGTGAGTGAGTGTGTGAGTGTGTGAGTGAGTGTGTGAGTGAGTGAGTGAGTTGTGGTGAGTGTGTGAGTGTGTGAGTAGTGGTGAGTGAGTGAGTGAGTGAGTGAGTGAGTGTGTGAGCTTGTAGGGTTTGCATGCAAAACAATAACACATGCAACGCTAGAAAAATGCTTTCGCTCTGTGTTAGACAGGCGTGTGTTGAATTAGCTGACAGAAATCGAGTTGTGCTGGACGACCTTTCACTAATAAAATATGATCATTAAGGCATTATGTGACCTTTGATTATTATTTGATCATTATGTTACTTTGGTTGATGTTACGCCCTTAATCGGGAGCAACAAAGAAGGAGGGATGCAAACGATCACGGCGGTTACAATAATCTCTTTATTGACACATTCTTCATAACAAAGTCTGACTCGCAAGTTCTCTCAGTACGCCGCAACGCCGATAATCTCTCGGTCCTGGCCAGGGATCGACAAGACAAGATGGAACGCTCCTTGAGGACGCCAAACAGGAAGCTTTTAATGACAGGCACACCTGTGCACCGGTGCACCCAATCCACCTGATTAACTCCACAGCGCACCTGTAGGAGGAGTAAACACACCAAGTATACAGCCGTGACAGTTGATTACTAGGCATAATCAGCGTGAGATGTGCATGAACTCACTGTGAGTTTGTCAACAAAATGCTGATAACTATCTAACATCAGCACATTATAAGAGTGTGTTTTATAGGTTTACATGCGGATCAATAAGCCCACAAGCATAAGAAGGTTTTTCTCTGCTGTCTGAAATATGCAATCTGAAATATTTATGAGTGAGAAATAATTTAGGGTGGAGCAAAATTGAGGTAACAAATATCAAGGTAAAAGCGTATCGATTTGGTTTATTTTATCTTTCGCAGTTAATAGAATACTTGCATTGTGTGATGTGCTTCCAGAGGATTACAGTACATGAGTGAGTGATCAAGTGATCGAGTGAGTGATCGAGTGAGTGATGAGTGAGTGAGTGAGTGAGTGAGTGAGTGACTGAGTGACTGAGTGAGTGAGTGAGTGACTGAGTATGGTGAGTGTGAGTGATCGAGTGAGTGAGTGCAGTGATGTTGAGTGATCGAGTGTGAGTGAGTGAGTGAGTGAGTCGATGAGTGAGTGATCGATTGAGTGATCGTGAGTGTGAGTGAGTGAGTGAGTGATTCGAGTGAGTGAGTGATCAAGTGATCGAGTGAGTGATCGAGTGAGTGAGTGAGTGAGTGATCGAGTGATGTGAGTGATCAAGTGATCGAGTGAGTGATCTGATGAGTGAGTGAGTGAGTGAGTCGAGTGATCGAGTGAGTGAGTGAGTGAAGTGATCGAGGTGAGGTGAGTGAGTGAGTGAGTGAGTGAGTGAGTGAGTGAGTGAGTGAGTGAGTGAGTGAGTGAGTGAGTGAGTGATGAGTGAGTGAGTGAAGTGATCGAGTGAGTGATCAAGTGATGAGTGAGTGATAGTGAGTGAGTGAGTGAGTGAGTGAGTCAGTGATCGAGTGAGTGTGTGTGTGTGTTGTGGGTGTGTTGTGTGTGTGTGTTGTGTGTGTGTGTGTGTGTGTGTGTGTGTGTGTTGTGTGTGTTGTGTGAGAGAGAGAGAGAGAGGTAATTGAATGATTAGGTGAGTAGGCAAATATGACTTTCCTTGTAACGGCTGTAGTTTAGAAATCTTACACTTGTGTGTGTTCAGACAGAATGTATTCTAGTTTACAAAGATCTCTTTGTATCCGTGTATAAGACACAAGTGGATGCTACAAATGAATAACAAAGAAACTGCAGCAGTCTGACACGGCCCTGATGCACAGATCTAGACTGAAGGCCAAACTATTGATTTCTGAAATTTTTTTTGTTTTTTTCATGCATGCATGGCCTTGCTACAGTAAAACCCTTTCTGGCTCAGTTTGTGTTGGAAACGCATTATGTGTAATTAGCCTCAGTCCGCTGGAACAAAAGCCATGTTTTTCAGTTACACTGCGGTGGGTAAGAACTCAGCAATGCCTCACTGTTCTCTGCTATTTTGCTGATGATCCTCTCGAGTCGCTGTATCTCCTAGGAGAGAGTGGAGATGTTATGGAAAGACTTTATATTCAGCATATTTTGAGATGTTTCTCACTTTGCCTGAGAGATTTCAACTGCAGACGAAAGTTTTACTTGAGCATGACTTACCACTTACTGACCACACACCACACCACACACACACACACACACACCACACACCACACACACACACACAACACACACACACACACACACACCACACACACACACAACACACACAACACACACACACACACACACACACACCAGACAGACAGACAGACAGACAGACAGACAATCACACTCGATCACAAAAAACACACACAATCGTACTCGTACACTCGTACTGGTATTAAATCCACTGTTTTAAATAGAATTGTTCTATAGTCTATATATTATTTAATGCAATTACATCAGAAAGTAACTATAGAGAATAATGAAGAGTAAAGTCCTTACAGTCCCAAATTTTTGCACTTTAAAAATTAAATACGACCTCACGTTGTGTCAATCACGTTAACACACTGCCTCCAAAACTTTCATCCTTCATATGTTTTTTGGATCGAGTTCTGCGTTTTCCACATCCGTAGCAAGAGTTTTGAGAGTTCACAGCCACCGAATGACAAATGCGAAAAAACACATATGAAAAGTTCGAGACCTTAATCCCTCACTTTATTTTTACAAGGTAAAGTAATTAGATAACAGTACTTAGTAACGCACACACACTGAAGGTAAAGTAAGCTGACTCTAGTTACACATATTCTCCACGATTAACCCCTGAAGTGCTGGTGCGTCTCCTGCCAGTTACTGAGATGAGACCCAAGAGGGCTTGACGGCATCTGACTACAGACACACACACACACACACACACACACACACACACACACACACACACACACACACACACACACACACACACACACACACTCACACACACACACACACTTCCTTCAGCTGTCTATGGATTATGAGCTGTGTCTCTGGAGAGACTGGGACACCGTGTGTGTGTGTGTGTGTGTGTGTGTGTGTGTGTGTGTGTGTGTGTGTGTGTGTGTGTGTGTGTGTGTGTGTGTGTGTGTGTGTGTGTGTGTGTGTGTGTGTGTGTGTGTGTGTGTGTGTGTGTGTGTGTGTGTGTGTGTGTGTGAAGAGTGTGTGAATTACTGGGAGTTTGAGCGGCTTGATCTTTCACAGAGAGTTAGAACACAATATACTTCTGCTCTCCACTATATAATGGCACACTGTGTGTGTGTGTGTGTGTGTGTGTGTGTGTGTGTGTGTGTGTGTGTGTGTGTGTGTGTGTGTGTGTGTGTGTGTGTGTGTGTGTGTGTGTGTGTGTGTGTGTGTGCGCGCGCGGTGTGTGTGTGTGCGGGTTATTATAGTTTACTAAAATAGAAACTAAAACCATAAAGAAGAATAAAAAAAACATGTTACAAAATTATTTGAACTTATATAAACTTATTTTATTTTATCTAGTTGCCAAACCAACACTTCTCATTTTCAATTAGTTTAATGTGATGTACAAAAATAACTCTAACAACTCTACTGAAAATTAATAGACATAATGAAATAAATAAAAACTATTAGAAAAATATATAATTAATAAAGAATAATTAAAAAAGAATAAAAACTTATTCAAAATATTAATAAAAACTATAATAGAATATATAATATATATATATATATATATATATATATATATATATATATATATATATATATATATATATATATATATATATATATATATAAAAATTTTTTTGTAATTTCCTGAACAAGCTTTTCCACATTGCAGATTATTTCTGGCTAAATAACAGCTGAATTTATATAAATGACCCATTTCAAAATAATTCTCAATAATGTGTTCAGCATCTGAACCCTTTCCAGCAATGACTGTATGATTTTCAGATCATATTTTTCTTCTGAAGGGTTGGTAATACATGAAATAATTAGATTTTTAAACAAAATTTTCACATCATCATCATCATCCTGTGCAAAAGTTTTCACCCCCATCATCTCTTAATCTACGCGTCCCTCAGTGAGCATCTCAAACCATAAACCCAATAATTTAGAGAGAATATTTTTAAATCTCTAAATTTTGCAAGTCATTGCAGTGTGTGTGTTTGCTACGGTGTGTGTGTGTTTGCTACGGCATGTGTGCACGTCTTCGAGACGCGTTTATAGATTTGTGAACCGGCTGCGAGATGTTTAAATTGACATGGAATATGGTAAACACTTTTCCTGTCAGCTGCAGAGACGAGCAATTATTACACGAGCCACACATCACGCTGTTCTCTGACTCAGGACTGGTGATTTAACGCTCTGATGTATTGACTCTGTCACAGCGTCTTGTTTGCTAATCATCTGGAATTAATATTTCAGCGCAGAATATTGTGGGATCAGCAGTAAATAAACCCACACAGAGACTGTGGATTTCAGGAATAATGTGAACGCCGCAGAAGCTCTCCCACTCGTGCGGGTCAAACGCTGTAAATGTCATTTGAAAGAAAGATTTATATTTCTGAGAGTCTATGACTGGATGAAAGATTCTGCCGCTCCATTACATCACAATCACTTTTTATCC
This sequence comes from Chrosomus eos, assembly GCA_036326025.1. NCBI lineage: Eukaryota > Metazoa > Chordata > Actinopteri > Cypriniformes > Leuciscidae > Chrosomus > Chrosomus eos. The sequence continues at coordinate 1,433,033 of CM070831.1, read as the reverse complement.
CACTTTGGCCACAATTATATTTGCATCTTGCATCGAGGATAAATTGTTTCACTCATTGTGGAGAAATAATTCAAACATCCTTTAATTGATGATCGCACAACGACTGTATCTTATAAAGAGTGTGTGTTAGAGTATAAGATTGACTGGTATTATTGTCATGCCTATAATGATGGTTGATCAATGCTTTTAATATATCTAATATTGAATTAGTTACATTAATTTTGTACACTACCGTTTGGGGTCAATATGATAAAAAAAATTTATACTTTTCTTCAGAAAGGACGCATTAAATTGATCAAAAGTGACAGTAAAGACATTTATAATAATGCAAAATATTTATTTTTTAATTAAATGCTTTTCTCTTGAACTTGAACAAAGAATCCTGAAAAAAAATAATCACGTTTGCACAAAAATATGAAGCTGTTTTCAACTGTGATAATAATCATAAATGTTTCTTGATCATCAGATCATCATATTATAGTGATTTCTGAAGGATCATGTGACACTGAAGACTGGAGTAATGATGATAAATTCAGCTTTGATCACAGGAATAAATTACACTTTACTATATATTCACATAGAAAACAGATGATTTACATTACAATAATATTTCACAATTTTACTGGGTTTGTTTTGTATTTTTTAATCAAATAAATGCAGCCTTGGTGAGCAGAAGAGACTTCTTTTAAAAACATTAAAAATCTCACGACCCCAAACTTTTGAACAGGTGTGTGTGTGTGTGTGTGTGTGTGTGTGTGTGTGTGTGTGTGTGTGTGTGTGTTGTGTGTGTGTGTGTGTGTGTGTGTGTGTGTGTGTGTGTGTGTGTGTGTGTGTGTGTGTGTGTGTGTGTGTGTGTGATTTTATATATATATTAATATCACCCAAGTTATATAGATGTACACTGGATGTTGTCATTGCTCTTCATGATTCTTCAGGTTAAGCTGAGCTCATTTCCACACTTTACACAAAGTAAAAGTTTGACGTTATTTGATGTACTTGGTGTGTTTGATAAATCTGTGTATATAAACGAGTGAGTCTGCTATCTGTGGATTATTACACGGGTTTTCTGCACAAGGGGAACCTTTTTTGTTTTGGCCCTAAGGCAAATTAATAAAGAAAATACCTGTTTTTATGCTACAGGAACATGTTTTTAAATGAAGTGTCGGGATATTTTGTATTAACTCTAACATTACAAGGCAGTTTTACAAAAAATATGTTTATTGCAATAACTTTTGTAAGGGTTCATAATTTGCGATATTATTCAGCTATAATGTAACTACAGGTACACACTGGATTTATCAGCATCAAACCATATTTTTATTATTATTGCATTGTTTTTATTAGTGTTTTGTTATAAATTTATATTTTGTTATTTCAGCTTTATTTCAGCATCAAACCATATTTTTATTATTATTGCATTGTAATCATATTTCATCATCAAACCATATTTTTATTATTATTGCATTGTTTTGTATTAGTGTTTTGTTATAAATTTATATTTTGTTATTTCAGCTTTATTTCAAATTATCTTTGATATTTGTGTTCCTGCACAGATTTTCAGTGTTTTTAAGTATAAATGATCCATCCATTAATCATCCATCCATCATCCATCCATCATCCATCCATCATCCATTAATCATCCATCAGTCTGTCCATCCATCAATCATCCATCAGTCTGTCCATCCATCCATCAATCATCCATCCATCCATCAATCATCCATCCATCATCCATCCATCATCCATCCATCATCCATTAATCATCCATTAATCATCCATCAGTCTGTCCATCCATCAGTCATCCATCAGTCTGTCCATCCATCCATCAATCATCCATCCATCCATCAATCATCATCCATCCATCATCCATCCATCCATCCATCCATCATCCATCAATCATCCATCCATCAGTCTGTCCATCCCTCCATCCATCCATCATCCATCAATCAATCAATCATCCATCAGTCTATCCATCCATCCATCAATCATCCATCCATCAATCATCCATCCATCAGTCTGTCCATTTATTTATCCATCCATCCATCAATCAATCAAATCAATCATCCATCAATCCATCAGTCTATCCATCCATCCATCATCCATCAATCATCCATCCATTCATCAATCATCCATCCATCAGTCTGTCCATTTATCCATCCATCCATCCATCCATCCATCCATCCATCACAGTCTATCCGTCCATCCATCCATCCATCAATCAATCAATCATCCATCAATCCATCAGTCTATCCATCCATCCATCATCCATCAATCATCCATCCATCCACCATCCATCCATCCATCAATCATCCATCGATCCATTAATCTGTCAATCCATCCATCAATCAATCATCCATCGATCCATTAATCTGTCTGTCCGTCCATCCATCCATCCATCCATCCATCCATCTCCATCCATCCATCAACTGTCCATCATCCCTTAATCTGTCCATCCATTAATCTGTCCATCCATCCATCCATTAATCTGTCCATCCATTAATCTGTCCATCCATCCATCCATTAATCATCTTTCCAAAAGAAAACAGCAACATGTTTCCTTCAGTGCTGACTATAATTAAGGATATTAATAGTGGGAATTCTAGAGTAATGGTGGCTTGCATATCAAAAATAATCAAGACAATTTTATTTAAATTTAAGATGCATTAAAACAAGAAATAAAGAAAGACAGCTGATAAAACGAGCAGAAATGATGTTTTCTTGTATGTTGTTCTGCATTCAGACTGACACAGACTGTGTGTTTCCTCCAGCTCCGTGTGGGAGCCGCTCGACGGGGTCCGAGGGAACCGTTCTGTCCCCCAACTATCCTCACAACTACACCGAGGGCCAGTCCTGCGTGTACGAGATCTCGGTGCCGGGAGAGTTCGGTAAGAACCCGCTTTCAACCTCACATCACCATCAAGGTTATTAATGAGAGAGTGTACATATACTGTACTGTGTGCCACTGTGAAAATAACCCTTTTATTTTCATTTCTGAGAACTGCTTTTCCTGTGATTGAATAGGCACAGCAGTCACAAATGAAATGTGCATGTGTGTGTGTGTAACAACAGTACTGTAGTCTTAAAGGGTTTCTAAAATCTGAATCTCCGACGGTCTGTTTGCCAGCGCTTCTGAAAGGGTTTGTGCTCGAGTCTCTGGAGGACTGAGATCATGTGTACAGCTCAGAAACTCATCTTGTATGCATGTACACATTGTATTTGTTTAGTTTTGCTTGTAACAAGCGGCGTGGACTGTGCACAGCGAGAGACCGAGCCGTCCAGGATCAAATGTTTTAGTGACCTTATATAAACCAGAGAAACTTCTCCTCTTCAGGACTCTAAAACTGCAGACGTGAGCCAGAGCTAATGTCTCTTTATTATAGTGACCAGCAGCCTGTGAAAGGTTTCTCGAACAAGATGTGACTCAAAAGCTGCTGTATCTAATAACAGAATCAATGATGCAAACTTCCTCAAATATATAATATAATAATAATTCAGATTCAGCTGTAAAGCAGTAAAGACAATAGAGTCATTATTCAGATCAATTCAGCTCAAGTTCTGTTCTCATTCCATAATGTCAGTGCAGTACGATTATTTTGTAACCATATATTCATATTTTATTTAAAATATTTAAATTTGTTACTAGTTTTCTCTTAAAAAAATGGGGACTGTCAGAAAATAAGGATGCAATACATGCAAGACAATATGGAGAATTTCATAATTGCAAGAAAATGTGGGGATGCAATAAAGCAAATTATTGTTCTCACACATTTTGGACCCCATTTTGTAAAAATTGCATGCATTTATTATTTTTATAATTTCCTGACTATTGCATACTATTGCATTTAATGAATTATGTTTTTGATCGTTTTGGTCCATATAGTGGAGTTAGATGAAGCTCATCAGTGTCGGTACTGTAACTTACTGTAACTTACTAAAACTTACTGTAACTTACTAAAACTTACTGTAACTTACTAAAACTTACTGTAACTTACTGTAACTTTCTGTAACTTACTAAAACTTGCTGTAACTTACTGTACTACAAACTTACTGTAACTTACTAAACTTACTGTAACTTACTAAAACTTACTGTAACTTACTAACTTACTAAACTTACTGTAACTTCTGTAACTTACTAAAACTTGCTGTAACTTACTGTAACTTACTAAAACTTACTGTAACTTACTAAAACTACTGTAACTTTCTGTAACTTACTAAAACTTGCTGTAACTTACTGTAACTTACTAAAACTTACTGTAACTTACTAAAACTTACTGTAACTTTCTGTAACTTACTAAAACTTGCTGTAACTTACTGTAACTTACTAAAACTTACTGTAACTTACTAAACTACTGTAACTTTCTGTAACTTACTAAAACTTGCTGTAACTTACTAAACATACTTTAACTTCTGTAACTTACTAAACGTACTGTAACTTACTAAAACGTACTGTAACTTTCGTACTTACTAAAACTTACTGTAACTTACCAAAACGTACTGTAACTTTCTGTAACTTACTCAAACTTACTGTAACTTTCTGTAACTTACTGTAACTTACTAAAACTTACTGTAACTTACTAAAACATACTGTAACTTACTCAAACTTACTGTAACTTACTAAAACATACTGTAACTTACTCAAACTTACTGTAACTTACTGTAACTTACTAAAACTTACTGAAACTTACTGTAACTTTCTGTAACTTACTGTAACTTACTAAAACTTGCTGTAACTTACTGTAACTTACTAAAACGTACTTTAACTTTCTGTAACTTTCTATAACTTACTAAAACGTACTGTAACTTTCTGTAACTTTCTGTAACTTTCTATAACTTACTAAAACGTACTGTAACTTACTAACTTTACTAAAACGTACTGTAACTTTTTGTAACTTACTAAAACTTACTGTAACTTACTAAAACTTACTGTAACTTACTGTAACTAACTAAAACTTAATGTAACTTACTGTAACTTACTAAAACTTACTGTAACTTACTAAAACTTTCTGTAACTTACTAAAACTTTCTGTAACTTACTAAAACTTACTGTAACTTACTGTAACTAACTAAAACTTAATGTAAATAACTAAAACTTTCTGTAAATTACTAAAACTTTCTGTAACTTACTAAAACTTTATGTAACTTACTAAAACTTACTGTAACTTACTAAAACTTTCTGTAACTTACTAAAACTTACTATAACTTACTAAAACTTAATGTAACTTACTGTAACTTACTGTAACTTACTATAAACATACTGTAACTTACTGTAACTTACTAAAACTTACTGTAACTTACTGTAACTTCAGATGCACAGAAAAACTCTCGTGTCTGTTTGCAACTAATGCATTGCAAAAAAATGCATCCTTTTTGTAATCTGCAAATTATATGTAATGATATTCAATTGACTTTTGAAGTACTTCCATAACAGTTTCAAACCTTACATGAACTGTCTGAGAAAGTGTTGTGTGAAAGATCTCCAGACACACACTCGAGACCCTTCTTTCATGTGTTTTATCAGTTTCAAACCCTCTTCAGTTTATATTAATACGTTGTAACTCCACTAAATGGCAAGAGTTTAGAGATGATGCCGTGAGGCGTCTCACTTGATTATGAAAGCGTTCTGATGATTTAACTGTCTATAAGAAGAAGAATAGAAAACACCAATCGCTGAAGGTCTTCTTAAAATATCACATCAAACAGGACTTGAAGTTCTCAACTCTTCAAAATAACTCAACTTTTCCAGTTTTAGAGTTTTATTCCTCAGATTTAAAATAGAACATGGTCAGATAGTGACTTTCATTGTATTTTTAGTCTCTGACAAGGACTTCTTTTGTACAAATATTTTATGCAAATAATTGGCGAATGACGTTTAAAACTATTTTTCTTTGCTTAAAATGAATTCAAAGAAACGGTAAAAAATGTGACGTGTAATGTTACAAAACATATCTGTAACACATTACATAAAGCCTTTATATAATGCATTATAAAAGCATTTTTATGCATTAATTATGCCTTGTAATGCACCTTGGATAACTTATGTTATAATATCATTAGAAATTATAATCCATTAAAACCCATGACAAACAATGTAATCTGTGAATATTATAATACACGTTAACTTTGTTTTATGAAAAGATCGAATCCATTTTAATGTTCATTATAATACCTTAATAATTCATTATACATAAAGACTTGAAATAAAGTGTTCCAAGATTTTTAATTAAGAAAAATGTTGTTCTTTTGAACTTTCTATTCATCAAAGCCTCTTTGAAGCATGTCAATCTATAAAGTTCATATTTGCAATTTTTCTCAATGTTTTTCATGTCTAAATCTTTAATGACTAAAATGAAGAACATAACCAAAACTTCAATTAAGGTTTTATTTAGTTAAAAATGCCTCCTGTTGGAGATCAATTAGATGTCGAGCTCAAACTGAGGGATAATTCAGTCTCTGAAAAGAACTGTCAGAAGTGTTTATTTCTCATTTAAGCTCGTCAATTATACACGACCTTTTGAACGGAATAATAAGGCAGTTCTCCGTTTCTTTGGCCAGCTTTTAATGTTTAATTATTCTGTCACAAATAATAAATCCGGACATTTTTTAAACAGCATCTGTCTTTTGAAAGGAAAGCTGAATTATTCACAGCTGCCAAACGAGCGCCTCAGGCACGATTCGTATGTATTAGACTCCCGCGCGCGTGTTTATAGAAAGTTGTCGACCAACCGTACATTGTGCATCTGAGCAGCACGGAGAAAATCTGTTCCCGTTGTTCCCGAGTCCCCCAGTGTTTCAGCGTATGAGAAGTCTTGGCAGCTTCGTGAGAGCCTCTGCGTTAGAGACTCGATTAGATTTATGTAAAACCGCAGCAGACAGCTCGTGTGTTATGCAGCACTCGGGTTTTTTATGCCAATCACAATGTCTTGGATGTATAGTTGCATTGCTCACGCTAATCCCAACTTGCTCCCTGTCACCCGTCCCAATTCACACCCCCTTAAACTGATGCAGGAGTCGGCCCGAGGACACGTGGCTCTCCGGCACGGGTGTGTGTGTGTGTGTGTGTGTGTGTGTGTGTGTGGTGAGGACGTGCCCGCGGGCCAGTGTCGCATCAAACACACCGAATGACTGCAGACACCCACGTGTGTAGCTGTGGATTCAACAAAGCCATCACACACACACACACACACACACACACACACACACACACACACACACACACGATCACCCGTTTTCCATCTCTGTACATGCTTGTTCCACATTGGCAATCTCCACACAGAAAACAAACTGCAGGCGAATGCAATTAACATGAAAGCCAGTGTTGGAGGAGCGAGCTCTGAAACCAGAATCAAACGCTTATTATGCGCTTTTCATTTTACCTTTTCTTTAGTGTGAAATATAGCTGTTTGTGCATGTGCAAAGTCACAAAGAAAAAACTGATGTGTTCAAGTCTTGTCAGAAAGATCGTATTGTACAAGTATGGATGACTACGCAATGTCTTTATTACTTTCTTTAAGACCCAAGTTAAAGAGTTGAGGGAGTGTCAGAAAATATGGAGATGCAATCAATTCAAGATAATATGTAATAAATGCAGGAAAATATTTGGATGCAGAAAATATGGGAGATGCAATAAATTCAAGATAATATGTAATTGTTACGGTATTCAGAAACGAACCCAAGCGCAGACAGTATTCAAGAAGCAGCTTTATTTGACAAACAGAAAGCAAAAACCCACGAGGGGGCAAACTAACATTGAATAGGCAAAATAACCACTGACAAGACTAGATGCTGACCTTGACAACAAACACACAGCAATACTGACAATAAACTTGACTTGACAATTCACTAGAAGGATTACTCACAGACAAGATACACAACGAACAAGCCACGAGTAACAACCACAAGGAGAATATATAAGGGAGACAATCACAAGGGCACAGGTGACACTGATGAAACAATAATGACTGAACGAGGAGAACAAGGGGGCGTGGTAAGACACAGGTGACACTGATAAAACATGAACTGACAAGGAAACGAGGTAAAGACAAGACAATGCAAACACATAGCCTAAAACAACCGGCCATGTGCTTGCACACAAAACAAGATTCTGTCATGATCCTGCCTCAGAACTAAAATATAACAAGGATAGAGGACAGAATCATGACAGTAATAAATGCAGGAAAATATTGGGATGCAGAAAATATGGGGATGCAATAAATGCAAGGCAATATGGAGAATTTAATAAATGCAACTTTTTAAAGAGACAGGAGCTCAAACACAGTATGAGAAAAATGTTTTGATCATGTAAATGTATTGTAGCAGACACTAAAATACATAAATGAGCATAAATGGTTCTCTTTTAGCCGATGTGGGCCGTAGTTAAGACTGGGCCAGAGGAGAATGCAAAGCAGATCCAGAGTTGTTTAAGTGCAAAACTTTTCCTCGATTGTCTCTGGAAAGCCAGACGTCGGTGTGTGTGTGTGTGTGTGTGTGTGTGTGTGTGTTGTGTGTGTGTGAACATTGCCTGCGGCCTAGCCTAGCGAGAAACACGCTGGGAAGAATTACACTCCTGAGAGATGAGTCACACACTTTTAACTGCACCAATACCAGCGCTTTGCTAGCGCTAATGTTTGTCGTCGCTGTTGCTGTTACTGTCTGTTGCACCGCCTTGAATAATTGACACGAGTTTGTATCAGAGCGCCGGGGGTTTATATCAGTGTTGTCTGCTAGTGTTTGAAGTTGTTGTTTGTGTTAGCATTGAGGTGTAGCATCGGATCTCTCGCGGATCCGGCTCCGGGCCGATTCCTTTCTTCCCATCATTCTGTGGGCATTAAGGTCTAGTTAGTCTCTGTTGTTGGAGGAGCAGACGCTGTGTGGACCTCATTCTCGACAGGAACCAGGAGAATGTGATGAGCTCTTCTGCTTGAGACGTTTATCATAAGAGTGTCAGAAAATATGAGGGATGCAATAAATGCAAGACAATATGGAGAATTTAATAAATGCAAGAAAATATGGGGATGCAGAAAATATGGGTATGCACTATGCAATAAAGGCAAAATAATATGGAGAATTTAATAAATGCAAGGAAATATAGGATAAGCAGAACATATGGGGATGCAATAAATGCAAGAAATATGAATGAGTATAAATGCAAGAAATATGAATGATGTAATAAATGCAAGAAAATATAGGTAGTGTCAGAAATAATGAGGGATGCAATAAATGCATGACAATATGGATAATTTAATAAATGCAAGAAAATATGGGGATGCAGAAAATATGGGTATGCAATAAAGGCAAAATAATATGGAGAATTTAATAAACGCAAAATATAGGATAAGCAGAACATATGGGGATGCCATAAATACAAGGACATATGGGGAATGCAATAAATGCTAGAAAATATGAGTGATGTAATAAATGCAAGAAAATATACGGAGTGTCAGAAAAATGAGGGATGCAAATGAATGCATGACAATATGGAGAATTTAATAAATGCTAGAAAATATGGGGATATCAGATTCATCTCAAAGATGTTTGGCTCAATTTCAAACTTTGTAAAAATGAAAAGATTTGAAATGATAAACGCGTCTGAAGCCGGCTAGAAGAAAGGCTGTGTGTTGGTCCATCATCATCAGACAGCAGATCTGGTCTGAGAAGAAACGTTCTCTGGTTTATCTGTGGACTGGTAAAGCTCGACGGCGCTGAGAGATTCTGAAGACATAAACACACGTTCACCATTACCCAACCCAACCCAACCCTGACCTCAGCTGAACACGTCTGCTGGATTAGCTGTCCTTGTGGAGATGGGAAGCGGTTGCCTTGCCAACAGCAGCGCCAGTTCCTCCACTTAATAAACCATTACCAGTTGAAAAGGCTGAGCTTTCTTTTCTGCGCTTGAGTTGGGATCTCTCTGATTGTTCCTCTTGTTTAATTGATCAGTCCTCGGGGAGAAGCGTGTGTGTGACCTGTGTGTGTGGAGAACACTGTTGCTTATCTGACATTGTGTGAGGATCAAACACCACACACTGCGTGTGTAAAAACAACACAAGACCCAATTACCCAGCGTCCTTTGTGTCTGTCAGGATTAATCGTGCAATGGATGCATGATATTGATTTACTGACTAATATCCTGTACCTGTATTATAATAAGATGGGCTGAGCTTGCCAAACCGTATACTCGAGAGCTTTGGCATCTCGTCCTCTGAAATATTCATTCCTGGAGGTTTTCATTATTGACTGCTGATAATAGAGCTGGCTGGTTAAAATAGAGATGATTGAAGATGAAGCATAGAGGAAACATTGTTTCCTCAGTTATGCAAATTCTCAGTTATGCAAAGATGAATTTTCAACCAATGATATGCTGTAAAAATATTGATGAAGTACGGATATTTCTGATCTCTATGTTAATACTTTTTGGGGATGTATTGAAATATTTATAAAAACAAGGGAATAAAAGGTTGACTAGATATATTTCACATTAGGAAATGTAAACTATAGCTAAGACTCGTCTCATGAATATTAATTAGTTCTGGGCACTCCAGGAAGTTCAGTGTCGAGGATCACTAAATTAATATTCATGAGACAAACCATCAGCATGTGAACGTGTCGCAAACAGTCAAAGCGAACGTGTGATTATTAACCCAGCGGGCAATAAATGTGGAGAGATCTGTCACTATGGCCACTTTACAAAAATTAAGATTAGCTAATGAATAAAATTAAGATGAATTATAATAATAATTATATTATTATTATTAGATGTAATTATAATTTATTACATCACCCATATTTTCTAGCATTTATTGAATCTCCTATATTTTCTTGCATTTATTAAATTATCCATATTGGCTTGCATTTATTAAATTCTCCATATTATCTTGCATTTATTAAATTCTACACATTTTTTGCATTTATTGCATATCCTATATTTTCTTGCATTTATTAAATTATCCATATTTTCTTGCATTTATTAAATTCTCCATATTTTCTTGCATTTATTGCATCCTCCATTTTTTATGACATTTATTGCATCTCCATATTTTCTTGCATTTATTGCATCTCCATATTTTCTTGCATTTATTGCATCCCCATATTTTCTTGCATTTTTTACACCCTCCATATTTTCTTGCATTTATTACACCCTCCATATTTTCTTGCATTTTTTACACCCTCCATATTTTCTTGCATTTATTGCATCCCCATATTTTCTTGCATTTTTTACACCCTCCATATTTTCTTGCATTTATTACACCCTCCATATTTTCTTGCATTTATTGCATCCCCATATTTTCTTGCATTTTTTACACCCTCCATATTTCTTGCATTTTTTACACCCTCCATATTTTCTTGCATTTATTGCATCTCCATATTTTCTTGCATTTTTTTACACCCTCCATATTTTCTTGCATTTTTTACACCCTCCATATTTTCTTGCATTTATTGCATCTCCATATTTTCTTGCATTTATTGCATCCTCCATTTTTTATGACATTTATTGCATCCCCATATTTTCTGCATCCCAATATTTCTTGCATTTATTATACCCTCCATATTTTCTTGCATTTGTTGCATTCCCATGTTTTCTGCATCTCCCATATTTACTTGCATTTAATAAATTCTCCATAGTGGCTTACATTTATTGCGACCCTCGTTTTTTTTTTTTGCGACTCTCCCAATATTTTCTACACCCTCCATATTTTTTTTAATGTATTGCATCCCCATATTTTCTGACACTCCCTCATATTTTCATACTGTTCATAATTTTGGGCCAAAAATGATGTTAGAAAATTGTTTCATAATTCATTGCATTATTATTATTATCGCAAATAAAACAATCAACTGCAAGCACAACTACACAATATGCTTACAAAAACTTTCACAATCATTTTTGGCCTCTACTGTACATTTATGTAATTTTAAAGCTATTTTAACAGGGAAAACGAGACACAAACACTGATGTAAAAGTGATGTTTGGTAATGAAGCTTCAGTATAAGATTCAGAAAGTGCCAGTGTTGTGTGGCTGTGTTATTGCGTTATCTTTGCTTCACCTCCTCAGGTGAACTTCATATGTTGCTGAAATTGTGTTCTCCTGCTTTCAAACGAAACAAATGTGCAACTACCGTTCCTCATCCAATTACAGGAAATACATTTCCTTCAAATGCCTGAAAGTGAAAAAAAAAAGAGCAAGAGTGATTGTGAATTATTCATAGGAAATGACAAACATATGGCTGTGTTTTCCTCACTGGTGTTTTATCATGAGTCTAATGTACGGCGATGGCCTGAAGGAAGAGTGTGTTCTGAGGCCTTCGGGCGAAACACATTCACTTACTCTCTCCACAGCTCCTGTATCGACGACTACACTGCTTTATAGCTTTATTTGGAGTTGCGATATTAATTTATGGCATTTCCCTGCAGAAGTTTGAATCTCTTGTTAGGGCTTTTGTGCGGTGACTTTAGTAGGGCTGGTTATTACTGAATTCAATAAGTGATGATTGTGTTGGGAACACTGCTATAAGGGGGGACAGAAATATGAGCTATAATGTTGAAGATGTCATATACTCTAAGTTTTATTAGTGCTTGTTTCACTCGAGGTCCCTCTGAAAGCCACTGAGGGAGAACGCTGATTCTGTTAGAGGTTCAACCAGAGGAACGAGCTTCAGAGAGGAGATGATTAGGATATATCAAACCTTTCTGATTCTGGATGGATGGATGGATGGATAGATGATAGATAGATAGATTGATGGATAGATAGTAGATAGATAGATAGATAGATAGATAGATAGATAGATAGATAGATAGATAGATAGATAGATAGATAGATAGATAGTATAGATAAATAGATGGATGGATAAATAGATGGATGGATAGATGATAGATAGATGGATGGATGGATGGATGGATGGACGGATGGATAAATGGATGGATGGATAAATAGATAGATAGTTGGATGGATGGATGGATAAATAGATGGATGGATGGATGGATAAATAGATGGACGGATGGATGGATGGATGGATGGATGATGGATGGATGGATGGATGGATGGATGGATGGATGGATGGATGATGGATGGATGGATGGATGGATGGATGATGGATGGATGGATGGATGGATGGATGGATGATGGATGGATGGATGGATGGATGGATGGATGATGGATGGATGGATGGATGGATGGATGGATGGATGGATGATGGATGGATGGATGGATGATGGATGGATGGATGGATGGATGGATGGATGGATGATGGATGGATCAGATCTTACACACCATCGTCAGTGACACAGCAGTGTATATACTATGTTTATAGTTAGTGCCTGTTTTGAAGACTCTCTTCCTCTTCTGTGTCTCTCTCTCTCTCTCTCTCTCTCTCTCTCTCTCTCTCTCTCTCTCTCTCTCTCTCTCTCTCTCTCTCTCTCTCTCTCTCTCTCTCTCTCTCTCTCTCTCTCTCTCTCTCTCCTCTCTCTCAGTTCTCTTCGGCCAGTTTCTGTTCTTCCAGACGAGCTCTAATGATGTGGTTGAGATCTTCGACGGGCCGTCGACCGAGTCTGCGCTCCTCAGCTCCAGCTACGGCTCTCTCTCAGGTAAAGGCTTTGTTTACCGCGGTACACAGACTAAAGGCTCGTTGGCCGAGACCAGGCCCGCTTTCACAAACACAGACTTTAACAATGGCTTAGATATGGTAGATAGTCAGACTTCAGATAGACATCTAAATCAGACGTTTGCACAGAGCAATTAAGACTCTGACTATCGTAAGTAGGACTACACTGCAATGCATTCTGGGTAAAATAAGACACTTTTCAACAAAAAAAAACATGGCGGTTTGAGTAAGCATTCAACCGCTCAGTGCAGTTTAGCCCAGCGGAAAACATGTGGTAAAATATTACCCTATTCACCTGTAGTGTCTCGCCTTAACTCTAGTAGAGCAGATTTAGTTAGTTTGTTAAATAAGAGGCGATCTGAAATGTGTTGTTTTTGAAATGAAGTGACCGAAGTGCTCGTGTCTGCGGCGATCAGTGGCGCGCCGGATACAGTGTTCTGGTGTGACTCACACAGTCTTCACACGGACGCTTCAATCCGTTACGGAGAGACTCTCTATTCGTTACGGTGAAATCACAAAACATAATGCACAAAAAAACGTGGCCCTGCTTGATATACAACCACTAATAAACATCGGTTTTGATGAGTAAAAAAACACTATAGTACTTAGTGTGGATTCGAACTCAGAACCTCTGACACGCTTGACTAAAGTTCTGCCACAGGACCATTAAATTACCAACATAAGCCGTGTTTCCACCGCAATTGCCCGGAACTATTTGTCCCAGGAACTTTTTTTGCCCCAGACCGGTAGCTTTCTGCGTTTACAGCGCGGTCTAAAGTTCCGGGTAAACTGCGCGCGACTGCTCATTGCTTGCTTGTGACAGACAGTAGACTGTAAAAAGACAGTAATCAGTTTTGAGCGCCACATTTATAATAAATATGGAAGAGATTCACACTGTGCTGCAGTTGTTTGAGATTTATTGGTTTACTAACGAGGTCATTAACAAAACGGCAGAAAAGAGACGAGCACTGATATTAAAGCGTGTTCAGAAAGCTTGTAATGCTAACGTTAGATCTAAAATTAGACAGTGTATGTTATTGCGGACATGACCGTGAGACGGCTGGGACGAACGTGCAGAAAATTTTTATCTCATCCGCAAATACGCTTAATAAAGCCTGAATCTCGTCTTCGGTCCAGCGGCCTTTTTTATTTTTGTTAAATTCCATATTTGCAGACAGACAACTCTTACTGCATGGAACTTCATTACTGCATGAAGCCACGAACTGCAATAGATTCTAAAAATCGCGGAGTTATCCAATCATAATGCGGCAGCGCACAAGCCCCACCCGCGAAAGTTCCTGAACTTTGAAAAAGTACTACCTCGAGAGCAGGGACTTTCGGATGGGGAAATATCTACCCGGAACTTCATTTAGACCCTGGTTCCTACGGTGTAAACACACCGAGTACCAGCCCAAAGTTCCTAGTTCCTGGGTAAAGTTCCTGCGGTGGAAACGCGGCTATATATTAGATCTCATTAAAGGGATACTCCACTTTTTTTGGAAATAGGGTCATTTTACAACTCCCCCAGAGTTAAACAGTTGAGTTTTACCGTTTTTGAATCCATTCAGCCGATTTTCTGATATTTAGAAGAATATCAGTAAGCAGACAGTTTCTGGTCTCATTGACTTCCATAGTATATTTTTTTCCTAATATGGAAGTCAATGAGACCAGAAACTGTCTGCTTACTGATATTCTTCTAAATATCAGAAAATCGGCTGAATGGATTCGAAAACGGTAAAACTCAACTGTTTAACTCTGGGGGAGTTGTAAAATGACCCTATTTCCAAAAAAAAGTGGAGTATCCCTTTAAACGACAAATTAAACATAATGTACTATTGTATACTATGTACCCCCCCCCCCCCCCCATCCCCCCCCCCCCCCCCCCACACACACACACACACACCTGTCCCACCCACTTTTTAAAACAAAGTTACGCCACTGCCTGAGAGGCAACTCACGCTGCATCCGTGCCGCTTTGGGAACGAGAATACCCGAACGCCCTACCGTCGAGAACATGTCTCGATCATGCTGTGGTTACGACCTGAGATCTCTGGACCCGGGGCATTCAAGTCCAAGTCATACAACCTGACAAAACGTGCAACAACAAAAGACTCGCAAACCTTTTGATGGGTTACCCCATTACGCCGCATTCGCACTGGCAGTGGAAATCAACTCTGTAATACGCAACATGAAAAATGGCGGAGATAATTAGTGAATTATTAGATAATCTCATTATTTTCCTAGCAACATGTTAGTGCATGCAATGCTATTCAATTTATGAAAGTTAAACTTTTCACTCAAATTTCTATGCTGACACTGTATATAATATAATGCATGTTGTATTAAAATAGAAAAGGATGCAACACACACGTCTTGACTGTGTGGACGGCTCTTGCTGGTGATCTGAAGACTCTATAACGCTGTTGATGTGGCACACACACTGATGATCTGGGTTATCTCGATGTTGTAGACGGATAACAGCTGCTTTTCTCTCCTCACCTCCTCAAATTTCTCATTTCAGGAGAGCCGCTGCCGCTGAGCTCTGCCAATGAAATCACCATCCGCTTCAGAACCGAGGGACCCAACACAGCCAAAGGGTTTCATTTCGTGTATCAAGGTGTGTATTTCTCCCCAGCTCTGTAGTGGACTTACATTACGGCTGTGGAGGAGAATACTTATATTCTACTCATGCTGTACTCATGCAGTATACACTAGGGGTTTAACAATATATCGCAATACAAAAATGCAATAATATGTATCGTGGATAGTGACCATATGTACTGTGTAAAAAATACTGTGTGAGAACTAAGTTTTCAGAGTTTAGTGTCAGTTCTACATTAAACTACTATATAATGTTGACTATAATCTATAATAATGCAATTTATTTAAGTTTATTTGAAAAGGGACAAGTATGTTACATAAGCTCATGTTCCATATTACAACATTTTAGCCGAGGCTAATTTTCAATGTTAGTCCCTAGTGGGCCTTTACATAAAATTAAACAATACATAGTTAAAATAAACATAATAATACAGTATAACACAATATAAACGCAGCGGACAGTCAGTGGTCACATGTCTGACACCTGATTAAAGAGTCTTTAAGTTTGTATTTGAAAAAGACCATGGGTCTTGATAAAGCCAAATATCTTATGTTACAAGTAAAAAGTGGCCCACATTATTTTACATATATCTACACTCTAAAAAATGCTGGGTTGTTTTAACCCAATTTTGAGTCAAAAATGGACAAAACCAAATTTTGGGTTAAAAATGTAACCCAATGACTGGGATTGTCCATATTTCACCCAAAGTTGGGTTGAAACAACCCAGCATTTTTAGAGTGTAGTCAGTGACCGAGTGCAAGAATATTCATCTAAAAGAATTCTGTTTTCAGAATATTTTATGTCTCTATTGTCTTGTTCATTGGGTTTCCAAGAGTCCAAGAATATTAATTTACACACACACAATGTAATAATTATAAACTCACATATTTATCATATGTTTTGGAGTATCGCAATATGATGTCGTGAGTTCAGTTTTGTGATATGTATGGAATCGTGACATGAGGTATCGTTACACCTGTACTACACACTGATGTAAATGTTATTGACTTCAAACTTTTGAACTGTGTATATTTGTTATGCAGATTTATAAAAATCAAATGTTTTTCCTCCTGCATTTGGGCAGCTGTTCCACGGACCAGTGCGTCCCAGTGCAGCTCCGTGCCCGAGCCTCGCTACGGGAAGCGCATTGGGAATGACTTTGGATTGGGCACGTTTGTGCTGTTCGAGTGTAACCCAGGCTACTCTCTCCACGGTGCCAGTGCCATCAGGTGTGAGTCCGTGCCCAACTCTCTGGCCCAGTGGAACGGCACTGTGCCAACATGTGTGGGTATGTACATAAACCAACTCTCTTTAACCCAACACTGAGTGATTAAACTGCGGTTCCTCCACTGGCCACTAGAGAGCGGCTGCAGAAGAGACTCAATCCCATAAACCCCCATGTTAAAATACCCAACTTTACAGCAGAAAAACACATGTTTACAGTCTGGTGCAGAAAGTGGTTTTGGTCTATAAAGCTAATTTTATCCTTCATGACGACTGTGAGGGGGGTGTTTTTTTTATAACTCATCTGTTTAAATTATATTAAGCCTTAAAGTTGTGCATAATTAAGGGCGTGGCCACTTGAGTGACAGGTGGATTGCCGCTGATGTCACTGCTAGCCGTTTGTCTGCTGTGTGTTAGCGTCACGTCACCTCAGCTAATCCGCCTCGCTGCACATGTTCGTTTATCCGCGAGTGACGCTCCCAAGATGGAGACCGCCGGCTCCGCCCACTTTGGGCTTCAGAAACACTACGCGTGACGTCACCGACACTGCGCCCATATTTATTTACAGTCTATGGATCCAAAATATAGTAAATTTCATTGGATCCTCAAACTGTCAATCAAACCTCATAACTCCTCCCACCGCGCACGTCTCTGCTAGTTTGCAATGCAATGTAAATAAAGAACTGGTCCTTTGAAATAGTGCAGTGTTTCCTTTACCCAAAAAAACACTATAAGGCTAATCTTTTAGCGGAGAAGAGAGTCTTAGTCTAGCATTTTGTTGAATCACAGACAATACTGTCTTAAATAACCTGTGCAAAGCACTTCTTCTTTAATATACTTAAATTATTAATTAATATTATTATTTTTAAGATGAATATTTATCCTTTTTTTTACAATATTTCAAATTTTAAAATTACATTATATTAATATTTTTAATAAATAGATTCAAAATAAAGCAACTATTTTACCCATTATTTGTATGTGTGCTATGAATTTTCGATGCTTAAATTATGAATGAATTAGATTATTGTGTAGTTAGCGTATAGCAACATGCTAATGCCAAGCTCTATTGAGATCAGTAGTGGGTTGAGTCAGTGTTCGAACTATACTGTGTCCTTTGGGGGAGCCCAATTTTTTTTCCAACGTGTGGGGGGGGGGGGGGGGGTTGCGTGTGCCGAGGATTGAAGCGCCTTTCAGACAGAACGCGAAATGCGCGGCGCTGCGAAATGCTATGAAACCCATTCATTTCAGGGACTTCAAAAGATACATAACTATGCAAGCACTATATACAGGATTCACCCTATTATATCGACAGAAATTGATAAGTCAAACAGCAAACAGCCCACAAATAGTCTATAAATAGGCTGTCTTTGAGTTCACTTGAACAAGGGTTAAATTACTCATCGGCTACAGAAGAAAACCACAATTCCTCCGTTCAATTAGGCCTAAGACATCGAGAGTCAAGCAGACCTATAACAACCCAGCCACAACACATCATTGGGAATAACATGCCTTACCTGAACACAGAATGGATTTCAAGGACTTTGCGCAGATCAATGGCCTCCAACATTTATATTTTATCTATGAATCGTTGAGGTAACATGTACTAAACATGCAACGCAGCGCCACCACACCTTGAAGCTCATGACAAGAATAGCATGTAAAGTTATCTTTATTGAAGTGAATTAGGTTTAAATCACTGTCATGCATGAATAAATGATATTTTTGCTATTTTACATAATACTCCACAATGATCACATTATTACACAAAACTGAAACTGCGCGTCAAAATAAAACATTGTCAATATTTTTTGAGACCCCCCAAAATTTCACGAATCACGTTTTCAGGGGAGCCCATGTCTTATTAAGGGGAGCCGAGCTCGCCCTAGTTCCCCAGTAGTTCGCACCCTGGGTTGAGTTTGACGTGATCAGCACTGTTCGTGTCACGAGTTTCTGTCTTCGTAAAGCGACGAGTCTCTCGCTGTGATCCGGGAGATTCGAGGGGGTTTTATTAAAAATAAATGTTCTGGGAGCTAACGGATACAGCAGCGTTCACACACAGTGGAAAAGAGCCCATGAAACGCAATTTCAAGTAAATGCGAATCTCGGGTAAATCTCTCGATGCGAGTTGACAGAATACTTTCCTTCTCACTGTGTCCTCGAGCAGTTTAACAGAAACACTCCTATGAGAGAATCAACCGGCGCTAGAAGCAAAGCTAACGCTCTCTCCAACCAAACCATGCGCTTCACTCTGAGCTAGCGCTATACAACTAGTAGATGTGATTTTGTATTACATATTATTTTTCCCCTGGTGTCTTTTCATCATTTTTTACCTTCACTCATTGATCCGTGGGAATAAGTTTGTGTTTTTCCATGCTGTACCTGTTCAGATTTCTATGTAAAAGGTTCTTCACATGTTAAATTAGCATCAGGACTTTCGTTATCAGGGGGTTTAGGTGTAGCTCACCTGTATCGCTCAGCCTCATATTCATAAGCAATGTTAATAAGCAATTTGATGGACTTTTTCTGAAGAAAGTGTGATTTGTGCTTGCCGTGGCGACACCGGGGTCTGTTGCGTGATTTCTTGTCTTTAATTTATTTATAAAGCAACTTTAAGCACCAAAGCTAGTCAGTTTCCAATAAAATGTATTTTAAGACTTTTAAAAGAGTGCTGTGGTGAGACTTAAAAGCCCATTGAAATGTTTGTAAAGTACTCTTCACCTCCGTGATTGTTATTAATAACAAGCACCACTGATTAAAAGTGTCAAGTTTTGCATTTGTAAATTCCTCCTGGAAATAATAATCATCTGAAAGGAGCCGGTGGTGTTTCTGCGCTGTGAATCTAACGCTGACAGTAACAGCGCTATCATCGATTACCTCAGTGAATCAGCAGGAGTTTATATATTATATTCAGCTTTACTGTGTGTGTGTGTGTGTGTGTGTGTGTGTGTGTGTGTGTGTGTGTGTGTGTGTGTGTGTGTGTGTGTGTGTGTGTGTGTGTGTGTGTGTGTGTGTGTGTGTGTGTGTGTGTGTGTGTGTGTGTGTGTGTGTGTGTGTGTGTGTGTGTGTGTGTGTGTGTGGAAGAGCTGTTTCTGCACAGGGTCAAGACAAATACATAGATTTATTTTTATTTTAGATGAGTAAATATCACTATATTATATTACTGATAATACTTTTATAATGCAATTATACTCCATTACTACTAATAATAATTAATTATGCAAATAGAGCATTCATTTAAAGTGTCATTTTTAATTATTTTGTATTTACTCATCTAAAATATTATATTATATAAATGCAATTTATAAATATAAATGCTAATTAAGTCAGCAAATAAAACATTCTTAAATTTGGGTGAGCATTAATTTGCCATTTTGGTGATTTTGCATTTACACTGCTGTTCATACGTGTGGGGTCGGAAGATTATTAATGTTTTTAAAAGAAGTCTCTTCTGCTCACCAAGGCTGCATTTATTTTATTAAAGATACAAAACAAACCCAGAAATATTGTGAAATATTATTATAATGTAAATCAGCTGTTTTCTATGTGAATATATAGTAAAGTGTAATTTATTCCTGTGATCAAAGCTGAATTTATAATCATTACTCCAGTCTTCAGTGTCACATGATCCTTCAGAAATCACTATAATATGATGATCTGATGATCAAGAAACATTTATGATTATTATCACAGTTGAAAACAGTTTTGCTGCTTCATATTTTTGTGAAAACCGTGATTCATTTTTTTCAGGATTCTTTGAAAGTTCAAGAGAAAAGCAGTTAATTAAAAAAAAAATATTTAGCATTATTATAAATGTCTTTATTGTCACTTTTGATCAATTTAATGCGTCCTTTCTGAAGAAAAGTATTAATTTCTTTAAAAAAACAACAAAAAAAACATTGTATTGACCCCAAACCTTTGAACGGTAGTGTATGTGTGTGTGTGTGTGTGTGTGTGTGTGTGTGTGTGTGTGTGTGTGTGTGTGTGTGTGTGTGTGTGTGTGTGTGTGTGTGTGTGTGTGTGTGTGTGTGTGTGTGTGTGTGTGTGTTGTGTTTGTGTGTGTGTGTGTGTGTGTGTGTGTGTGTGTGTGTGTGTGTGTGTGTGTGTGTGTGTGTGTGTGTGTGTGTGTGTGTGTGTGTGTTGTGAGCTGGTTTTCTGCACAGGTGCTGCAGGATCATGTGTTTATACACCTTTATCTCTGTTGTATCATCTAGAATAATTCCTAAAATAACGTGCATCCACACTGTGTCAGCTGCAGTCGTGGCCGAGTGTTTCTAAAGCGTGCGAGTTCAATCTCAGACGTGTCGATCACCGTCCGCCTCCATCCCGAGGGATCTCATCTCTCACCTCACCTTAGGGATAATAATGCGCAGATCTATTTTAACACACATCTGCGGACAGCTGTCAATCACACACACACACACACACACACACACTCACACTCACACACACACACGCACACACACACACACACCACACACCACACGCACACACAACACACACACACACACACTGACACACACAGACACACACACGCACACACACACAGACACACACACACACACACATACACACACATACACACACACACACACACACACACACACACACACACACAGACACACACACACAACACACACACACACACAGACAGACACACACACACACAGACAGACACACACAGACACACACACACACACACAGACACACACACACACACACACACACCACACACACACACACACACACACACACACACACACACACACACACACACACACACACACACACACACACACACACACACACACACCACACACCACATCACACACACACACACACACACCACACACACACACACACACACACACACACACACACACACACACACACACACACACACACACACACACACACACACACACACACACACACACACAGGTGCCGGATTAAGTTCTGCATAAAGATGGGAATCACTGTCATGATTTGAGCATTAACTATAGCAGTGTTTCTGCAGTGCTGGTGATAGAATAATAAACAAATAAATAAACATTAAAGCTACTTAAAGGGAAAATATCATTATGTAGCAATCAGAATACCAATTCATTTTGTTATTACAGCATTGATCTAAATTTATTTGCCATTTTAAAATATAAAATATATTATATATTACTAATATAAATTAATTCTGCATTTAGACCATTAATATAAATTAGGGTTTCAGCAATAATTTGCCATTTTTTATTTCATTTTTTAAATTTAAAATATAATTTATAAATTATATGATATTATATTATATTAGAATTAATGCTAATTAAGTCGGAAATTAAAGCATTAAACTAAATTAGAGTGACAGAAATAATTTGCATATTGAATTTATTTAATATTTAATTATCTAAAATAAAAATAAATCTAAAGTTAATACATTTTCTTAATATATTATATTAGCAATAATACAAATTAATTCTGCAATTAGAGCATTATTTTAAATTAGAGTCTAATTTTAATTTATTTATTATTTACTCATCTAAAATAAAAAAATATATATTATATTATATTATTTATATTTATTATATTATATAATAAATGCTAATACAGTCTCCAAATAAAGCATTCTTCTAAATTAGGGTGACAGCATTAATTTACCATTTAAATTTTTTTTTTAATATTTACTCATCTAAAATAAAAAAATAATTAAAATTCAACAAATTGTATCAATATGTTAACAAGAACACTAATTAATTCTACAATCAGTGCATGTAAATTAGGGTGAAAGGATTAGTTTGCCATTTCAATTTATTTTTTGTATTTACTCATTTAAAATCAAAAATAAATTAAATGCAATCAATTGTATCAATATCCTACATTACAAAAAATAACAATTCCTTCTGCAAATAGAGCAATACTGTAAATAAGGGTGACATCATTACTTTGCTATTTTAATTTAATATTAACTTAATAGAGTAAATAAACATTTTGTGCATCAGTCCAAACTCCAAAACCACATAGTGAAATCTAAGTGAAATCTGGACACACAGTAAACGTCCAGCCTCATCGTTAATGAGCGCATTAATATCAAACTAAACGACTCTTATAATACGCCATGATGAAGTGTAACATGATCGTATGTGAGTTACTCTGTTTACAGTACGACTCTCACGTTCCACTGATTCACATGAAATTGCTCTTTGCCCTCGAGCGACTCGCTCCTCGTCTCTGCTAATGAAGACATTAGCGTTAGCTTGATTATAGCGGGGGCGAGAGTGCGCTGGGTAAAGTCACCAGTGGAATATAGAGGATCCGAGTGGAAGAACTCAATAATCGCCTTGAATTTACATGAGAAATGTTCTTCCGGGCATCAGGAGCCAGAGTAAAGACATTACTTGTAGGATTTACTTGATGGAATGGGGAATTTTAAGTACATTTCAAGTACACTCTAAAAAATGCTGGGTTGTTTTAACAAATTTTTTGGTCAAGTATGGATAAACCCAAACGTTGGGTTAAAAATGTAATTACATTTTTATTGCTGCTAATGCTCTGTACTGTTATTATCAAGTAAAATCTATTGAACTTAACATTCATTTGACATCTAATTGACACTTAACATTTAATTTAAGTAATTAAGTAAATATTACTTAATTAGTTAAGTAGATGTTACTATTTTAATTATATATATGAAAATGAATTATAATTAAGTAAATTTAACAAAATGTACTTTTTATTCAAACAATATAACACTGAATTAAACCACAGTTTTACAGTGTATGCTTTACTTAGAAACATTAAAGTAAATAATACAATATATATTGTGATTTCATACTGTATCTATATAATAGAAGTAACATGACACCTGAACACAATACTTGGTGAACAATGATAGATTGTTTTTGCGTATGAATGTGTAATTTTGAGTAGAAAATAAATCCAGATGTCACAAAACAGCAAGTTACCAAACCTAAAAATAAAAGTAATGATAAAACAGTGAAAAAATCAACCGTATTAATTATTCATGCCCCAGTGCATGATGGGAACACCAGTATCAGAAAAGTTCAGTAGATTTTACTTACTTTTATATTGTTGAAATTTATGCCTTAATTTCTACAAACTTGAATTGAGTAATATAGGATTTAGGGGTAACACTTTACAATAAGATTCATTAGTTATTAATATATTAACTAACATGAACTAACAATGAACAATACATTTGTTTTTCATTTGTTTTTTGTGTTTCTACTGTAATTCAGGGTCAATTCGGGTAGTTATAAAGCATTTAGTAGTGGTCAGTTAACTATATTTTGAGCTCATCTAAAGTGAGGACTAGTTATGCCTTATAAAGCATATGTCTGAATAATAAGATGTATGAATGTACATTTAAATAGTTTATGAATAATTTACTTACACTTTCTAAGTGATCTTATGAACCACTGACAACTCTTAAATAACTGGTTTATAAATAATGCAATTTAGAAATGATAAATTGATCATTAACAAAGTATAACAATACAATTATTAAAACATTATAGATATGCTTTTAAATCAAGAATAAAGCATTTCTAGCTGTATTTATACACTGATTATTAATAATGCTTTATATATGCTGAATTTACTCATGTTTAACTAATGATTAATAGCGTGCAGATATTATAAAGTGTTACTGAAATGACATGAGTTGTTCTGATGCGTTTGCTCCAGCACAGACTCATCTCTACAGCGAAGGAAAAGCACTAACAGATGAGTGGCGTTTTTCTTTCGCACCCGGTGATTGAAAACACAGCGATTGACTCGGGTCTCTCGATGTCCTCGTGTGTGTGTGTGTGTGTGTGTGTGTGTGTGTGTGTGTGTGTGTGTGTGTGTGTGTGTGTGTGTGTGTGTGTGTGTGTGTGTGTGTGTGTGTGTGTGTGTGTGTGTGTGTGTGTGTGTGTGTGTGACTGATAGCGTCAGATACTGCCAGTGAAGACAGAAACCCTTGCGCTAGTTAACATCCACAGAGGATTCGCGCTTATTGATAGCTACACAAAAGGTGCTGAGCACAATGTCTGGCGAAGCCTCAACTAGCAAATAAAAATTGCTCTGAGCTCTTGCAAAGGTGACGGAGAGCGTCGGAAGATTCATTCCTCGTCCTTTCAATTTATTCCAGTTAGTGTGTGTTTTTCCCCTCGGCTTTTCTTCTTAGCTGACGCTTGTGTGCTTTCAATGTTTTGAAAAGCACTAATGAAAATGGAAAATTGAAGTCATTTGATATATGACGTGTTTCTGGTCTATTAGAAAGCACAATACTGTAATTATGAATGCAGTGATTTTGCATATATGCGCTACAAGTCCTTGGGATCTTCATTAATGAATGTTAGGCTTTACAAACATATAAATGCATCTAGTGCAATAAAGCATTTTCTTATTTAGTGTTTTATGTTTTGCAGGAAAGCATCAAGATATATTTATTTTAGAATAAATGTTGTCGCTTTTAGCTTACGTTTGACAAGATAAAACTATTTTCCAGTTAGGGTGAGAATAAGAAAACAGCTGAATGTCTTTTGTAATGCAACGTCTAAATGAAGTTTATCTCGTTTTTTAGCGATGTTTCTGAGGTGGAAGAAGACTGTTTTTGTAACATATGAAATATGATTTTCGAAAGACAAGTTGCTGTCTAATTTAACTCCCAGGTCTTTAAAGGTATAATATGCAGGATTTCTCGCCACCAGGGGTCGCTAACCTCTTACAATAACAAAGGCGTATATTGATGACGTATATTCCGCATTAAGCGTAATTATGGATCTTGTCGTCAAGCTGATGGATCTTTTATGGATGAGTGAATACACTGATGTGTTTAACATGACTGTGGTGAAGCAGGAGCGATTGCTAGACGTACACCAGCGCCACACGCAACGCCAGTCCTGCGGATATGAAGGAATAAGGACATTTCATTCTACCCAACTACACACAAGTGCTGAATTAATAATCACACAGGTCAGTTTATTAGAGGAATGAAGCTTGAGGTAACGCAGCGCTGATTCACTCGCTCTAACAGTTACACTATCACACTAAACGCATTTGAGTGTGTTGAATGTTGTTAGTTGGGTTGTTTGTTGGCTGTATGAGACTAAGTAAGCTAGATCAACATTAGAATAACATACAGATCATATTCTAACATTTCATCA
Source organism: Chrosomus eos (assembly GCA_036326025.1). Classification (NCBI taxonomy): domain Eukaryota; kingdom Metazoa; phylum Chordata; class Actinopteri; order Cypriniformes; family Leuciscidae; genus Chrosomus; species Chrosomus eos. The sequence continues at coordinate 1,406,459 of CM070831.1, read as the reverse complement.
TGTTGAACTAAATAACATTGATTAGTTTTATGTACATTTGCTCTCCTGTCTAATAAAGTACATGCAACACTCGCGTCTCTGTCGAGTGGAAGTTAGTCGCGGACGTGAGCTCTCGCATCTCGAAACATGTTGATCTTCGTTTTAGTCTCTTTCTGTCTCAAAGTCTGCTTGCCATGGTCCATAATGTTTGAACAAAACAACAACAGCGTGAGCGTCCTGCTAGTCATAACGGGCATAACCCAGTTGTCCACGTCTGTCGCCATGGTTACTATGGCAGTACGAGTGGAAACAATGGTGGAAACCGAGGCTAACGCGGATATGACATCATTGACTGGCGACTCCTCACCGCTGCTCACACGCCCCGTTTCCTTGGTTAAAATCACAATTTTCTCACGATTTACAAATAGTTGGAAACATTTGGGATATTGAAAGTAATCAACTAAACAAAATATTTAACATTGGCCTACTGGTTTTTGGATATTTTACTGCAAAAATCCTGCGTATTGTACCTTTAACTGTAGAGGATGAAGTTGCAATACATCCTTCTAAATACAAATTGTATTCTAATAGGTTTTGTGTACAGGGTTTTGGTCCAATAAGTAATACATCAGTCTTATCGGAATGTAATAGAAGAAAATTACAGGTCATCCAATATTTTAAAACACACTCTGTCAACTTAGATAATTTAGAGAATTCATCTGGTCGTGCTGAAATATATAACTGAGTATCATCGGCATAACTAATTGAAACGAATTCCATGTTTTCTTATAATATTACCAAGTGACAGCATAAATATTGAAAATAGCAGAGGTCCTAACACAGAGCCTTGCTGCACTCCATAATTTACTGACATTCTCTTAGATTTTTCTCCCCGTTTAAGCAGACAAAATGGTAACGGTCTGATAGATACGATCTAAACCACCTTAATGCCTGTCCCTGAATACTAGAGTAATTTTGTAGTGGATCTAAGAGTATATAATGTTCTATAGTGTCGAACGCAGTGCTAAGATCAAGTAAATCTAGTATTGAGATACAGCCTTGGTCAGAAGCTCGAGTAAGTCATCTGTCATTGTAACAAGCGCAGTTTCTGTGCAATGATGAGGAATTTTTGTAGATATTATTTTTTTGCATTTGAGGGAAAACGACTTTTTCTAGTATTTTAGACATAAATAGAAGATTTGATATAGGTCTGTAATTTCCCGAGGTATTTTGATCTAGTTGTAGTTTTTCTGAGGCTTACTAAACTATAAAAAGTACATTTGACACAGGTCTAAAACTGTTGTTCCCAAAGTCCACTGGATTTTAATTAAAACTAGAATGTACATTTCCAGAAGAAAATGTGAGTGGTGCTTGCAGTGGCAAAACTCGCCACTCGGTTGCTAGAGTGTGGTACATGATTGCATACGAGCCAACAAACATATCTGTACGATGTTCTGGTGCTGAGATATGGCTTATTCATGTTCTTCATGGTTGCTAGGGTGCTCTGGGTGGTTGCTAGGCGGTTGCTAGGGTATTCTGGGTGGTTGTTATGGTGGTCCTAGGCGGTTGCTAGGGTGTTCTGGGTAGTTGATATGGTGTTGCTAGGGTATTTTGGGTGGTTGCTAGGGTGTTTCTAAGCGGTTGCTAGGGTTTTCAGGGCGGTTGCTAAGGTATTTTATGTGGTTGCTATGATGTTACTTGGTGGTTGGTAGTTGTCAGATGGTTACTATGGAGTTTTTGGAGTCCTTAAAATCTTAAAATCTAGGTTTACTAAACTATAAAAAGTACATTTGACACAGGTCTGTTGATCCCAAAGTCCACTGGATTTTAATTAAATAACTTAATTTCGGTTTATGACTTGTAATATAGTGTATGCATGGATCATATAGAATACTTTAATGATGCTTTTTATCCTCAATAACTTACATTATTAAAACAAAAGAAAAGCCATGATATTCCTCTTGTGCTCAACAGAATATAGGATTAAAACAACATGAGAATGAACTTTATTTTTGAGTGAACCGTCTCATTAAATGGTGAACTTTGCAGTGTCGTCTAATAGCCAGTTTTGTATATCCGCTCCAAAGTGTCGGTTTTACACAGATTGAGTTGGTGTCTGTCAGTTAAAGCTGTGACCAAAAATATCATTATGGTTGCACTTAAGCTCGACAACTCTTCAGAAGATAAGAGTTCTCTCTGCTCAAAGGATCCCCTTCAGTGGACTGAAATATGAGAGGAAACTTCAAATAGAAGGAGTACGAGGTTGAATAATTGAAAATGATGAATGCATAATGTGTTTTAAGCAGAGCACGATGAAGCCGACATGAAAGATGTGCTGAAGTCACATGATACAGGACACTGGATGTGGAAGAAGTCCTTCGAACTCCCTGGACGTAATGCATGAAGAAGAAGGAGACATTTTTCATATATATATAGATAGTCCATGTTCGGCCGATGCTAGATTAAAGCAGATGCGGCGGCATTAACATTAATGTGTGGTGGCACTTCAGATGTGCACCTGGTAATGACGTCCCACTGGAGTTGGGTTAGACGGGACGACCCCGCTGATTGTTGGCTGGTTGAAGAACATCATTACACAGAGAAAAAGTGCTTTTGAAAGAAGAGAATAATACGGCCGTACTGCAGTCTGTAGCGTTCTGTTGTCTTCAGAAACACTCTCCTTAATAACTCTCCTACACTCAAAAAACTGCTGGGTTAAAAACAACCCAATTTGGGTTATTTCGCAACCCAGCGCTGGGTAAATATTGGACCGAACACATGCTGGGTTATTTTGACCCAGCATGTTGGGTTTTATACATTAACCCATTTGCTGGGTTGTTGTTGTTGTTGTTTTTATCAGTGCTGAGTCAAACAACCCCGTGTTACAGGCTATTAATTTTAGATAATAATAAAAATACTAATAACAAAAATAATAATATTAATAACAATAATAACACTACTGTTTATTGATTCAATTACAGTGTTTATTCCAGCAAATTAATTTAATCATAAAAACATTCATGTTTAATCAACAATTAGTCAATTAGTCAACAAACCCAAATGCTGGGTCGTTGTCAGCTGATTACAGAGAAAATAACCCAGCAACATAGTCAAAATGCTCAACCCAGCATTTGGGTTTAAAAATAACCCAGCATTTTTTTAGAGTTTATATTTCCACTCACACACCCAGGTATACACACACACACACACACACACACAGGCGCACACACACACACACACACACACACACATCCACACACACACAGGCACGCACACACACACAGACGCACACGCGTGCACAACACACACACACACACACACACACACACCCCACACACACACACACACACACACACACACACACACTGTTATGTATGTTTTGTGTATTTATTTTTATGTTTATGTATGTGTCTTGGTGGTTTTGTTGTATCGGTCAGGTATTTGATTGAAGTATTTTATTTGAATTAATTTTATTATTTTATTTTCGTATGTATTATTATTATTACTATTATTTATTTTATTTATTATTTATATTCTATTATTTATATTATATTATGATAAATAATTAGTAATATTTTTATTATTTTTTAATTTATATATTTGTTTTTATTTTGCATTTATTATTATTTATATTATTATTATTATTATTAATAGTATAATTATTTAATTTAATTTGTTTTTTTTTTGTATTTATTATTATTATTATTATTATTATTATTATGTATCTATTATTTATTTTTGATTGACCTGATGTGGCTTTTACCCTTTAAATGTCACCCACATTCAAACTTAAATGGTGGTAATTCAAGAACGCTTTGGAATATAGACGTAAGATTGGTCTTGTTTTAAAGAAGACATTTGGCCGATTTTTGTAGAAGTGAGATCAATTAAGAAAGTGAAACAGAAAAAAAGTTATAGAAGTTTGAGTTTATGAAAATGTACAATGTTAAAATGTAATTATTCGTATTTTATATAAAATATTTATTTTCTAAACATGTTGGACTCTAAAACTGCAAACAAATCAAAGCCAAAAATCTGAACAAGTTGTGTTTCAAATTTTAGGTTGATATCTCAAAAAATGAGCTTTCAGTGTGTGTGTGTGTGTGTGTGTGTGTGTGTGTGTGTGTGTGTGTGTGTGTGTGTGTGTGTGTGTGTAGGCGCAGTACCAAACTCTTCCACTAGCTGAACACCGCACATATAAGGGCGCCTCCATATGTGTTTTGGGTGATATAAACCATTATTTCCACACTTTTCACACAATTTATGAAGTAGACATCCTATCCAGAAGTAGTATGAGAAGTTTGGCAGATTTTGATATGAATTCAACCTCTAATAAACACATAAAAAAGAACACGCTTGTGCGTTATAGCTCACCGCCACATCACAAATGGTGAATATTATTTTTTTCTTTATATTTAAAACATTTATTTTTTATTTATATTTAAGACCTTTTTTTCTAAAATAATTGAATGGATGGTATCTTTTGAACTCTTGGCATGAAAACAAACTGAGGTTTCTACACTTCTTTCATGATTTTTCATGTTCATCCCTTGTGTCAAAATAAAGGTCGGAACACGCCTTAGGAGTATGAAAATATTCTTGTTGCAAATTGATAAATTACGACGACTCTGTAATTTACCAGATATGGAAACCAGAGATTGTAAGCTTTCAAATGATATATAGTTTGTCAAGATTAGTTTAGGTTTAGTATAGGATATTACTGTTTTAAATTTAATTTGGGCCCACCAGTGGGCCGTGACACTTACTTTTTGTCATTTTATTTTACAACTTTTTTCCTCATGTTCTTCTTCCACATATATACTCTCTCTCCGAAGCTCTTGTTTCCTTGACTCTGTGTGTCTTTGACCTCTCCGCCACGTTTACTCCCGAATCCCGTCTCTTCCAGTGCCGTGTGGAGGAGTTCTGACCCGCGCGCCGCGGGACCGTCCTGTCTCCCGCTTATCCCGATCCGTACGACAACCACCTCAACTGCGTCTGGAAGATCTTCGTGCCGGAGGGAACCGGGATCCAAGTGAGACAAAACTCTCGTGTTTAAGCATCTTCAGAAAAACATTTCAGATTCTGATTAGTTGAAGTGTGTTTGATTACTTAACGCTTGCCTGGGGATACAAATATTAGCGAGGGAATCAAATTATTATTTGCTTTGCATGATTATTCAACTTATTACATTTGCTGTTCTTTATTACTTTTGAAGTTTAAGGAGGTGATACTTCATTTCATAGTGATGCAAAAATTAGAAAAAAAATCTGTGAATATAATAATGCTCAACCGATATGTGTTTTAAAAGGATCTGTTTATTACACTGAACAAACATTGTTTATCATTATTCTGCTTCAGCTGAGCAATATGCAAAATGATTACCATAAACTGAAAACTGTGTAAATATAAAAACAACAGAAGAAATGTTATTCATCAGCCGAACATGTTGCTTTAGCATTAGTCATATTAGCAGTGACAGATTTGACCATTCAGACTTTGACGTCAACAACCAAAGAAAGCATCTTCCCTTTATAGACTTATTAGCCTTTTATTTTGCAGGATTATATGACGATTTGCATTTGGCGGCCTTATCAAACCAGAACTGACTATAAAGTATTAGTTCACTTTTAAAACAACTTTTGCTGATAATTTACTCACCCCCATGTCATCCAAGATGTCCATGTCTTTCTTTCTTCAGTCGAAAAGAAATGAAGGTTTTTGATGAAAACATTCCAGGATTTTTCTCCATATAATGGACTTCAATGGGACCCAAACGGTTCAAGGTCCAAATGACAGTTTCAGTGCAGCTTCAAAGGGCTTTAAACGACACCAGACGATGAATAAGGGTCTTATCTAGCCAAACCATCGCTCATTTCAAAAATAAATAAAACAGTTTAAGTTTTATAAGCACAAATGCTCGCCTTGCTCTGTTCTGTGATGCGCGTTCGTGAAGTCACGTAATACGCAATTACCTTGAAAAGGTCTCACAGAACAGAGCAAGGCGAGCATTTGTGCTTATAAATCTTAAACTCTTATTTATGTTTGAAATGAGCGATGGTTTGGCTAGATAAGACCCTTATTCATCGTCTGGTGTCGTTTAAAGCCCTTTGAAGCTGCACTGAAACTGTCATTTGGACCTTGAACCGTTTGGGTCCCATTGAAGTCCATTATATGGAGAAAAATCCTGGAATGTTTTCATCAAAAACCTTCATTTCTTTTCGACTGAAGAAAGAAAGTCATGGACATCTTGGATGACATGGGGGTGAGTAAATTATCAGCAAAAGTTGTTTTAAAAGTGAACTAATCCTTTAAAGGTCCCATATTGTCAAAACTGAAAATTCCTGGCTTTTTTTTATGATAGTTAACAGTGGATCCACGGACACACACACACACAGCCTGAGTAAAGTATCTGTGCCTTTTCATGAGCCGTTGTGACTTCTGTATATTTGTGATGTCAGAACTAATCAGTCCCCGCCTTCAGTCTCCACCCCGACCAATGGTGGGTCACTCAGAAAACAACAGGCCAATCAGAAGAGAGGCTCATGAATATTAAGTAGACAGGCCAAACTCGAGCTGTTCTTGGTAGAGCTCCTGAGAAAGAGCTGGAAACATATATTAAAATGTTTTTTGGTACATATACCGCAAATATATATTCTTAAGGACATCAAAACCTAAAATAAAACTTCAGAAAGTTGAAAACTTCAAAAACTTTAAATTTATTCTAATATTTATGATAGTAAATGAGATGCACCAAAATTGTTGAAATCAAACATTTCATTGTAATGTATTGGTAGATTTTTGAAGTGATGGTATTTTATTCCTGTAGATTACAGTCGTGACGTTTTCCACCGAACACAACTGGGACTCGCTGGACTTTTACGACGGTGTCGACAGCAACGCTCCGAGACTCGGGAGTTATTCGGGTGAGATTGAAACCGTCTGTTTTCCTCCATAAGTTTCATATTGTTTTTCATATTGTTGTCCATATTGTTTACCAAATAACACAAGAACGTCATGTTGACTATTATATATTCAGCAAATACAACTGTTGCGCAGTCGTCTTGAAGAAACTCAAAGTATCGCATCTGTGCAATAAGACGTGGTGCCGCCTGGCTCTCATCTGGAGATTTGTTTTGTCATCTAACGCACATCAATATTTGATCTGGCGTGGGATATCATGGATCAACAGCTTTATAAGCAGCGGGAGTGAAGTTTCCCTGGTGAGGCTCGTGGTAAAGCAGAAGACAGAATGATATCAGTGTAGACAGATGACTTTTATTTAATTTTATTCACTTTTTATCAATTTATTTTATTTTTATCAATTTATTTTATTTTATTAACTTTTTATTTTATTTACCAACTTTTTCATAATTGTTTTTTTGTGTGCAATATTTATTGATTTATATTATTTATTTATTTATCTTATTTTTGGCTCTTTCTTTTGGCTCAGAAAGAGCTTGTTTACTTGATTCTGTTTGTTGTTGCACTTTCTTTCTGCCTTGTTTAGTCTGGCATTATTTTTATTTTATTATCGTGATTGCATGTTTTTCAATCTGATTTATTTATTCTTTTATTTGTTTGTTTGTGTTTTTTCACATCTTTTGGCTCAGAAAGGGCTTGTTTACTATTTTGTTTGTCGTGCCCTTTCTGCCAAGTTTATTCTTGCTTTTTTTATTTTTTTACTTTTTCATGATTGCTTGTTTTGCAATCCAATTAATTTATTATTATTATTATTATATTTTTTTCTGAACTTTTTTTGTGATTACATTTTTTGCAATCTGATTTATTCATTTATTTATTTGTTTGTTTGTTTGTTTGTGTTTTTTCCCAGATTTTTGCTCTCAGAAAGGGCTTGTTTATTTGATTTTGTTTGTCGTGCCCTTTTATTTAATTTTATTTTTTAACTTTTTCATGATTGCTTGATTTACATTTATTTACATTACTTACTTACTTACTTACTTACATTTATTTAGTAATTTATTTGTTTGTTTGTGTTTCAGAAAGGGCTTGTTTATTTGATTTTGTTTGTTGTTGCTCTTTCTGCCATGTTTAGTCTGGCATTCATTTTATTTTTTAACTTTTTCATGATTGCTTGGTTTACAATCTGATTTATTTAGTAATTTATTTGTTTGTTTGTGTTTTTTTTCACATATTTTGGCTCAGAAAGAGCTTGTTTACTTGATTCTGTTTGTTGTTGCTCTTTCTTTCTGCCTTGTTTAGTCTGGCATTATTTTAATTTTATTATTTTATTATCGTGATTGCATGTTTTGCAATCTGATTTATTTATTCATTTATGTGTCTATTTGTGTTTTTTTCACATCTTTTGGCTCAGAAAGGGCTTGTTTACTTGATTCTGTCTGGCTCTCTGCCATATTTAATCAGTCTTTTCCCCTTACGATATAGACTTTTATTGACTTTCCTGGCTCTTACATGTAGAAAACAGAATGATATCAGTCTAGCGCCGATGACTGGATCGGCAGAGCCCTCAGAAGTGAACGACTATATTCATTATTTTCCACCGTATCTCTGTATCAATGCATCAGCCACACAAAGCTAAATAAATATGCGCTGACCTTAGCAGGGCGCCATCCCTCTCAGACAAAACGTTAAGGATTGTTGACAGTTTGACGTTTAATCTGCTCGGAGGACAAATGAAAGATTAAAGGAAGTTTGGGATGGAGATGCGTTGTGCATAAAGAAGTAAAATGGCGTAATAAGCGTCTAAATCTGTCTGAATTCCCCATGAGGTTAAGGCTGCAAGTGTAATGCCTGCATCTATTCGTCACAAGCTCTTTAGCACCGAACGTCAGCGCTCACTCGACAAATATCCCATCATGAAGAATTGAGATCGGCTCGAGAGCATCGCTCTGCTTGATGGAGGTCAGCGCCGGTTCACAGAGCTGATATAGGTCTGATCTGTCTTGTTGTGTGGCTAGATGTAGTTTCAGCATTATTAGGTGGATGTAACCCCACTTTAAAGGTGACATATTATGCCCCTTTCCACAAGATGTAATATAAATCTTTGGTGTCTCCATAATGTGTGTGAAATTTCAGCTCAAAATTCCTCCAGAGCATTTATTATAGCTTGTCAAATTGTGTGTGTGCGCAAAAACATGTGTGTGTTCCTTTAAATGCAAATGAGCTTTAGCTCCGCCTCCGTTCAGAAGAGGGCGGAGTCTTTACACGAGCTTCAGAAACTCTGGCAATAATAAAACAGGCCAATCTCACTCATCCAGAATCCCAGAATAACCAGTAGCGAGTGCAGCCTTACGGAGAGACTCAGCAAGAGTTTCTGAATGTTAGTGGAGACATTTATGTAGTTGTTGTGGAGTTACACTGATCATCTCATCTCCATGTTGAACTTCTACACAAGTGTCCACAGTTCCTGAGGTGTTTATAAGACAGCGCTGACATGTTCTGGCCAATAGTGTTCAGTGCTCGTCTGTGCTCAACCACACAACAGTTTCAGGCTTTGCTGGATCTTCTGTTGGGTTAGAACTGGTCTCTGTTGGGTTAGAACTGGCCTCTGTTGGGTTAGAACTGGTCTCTGTTGGGTTAGAACTGCTCTCTGTTGGGTTAGAACTGATCTCTGTTGGGTTAGCACTGGTCTCTGTTGGGTTAGAACTGATCTCTGTTGGGTTAGAAGAACTGGTCTCTGTTGAGTTAGCACTGGTCTCTGTTGGGTTAGAACTGCTCTCTGTTGGGTTAAAACTGGTCTCTGTTGAGTTAGAACTGGTCTCTGTTGGGTTAGAAGCGGTCTCTGTTGCATTAGAACTGGTCTCTGTTGCGTTAGAACTGGTCTCTGTTGGGTTAGAACTGGTCTCTGTTGGGTTAGAACCGGTCTCTATTGCATTAGAACTGGTCTCTGTTGCGTTAGAACTGGTCTCTGTTGGGTTAGAACTGGTCTCTGTTGCGTTAGAACTGCTCTCTGTTGCGTTAGAACTGCTCACTGTTGGGTTAGAACTGGTCTCTGTTGCGTTAGAACTGCTCTCTGTTGGGTTAGAACTGCTCTCTGTTGCGTTAGAACTGCTCTCTGTTGGGTTAGAACTGCTCTCTGTTGGGTTAGAACCGGTCTCTGTTGCGTTAGAACTGGTCACTGTTGCGTTAGAACTGCTCTCTGTTGCGTTAGAACTGCTCTCTGTTGGGTTAGAACCGGTCTCTGTTGCGTTAGAACTGGTCTCTGTTGCGTTAGAACTGCTCACTGTTGGGTTAGAACTGGTCTCTGTTGGGTTAGCACTGGTCTCTGTTGGGTTAGAACCGGTCTCTGTTGCGTTAGAACTGGTCTCTGTTGCGTTAGAACTGCTCTCTGTTGCGTTAGAACTGGTCTCTGTTGGGTTAGAACTGCTCTCTGTTGGGTTAGAACCGGTCTCTGTTGCGTTAGAACTGGTCTCTGTTGCGTTAGAACTGCTCACTGTTGGGTTAGAACTGGTCTCTGTTGGGTTAGCACTGGTCTCTGTTGGGTTAGAACCGGTCTCTGTTGCGTTAGAACTGGTCTCTGTTGCGTTAGAACTGCTCTCTGTTGCGTTAGAACTGGTCTCTGTTGGGTTAGAACTGCTCTCTGTTGGGTTAGAACCGGTCTCTGTTGCGTTAGAACTGGTCTCTGTTGCGTTAGAACTGCTCACTGTTGGGTTAGAACTGGTCTCTGTTGGGTTAGCACTGGTCTCTGTTGGGTTAGAACCGGTCTCTGTTGCGTTAGAACTGCTCTCTGTTGCGTTAGAACTTTTATTACTTCACGCTTGGACTACTGTAATTCTTTGTATTTGGGTCTTCCTCAATCATCGCTTGCTCGGCTTCAGATGGTGCAAAATGCGGCTGCAAGGCTGCTGACCGGGACAAAGAAATACGATCATGTCACTCCCATTTTAGCCTCACTTCATTGGCTCCCGATCAATTTTAGAATTCAGTTCAAAATTCTGTTGTTTGTTTTTAAAGCTCTTAATGATCAAGCTCCTCTATATATTAGAGATCTTCTCACTCCGTTGGCATCTACTAGATCTTTAAGATCTTCAGACAGAGCCCTTTTATTTATCCCTCGCTCTCGTCTAAAATTTAAGGGAGATAGAGCCTTTGCTGTTGCCGGCCCCCGTCTTTGGAACCAATTGCCTTTGGACATCCCCCTTGCACCTTCAATTGCTATTTTTAAAACAAAATTGAAAACTTATTTGTATTCTCTGGCATTTTAATTTTCTCCTGATGCTATTTCTGTCTTTTCTGTTTGGCTGTTTTTTTCTGTTTTTGTTTTGTTTTCATTTTGTACAGCACTTTGGGTAGCCCGGCTATAAATGTGCTTTATAAATAAAATTTACTTACTTACTTACTTAACTGCTCACTGTTGGGTTAGAACTGGTCTCTGTTGGGTTAGAACTGCTCTCTGTTGCGTTAGAACTGCTCTCTGCTGGGTTAGAACTGCTCTCTGTTGGGTTAGAACTGCTCTCTGTTGCGTTAGAACTGGTCACTGTTGCGTTAGAACTGCTCTCTGTTGCGTTAGAACTGCTCACTGTTGGGTTAGAACTGGTCTCTGTTGCGTTAGAACTGCTCTCTGTTGGGTTAGAACTGGTCTCTGTTGGGTTAGAACTGCTCTCTGTTGCGTTAGAACTGCTCTCTGTTGGGTTAGAACTGCTCTCTGTTGGGTTAGAACCGGTCTCTGTTGCGTTAGAACTGGTCTCTGTTGCGTTAGAACTGGTCTCTGTTGGGTTAGAACTGGTCTCTGTTGGGTTAGAACCGGTCTCTGTTGCATTAGAACTGGTCTCTGTTGCGTTAGAACTGGTCTCTGTTGGGTTAGAACTGGTCTCTGTTGGGTTAGAACTGCTGTTGCGTTAGAACTGGTCTCTGTTGGGTTAGAACTGCTCTCTGTTGTCGCTTGAGGAACCGAATGTCGGCTGGTGTGTGTAAACGGTGTAAACGTGCAGATTAAGAGCCGGTAATATTATAAACGTGCAGATTAAGAGCCGGTAATATTATAAACGTGCAGATTAAGAGCCGGTAATATTATAAACGTGCAGATTAAGAGCCGGTAATATTATAAACGTGCAGATTAAGAGCCGGTAATATTATAAACGTGCAGATTAAGAGCCGGTAATATTATAAACATGCAGATTAAGAGCCGGTAATATTATAAACGTGAAGATTAAGAGCCGGTAATATTATAAACGTGCAGATTAAGAGCCGGTAATATTATAAACGTGCAGATTAAGAGCCGGTAATATTATAAACGTGAAGATTAAGAGCCGGTAATATTATAATAAGATCCTCTTCATACGTCAGAAGGAGAGAAATCTGATCGGCTTATTTTATAACATGCTCTCAGAGAAAGACTCACCAGAACAAAGTTACTGGGTTTCACTTTCACGTGTTCTGGGTTGGTAGAAGCTCCCGATTATAGCACTTACACACGGAAAAAGGCAGATTTTCATGACTAACAGCGACAGCAGTTCATCAGTAGATCTGGCGCCTCCATAAACTTGCTGACAGGTTTGATTGACATCCGTAGAAACCTCGTGAAGGAATGTCACAATCCCACCAGGAGCTGTAGGGAATAATGTGCTGTTATGCCTGTCATACAAACCTAATTTTTTCTAATGCAAATCCCTTCAGGGACGACGATTCCTCCTCTCCTGAACACCACGTCCAACAACCTGTACCTCACCTTTCAGACCGACATGAGCGTTTCTGGAGCCGGCTTTCACCTGGAGTACACAGGTATGATGACTCTTTTCCTGCAGGAGATCCTGAGGGGAGGACAAGCTTAGAATTACTGCTGGGCAACAATCACATCCAAAATAGTTTGTTTGTTTTAATCGAACCTTGAGCCTAAAAATCGATATCGATCTCGAATCGTGACGTTTTTTGAATTGAATTTTGAGCCTAAAAATCGCTATCGATCTCGAATCGTGACGTTTTTTTTATCGAATCTTGAGCCTAAAAATCGATATCGATCTCGAATCGTGACTTTTTTTTTATCGAATCTGTAGCCTAAAAATCGATATAGATCTCGAATCGTGACGTTTTCTTAATCGAACCTTGAGCCTAAAAATCGATCTCGAATCGTGACTTTTTTTTATCGAATTTTGAGCCTAAAAATCGATATAGATCTCGAATCGTGACGTTTTCTTAATCGAACCTTGAGCCTAAAAATCGATATCGATCTCGAATCGAGACGTTTTCTTAATCGAACCTTGAGCCTAAAAATCGATATCGATCTCGAATCGTGACGTTTTTTTTTATCGAATCTTGAGCCTAAAAATCAATATCGATCTCGAATCGTGACGTTTTTTTTATCGAATCTTGAGCCTAAAAATCGATATCGATCTCGAATCGTGACGTTTTTTTTATCGAATCTTGAGCCTAAAAATCGATATAGATCTCGAATCGTGACTTTTTTTATGGAATCTTGAGCCTAAAAATCGATCTTGAATCGTGACTTTTTTTATCGAATCTTGAGCCTAAAAATCGATATAGATCTCGAATCGTGATGTTTTCTGAATCGAATCTTGAGCCTAAAAATTGATATCGATCTCGAATCGTGACGTTTTCTGAATCGAATCTTGAGCCTAAAAATCGATATAGATCTCGAATCGTGACGTTTTCTGAATCGAATCTTGAGCCTAAAAATCGATATCGATCTCGAATCGTGACTTTTTTTTATGGAATCTTGAGCCTAAAAATCGATCTCGAATCGTGACTTTTTTTATCGAATCTTGAGCCTAAAAATCGATATAGATCTCGAATCGTGATGTTTTCTGAATCGAATCTTGAGCCTAAAAATTGATATCGATCTCGAATCGTGACGTTTTCTGAATCGAATCTTGAGCCTAAAAATTGATATCGATCTCAAATCGTGACGTTTTCTGAATCGAATCTTGAGCCTAAAAATTGAGATAGATCTCGAATCGTGACGTTTTCTTACTCGAACCTTGAGCCTAAAAATCGATATAGATCTCGAATTGTGACGTTTTCTGAATCGAATCTTGAGCCTAAAAATCGATATCGATCTCGAATCGTGACTTTTTTTTATCGAATCTTGAGCCTAAAAATCGATCTCGAATCGTGACTTTTTTTATCGAATCTTGAGCCTAAAAATCGATATAGATCTCGAATCGTGATGTTTTCTGAATCGAATCTTGAGCCTAAAAATCGATATAGATCTCGAATCGTGATGTTTTCTGAATCGAATCTTGAGCCTAAAAATCGATCTCGAATCGTGATGTTTTCTGAATCGAATCTTGAGCCTAAAAATCGATATAGATCTCGAATCGTGATGTTTTCTGAATTGAATCTTGAGCCTAAAAATCGATATAGATCTCGAATCGTGACGTTTTCTGAATTGAATCTTGAGCCTAAAAATCGATATAGATCTCGAATCGTGACGTTTTCTTACTCGAATCTTGAGTCTAAAAATCGATATAGATCTTGAATCGTGACGTTTTCTGAATTGAATCTTGAGCCTAAAAATCGATATAGATCTCGAATCGTGACGTTTTCTGAATTGAATCTTGAGCCTAAAAATCGATATAGATCTCGAATCGTGACGTTTTCTGAATTGAATCTTGAGCCTAAAAATCGATATAGATCTCGAATCGTGACGTTTTCTTACTCGAATCTTGAGTCTAAAAATCGATATAGATCTTGAATCGTGATGTTTTCTGAATCGAATCTTGAGCCTAAAAATCAATATAGATCTTGAATTGTGATGTTTTCTGTGCACCCAAACTGGTTTCTCTCACAGGCTCGTTTGCGTCTCGCAGTGTAAACGCAGATCAGTGTCCGCTTGTGTCGTGAACATGTGTGTGTGTGTGTGTGTGTGTGTCCTAAGCAATAGGTTTGGACTCCTGCCCGGAGCCGCAGACCCCCAGTAGTGGAGTGAAGCTGGGCGAGCGATACCTCGTGGGGGACGTTGTCTCCTTCCACTGCGAGCAGGGATACACACTCAAGGTGAATCATCACACACACTCGCTCTGAAGAGCTTTTCGACTGCTGCTGTGTTGCAAAGTCATCACCAAAGTCTTTCAGAAGAGAGACAGTCAATCAAAAATGAGTTTGTTTTGTTCAATTATGAGCACTTATTTGTCCCCAAGGTTGAAGTAAAACGAATTTTATTTTTCCGTTCTCTACTTCTCAAATGCTTTTAAGTGGTTTTACTTCAGACTTTTGGTCTTACAATATGAAAGTGCATCATAAAATATTAACTGAGATTTTTAAAGGTGATAATCCTAAAAGAGTAAAATAGTTTTTTATGTGAATCTTTTTAGTTCTCCACGACCAACAATTTTCCCCCATATTCATTTTTTTGTAATCGTAATTTTGTATAAAAAAAACATATTTTTGTGTATTTAGAATCAGTGTTGTTTCATTTTTTTATTTGATCGTTTTATTAATATTGTGTATTAGCTTTTATTTTTATATTATATTATTTCATGTAAATTTGAACAAAAAAAATGTCATTTCATTATGTGCTTTTAGTCATTTTATTATTTTAATTTTATTTTTAATATTGCTGTGTAGGTTTACTTTATTTTGATTTTAGTTTTTATTTATTTCCAGTTAATAATTTTAGTGCTTCAACTTCAACTTGTTTTTCAGTTTTAATGCTCATTTTCGTTTAAAGTTTTTCAACTAAGCCTAATATTTATATTTTATTTAGTTCAATTAACAGAAGTGCTTTTAATAGATGTAGTTTTAGTTCATGAAACATTAGCTATGAAATGATAATTTCTCTCACTGTAATTTTGTAAAATGATGCAAAATGTGTTTAGAATGAAAGCATCGCATCAGAATTTTTCAAATGTGATGAAATGTGATGAGTAATTTATATTAGCTTTTATTTTTCTATTTTTATTTTTAATTTTAATTTAACTTTTAGTCATTTTGTTATATGATTTTGTCATTTTGTAGTTGCATCGCATCAGCATGTTTAAAATATGATGAAAGTTTTCATATGTTATTTCAGGAAACAAAATAAATTCTTCTGAGATTGCATTTATACTAAATAAAAGTATTTGTTCATAAAAGTAAGTTTATTTCTAAAAGTGACCGTATTGAAGAAGTTTGATTTTAAAGTTCAGCGTTTGATTTTCTGCTCGTAGATTCATTCACAGCGCCGACGCTTTGTTATTTTTGTAACACGTTGAAGGATTCGTTTCCTACGAGTGATTCATCTTTCTGTGGAATTGGTGAGAGCTTCTTGGAAAAGTCAATATCTTTCTTCATTTCCACCGTTTGCAGGGAAGTGCGTATATAACATGCATGCCGGGACCCGTCAGACGCTGGAACTACCCAACTCCTCTGTGTCTGGGTACGTCTCACACACACACACACACGCACGCACGCACGCACGCACGCACACACCACACACCACACCACACACACACACACACACACACACACACACACACACATACTACACACACACACCACACACACAGCACGCACGCACACCACACACACACACACACACACACACACACACACATACTACACACACACACACACACACACACACACACACACACACACACAACACCACACACACACACACACACACACACACACACACACACATCTTTAGGCTCTCCCACTGCAGATAGTGCTCAACAACACATCTTAAAATGAACAATGAAATTGTTACATTTGTTTGATATTTAATTTTTTTCACATTTTATTCCATTTTAATTCTACTCCCTTAAATTGAGCAATTGAATTTGGATTTAAAAGTTAAGCTCAATTTACAACTCTGAATTTGTGGCATTTCATTTTATAATCTGAAAAAAAAGTTATTTATTGTTTTATTTGAATTTAATTCCATCTTAATTCTACTTTCTTAAATTCAGCAATTTAATTTAAATTTAAAAGTTTGGCCCTTTGTCCACCAAAGCGTTTTTTCAATTGTTTTCAACGGGAACACCGCATATTTAAAACGCCATGAGCGTAACGAGGCGCTGAACGTTTTTACCGGTCGCCGAGAGTTCGCAGAACTCATCACTGTCACTATTTATCCAGCCGTCCAATCACAGTGGAGGAGGGGCGGGGCTAACACTACACCGACCAACCGCCACATTCTGCTTAACAACGTCATCAGATGACGGAACAAAATCATTTAAAACAAATAATTTATAATCTATTGACATTTTTACATAGAAACAACACAGCACAGTTTAATTTAGAACACTGAATCTGTTTCATCGTATGAACTGAAAAATACTTTTTATTTATTGTTTTTATTTAAATTTCATTCCATTTCAATTCTACTTGCTGAAATTGATGAGTTGTCACATGACTCAGTTGTTGAAATTCCCTGTGACTGTGTTTTACAGAATGACACTTGAAGTTTAATTGATTCGAACTCCTTCAGGGTAAACAGAAGATTCAGTGTTCTCTATTGACATTTCAATTGCTGTTCTAAAGCACTGTAAATGGACAGCGAGTCCAACTGGCCATTCATGACACATCTGCCAATAAGAGCAATGCACACACACACACACACACACACACACACACCGCAGTCAAATAAAGGGGATATACTTCAGTCTTCAATCCCAGTTCTACTGGTAATAATTTAAAAAGTCATTATGAGAAAGCATAACGCATGTATCATTTTCTCAAAATGAACGTGCCACATTTATTCCATTAGCATTTGAAAGCATTTCTTATTGCACATCATTGCATTGTTATTTATATGAAGACAGAACACAAGGCTCTCTTATGTGCAAATGAGTTCATTTTGCATATCACTAGATCCGTAATGGAGTTTGGACTTGATGAATATCTGATCATTTCTCTCTCTCAATATTGCATTGGGCTTTACATTGCATGTATAAAAACTGAAAACGAGTTTATTTATTATTTTATTTGAATTTAATTCCATTCTACTTCCTAAAATTCAGAAATATAATTCTACTTCAGCTTTCTTAAACTCAGCAATTGACTTTGGATTTAAAAGTTAAGCTCAATTTAATGTAGAACACTGAATTTGTGGCGTTCTATCTAATTATATTATTTTTACATCACTAGATCTGTAATGTATTTTGGACTTTGATAATCTCTTACTCTCAGCATTGCATGTGTGATACAGTAATGTGTGATACAGTAATGTGTGCATGTGTGATACAGTAATGTGTGATACAGTAATGTGTGATACAGTAATGTGTGATACAGTAATGTGTGCATGTGTGATACAGTAATGTGTGATACAGTAATGTGTGATACAGTAATGTGTGATACAGTAATGTGTGATACAGTAATGTGTGCATGTGTGATACAGTAATGTGTGATACAGTAATGTGTGATACAGTAATGTGTGATACAGTAATGTGTGCATGTGTGATACAGTAATGTGTGATACAGTAATGTGTGATACAGTAATGTGTGATACAGTAATGTGTGCATGTGTGATACAGTAATGTGTGATACAGTAATGTGTGATACAGTAATGTGTGATACAGTAATGTGTGCATGTGTGATACAGTAATGTGTGATACAGTAATGTGTGATACAGTAATGTGTGATACAGTAATGTGTGATACAGTAATGTGTGCATGTGTGATACAGTAATGTGTGATACAGTAATGTGTGATACAGTAATGTGTGATACAGTAATGTGTGCATGTGTGATACAGTAATGTGTGATACAGTAATGTGTGATACAGTAATGTGTGATACAGTAATGTGTGCATGTGTGATACAGTAATGTGTGATACAGTAATGTGTGCATGTGTGATACAGTAATGTGTGATACAGTAATGTGTGCATGTGTGATACAGTAATGTGTGATACAGTAATGTGTGATACAGTAATGTGTGATACAGTAATGTGTGATACAGTAATGTGTGATACAGTAATGTGTGCATGTGTGATACAGTAATGTGTGATACAGTAATGTGTGATACAGTAATGTGTGATACAGTAATGTGTGCATGTGTGATACAGTAATGTGTGATACAGTAATGTGTGATACAGCAATGTGTGATACAGTAATGTGTGATACAGTAATGTGTGCATGTGTGATACAGTAATGTGTGATACAGTAATGTGTGATACAGTAATGTGTGATACAGTAATGTGTGATACAGTAATGTGTGATACAGTAATGTGTGCATGTGTGATACAGTAATGTGTGATACAGTAATGTGTGATACAGTAATGTGTGATACAGTAATGTGTGCATGTGTGATACAGTAATGTGTGATACAGTAATGTGTGATACAGTAATGTGTGATACAGTAATGTGTGCATGTGTGATACAGTAATGTGTGATACAGTAATGTGTGATACAGTAATGTGTGATACAGTAATGTGTGATACAGTAATGTGTGATACAGTAATGTGTGATACAGTAATGTGTGATACAGTAATATATTTGCATGTTCTTCTCTGACTCTGTGACTCTTGACTCTAAAGCTCAGTGTGGAGGATTCCTGTCTGAAATGAATGGAGTTATCCTGAGTCCCGGTTTTCCCGGGAATTATCCCAGTGGGCTTGACTGCAACTGGACGGTTAAACTTCCCGTCGGCTTTGGTTTGTATCCTGCAACTTTCCTTTTATCCTGTATACTTATTTTTCGGGAACACTTTACAACAATAAGGTCCGTTAGTTAACATTAGTTCATGTTACACTCTAAAAAAATGCAGTGTTGTTTTAAAGGTGCAATATGTAGGATTTTTAACATTGTTAAAAATATAAATACAAAATATCTAACATTGGCCTAGTGGTTTGGGGATATTTTACTGCAAAAATCCTGCATACTGTATCTTTAACCCAAATTTAACTCACATTACTTGTAATTTGTTACACCCGACATTGCCCGGCTATATAATTGACATTTGTGTTCCTTATGGCAGCCGGTATATTAGGTTACTGTCACTTTAAGACCTGACGCACTGATCCATTATACTGTTACACATGCATTTACTTTCTCAACTGTTTACGTTTAATTAAAACAAAATGCAGGGTTGTTTTAAAGGTACAATATGCAGGATTTATTGCCACCATGGGTCACTAACCTCTTACAATAAGAAAGGCGTATATTGATGACGTATATTCCGCATTAAGCGTAATTATGGATCTTGTCGTCAAGCTGATGGATGTTTTATGGATGAGTGAATACACTGATGTTTTTAACATGACTGTGGTGAAGCAGGAGCGATTGCTAGACGTACACCAGCGCCACACGCAACGCCAGTCCCACGGATATAAAGGAATAAGGACATTTCATTCTACCCAACTACACACTAGTGCTGAATTAATACTCACACAGGTCAGTTTATTAGAGGAATGAAGCTTGAGGTAACGCAGCGCTGATTCACTCGCTCTTACAGTTACACTATCACACTTAACGCATTTGAGTGTGTTGAATGTTGTTAGTTGGGTTGTTTGTTGGCTGTATGAGACTAAGTAAGCTAGATCAACATTAAAATAACATACAGATCATATTCTAACATTTCATCATGTTGATGTTTTATGTACATTTGCTCTCCTGTCTAATAAAGTAAATGCAACACTCGCGTCTCTGTCGAGTGGAAGTTAGTCGTGGACGTGGAGCTCTCGCATCTCGAAACATGTTGATCTTCGTTTAAGTCTCTTTATGTCTCAAAGTCTGCTTGCCATGGTCCATAATGTTTGAACAAAACAACAACAGCGTAAGCGTCCTGTTAGACATAACCGGCATAACCCAGTTGTCCACGTCTGTTGCCATGGTTACTATGGCAGTACGAGCGGAAACAATGGTGGAAACTGCTATCGCGGATATGACGCATTGACTGACGACTCCTCACCGCTGCTCACACGCCCCGTTTCCTTGGTTAAAATCGCAATTTTCTCACGATTTACAAATAGTTGGAAACATTTGGGATATTGTAAGTAATCAACTAAACAAAATATATAACATTGGCCTACTGGTTTTTGGATATTTTACCGCAAAAATCCTGCATATTGTACCTTTAACCGAAATTTGGGTCATATATAGACGAACTCAACCATTGGGTTAAAAAAAAAAAAAAAAAAAAACATTTAACCCAATATCTGTGTTTGTCAATATTTGACCCAAATTTGAGTTGAAACAACCCAGTATTTTTTTAGACTGTAGTAAATACATTAACTAATGTAAACTAATGAACGTTATTGTGAAGTGTTACCCATTTTTCTTCTTTTCTCCAAGCATCTCATGGTTAAAATGCGCCTCATCTCTCCTGTTGTTTATGATCAGGGATTCACCTGCAGTTCCTGAACTTCTCCACGGAGTCGGTTCACGATTACCTGGAAGTACGCGGCGGGACGCTGGACTCGGGATCGGTGATCGACAGGTTCAGTGGGCCTGTAGTTCCCGAGTCGTTCTTCAGCACGACCCACGAGACCAGCTTCTTCTTTCACAGCGACTACTCGCAGAACAAGCCCGGCTTCCACATCACCTACGAGGGTAACACATCACTCCTGTACACACACTGGGAAACATTATCCGGATTTTAACGGTAAAATACTGTAAAAATGCTACGGTGAAAAACTGTTAATTGGTTAACAGAACGTTTCCGTACTATATGCGGTGAATAACTGTGATAGATCTAACCGTGCATTTAATGTAATTTTACAGTAAAATACCATTAAATTTACAGTTTTTGGAATGAAAAAGAACAACTCATTGTATAATGTACAGTGAAAAAAACGTAAATTGACAATCCCACAATTCCCTGCGTGACGCTTCACATTTGATGTATTTTTGTTGAAATATGTTTCTTCATTTTTTTCTTCTAATCAGTTATGTACATTAGGGTTTTATGCAGTGTTGGGTGTAACTAATTACCAAGTAATTACTGTGATGTAATTACTTTTCCCTAGAAAAAGTTAAGTGAGGGATTACTCTTAATTTTTCTGTAATTGAATTACAGTTACTACCAATCGTACGTAAATCGTACGAGCTCACGTGTACAAATTCATACGATGATCTGAATCAGGTGTGTAATAAATAAGGGAGATAGTGGGTTTAACATCAAAATGTATTGTCTGATGTTTAAAAAGTATGTTCATTTTGTAACATTCTCCTTTTAAATTGTTTGGTAAGTTTAAGGATAATTCATGCAATTTTAAAGTATTTATTTGAATTAAAAGAGTTTCATGTCTATTCTTGTATTATTCAGCTGGTTGACGTTTTAGGGATTTAGAAAGTAATAAGTAATTAAATACTTTTTAGAGAGAGTAATTAGTACAGTAATCTAATTACACTGTTGAAGAGGTAATTAGTAACTAGTAATGAATTACTTTTTTAGAGTAACTTACCCAATGCTGGTTTTGTTACATTTAATGTTAGTAAATTAATGTTTATTGCCTTTTTAAAATGTCATGTGTGTTACCATGATGGTGTTCAGTGTTTGTCTGAATGACACTGTGCAGTTTCTGTACATTAGTCTTCATTTTCTCATCTTGTGGAAAGGCTACTTGTGATGAGCTTTGATTGACCATGTGACTCTCATCTCCACTGTGATTGGTGTTTGTCAGTGTATTACAATAGTATAAGACAGATATTAGTACTTCAATAGCTCGGTCGACTAATCGGTCTTAACGGAAAAGCCCTGTCTAATTAAGTTGCTTGTGGGAATGTAAAGACGCAGCTTGTCTGAGAGGATTTGATCATGCAAACAACTACAGCACAGCATTAAAGATAACACTAACAATAACATCAGTGTCTTTTCAATTAAAAGCACCATTTCGACTGTACTGGTATCTAAGGAAAGCTAGGGTGACCATATTTTAGTTTTCAGAAAACAGGACGGGGGGCGTGGTTGATGGGCGTGGTGTGATTTTTGAGGAGGCGTGGCTAAGGGGTGGGGCGTGGTTTGGGGGAGAATGCATAAAAAAAATACTTGACAAATGCATTCACAACCTTGCAACTATGTTATTGTACTTTAATACATAAAGTAATACATCCTTTCCATTTAATGTTTGGCCCGCAACAATAGAATACTATTTAAAAAAAAGTTTAGCTTTTAACACCTTTTACATGACACTATTTATTTTCATGGCCATAGCATAGGTTAAAAATCTACTACTAAAATAAAATAAAAAATCTACTACACTTTTTCAGTAAAAAAAAAAACAATTTGAATCCTCCTGATGTTCTCTTAGCTTATACGTTCTTTATGTGGGCTTCTAGGTCGCTAGCACCTTAACACTGACACGACGTGCCAGCTTTGCAGTTCATACATTCTGCTTTACACGGATCCTGACCGAAACGAAAACTCAGGAATTTTCTCTGTAAATCGTCTGTGAATTAACATTTGGGCTTTTTTTTTCCTTTTTTTTACGCTGTTAGCTACTTACATCTTACCTCGCACTTGACCGTAAACTGAAGCGTCACGCTGCTAAAATTCTGTGAACGTGTAAAGTCCGCCTACTTTGATTTGATTGGTCATTTCAAATATTCTGACATTGACAAGCAGTGACAGACCAATGAGGCTGCGATGAACACACACACAAAACACACACACACACACACACACACACACACACACACACACAGGCAGGCTCTGTATTCTGATGATTCTGAGTCTGACATGCTCTGTGCTTGACGCTGCGGATTAAGGAACGCGCTGATTATAACAAGAGGGGGTGAAGCCAAAGTCATATGTTTTGTGTGCAAAAGGCAAGCATGTATTTAAAGTACACGCTTAATGGCCCAATGAAAAATAATGAAAACCAGACATTTTCATCACTTTTTAAAAAACAGACAGGACGGCCAGACAGACGTGAAAACAGACATGTCCTGGAAAACAGGACGTTTGTCACCCTACTTAAAGGGGTCCTATAATGCCCTTTTCACAAGATGTATAATAAGTAACTTATGTCCCCAGAGTGTGTATGTGAAGTTTTAGCTCAAAATACCCCTCAGATATTTTATATAGCATGTTAAAATTGTCACTTGTTGAGGGTGAGCAAAAACACGCCGTTTTGTGTGTGTGAGTGTGTGTCCCTTTAAATGCAAATGAGCTGCTGCTCCGGTGCAGAGGGCGGAGCTACAAGTGTGTGTGTGTGTGTGTGTGTGTGTGTGTGTTGTGTGTGTGTGTGTGTGTGTGTGTGTGTGTGTGTGTGTGTGTGTGTGTGTGTGTGTGTGTGTGGTGTGTGTTAGCAGCTACGATTACATCACACTCACGCTTTTTTTTTTAATTTAACCAGATGATCTCATTGAGATTTAAAACCCCTTTTTCAAGAGAGACCTGGCCAAAATGGCAGCATATTAACATATAAAAATTAAGATATAGCTTTTAAAAATTGTCCATTGACAGCCAATCAGAATCCACCCTGCTTTAAAGAGCATGTGCATTTAAAGCGACAGACATAGAATTTACAGAACGATATGTGTGGATGCTAATATAGTTTTTGTTGTGAACGGCCCTTTTGACGGTTTTCATCTGACAACACCCTGAAATCCCTAGTAAGATTCACTCAGAAGTTTTAAAAGTCTATTTTTATTTTCCACCCCTTGTGTCTCTGTGGTTTAGACAGCAGGAATGTGTCACTATGGTTCCTGTACAGTAAGATGTTTTCTTCACTCGAGGTTTTGAAGTAATAAATAGAAACTCTCATCCTCATTGAATCCGCTTGCTTTGACAGAACTTTTCAGTATTAGTCACAACATATTTATTGCTTGTGTGTGTGTGTGTGTGTGCGTGCGTGCGTGCGTGCGTGCGTGCGTGCGTGCGTGTGTTTAGACATTTCATTTCAGATGATAATTATGACTCTTTATGTTCTCTAAATTACTTAGAGAATATAGAATATTAAATCCAAAGTTATTTTATGCTTTTATACATTTATTATGTATGTTAATTGTCTGAGCATTTTCCAGATCATGGACAATAAGTTTATTGAAATTAAACGAAACTAGTTTATATGCATTGATATTGCATTCTGAAGTGAAGCCATATGAGAAGTTCCTGCATAATCAAATGTACATGTTCATTTTCAATAAGTGCCTTTTGTTGGAGGAATTTGTTATAATGTCAAGTTAATTAAAGTTACAAGATGTTACTTGAAAAAAAAGATAATCTGATTACGTAACTTGTGTTACTTGTAATGTTACCCTCAACACTGCTTTTAAATTTACAACAAAATATCTATTACTTTATCAAATAAGTTATGGACCGCTCTCCTGTCTCAATGTTGAGAGAAATCAGGAGTAATGCATGGAGGCTTTCTTCAGTAAAAACATTAAAGTAATCTGTAAAAAAGTAATCTGATTACTTAACTCACATTACTTGTAATTTGTTACACCTGTCATTGCCCGGCTATATAATTGACATTGGTGTTCCTAATGGCAGCCGGTATATTAGATTACTGTCACTTTAAGACCTGACGCGCGGATCCAATATACTGTTACACATGCATTTACTTTCTCAACTGTTTACGTTTAATTAAAACATAACTGACGAGAATTCTTGCTAAGATTATTTTGTGTGTATTATTTGACTGTTCAAGCATAATAACCAGCCAAAAATAACTCAATTTAGTACTTTAGCAGGTTGGCGGGTTTAATGTCAAGTCTTGAGTTACTTGATAAAAAGTAATCTGATTAGGTAACTCACGTTACTTTTTATTAAAGGATTAGTTCACTTTTAAAAAAACTTTTGCTGATAATTTACTCTCCCCCATGTCATCCAAGATGTCCATGTCTTTCTTTCTTCAGTTGAAAAGAAATGAAGGTTTTTGATGAAAACATTCCAGGGTTTTTCTCCATATAATGGACTTCAATGGGACCCAAACGGTTCAAGGTCCAAATGACAGTTTCAGTGCAGCTTCAAAGGGCTTTAAACGACACCAGACGATGAATAAGGGTCTTATCTAGCCAAACCATCGCTCATTTCAAAAATAAATAACAAAGTTTTATAAGCACAAATGACCGCCTTGCTCTGTTCTGTGATGGGCGTTCATGTGGCGTCCCGTAATACGCAATTGTGTTGAACAGTTCACGATCGAACGTCACAAACGCGCATTAAAGAATGTTTTCATCAAAAACATTAATTTCTTTTCGACTAAAGAAAGAAAGACATGGACATCTTGGATGACATGGGGCTGAGTAAATTATCAGCAAAAGTTTTTTTTAAAGTGAACTAATAGTGTAAATTGCAGGTTCATTTTTTTTACAAGATAATGCAATGTGCTTAAAGATAAGAACCGCCCACCATTGTTTTGTATGTTTTTTTATACCAAAATGCTGAATATAATATGAAAAGCTCCCTTCCGCTAAGCTGGGCGTGACGTCATAACAGGGACTCCAAGCGGCAAGCGTCTAACGGCAAGCTTTTTTTTTAGATTCAGCAGCAGTGATGAATGAAATAACTCAATTGTAAACATACTCGTGTGTGCTGGCTTCATGAGGACCGTGATCCTGCCTGAAATGAGATTAAGCTATTCGCAAAACAAACGGGCATGCGTCATTAGACTGTAAAATAAAATACCAGGATGCTGCGTGAGGCACGTCAGATTTGCCGGTCGCGGGTCGAGCTGCTCCGCTAAACTCGTGAAAAACGCGTTCACCTCACGGCAGCACACCTCCACTGCTGATTCCATTGGGTGGCATAGCCCACACAAACACCTGTCTCTGTCTTTCTGACAATGAGCATCGCTATAATTAGTAGCGTTTTAGCACAGGCAATATATCGCGTTCTGTCAGCAGATCCCAGCAAAAGCGCCATTGTGTCTGTGCATCTCTACAGCTCTGATTAGGACTAACGTTACTAACACCATGTAAGTAAATAATGTCTTTAGTCGTTGTCCCTCCTTGCTATTCTACATGACGGCAAGATTTTGAAAAGACTTTGGCTTGTTCCCTAATGTTATCCGGGTTAGCTCCAGGCTAACCTAGGCTAGCTCTAGCTACTCACCAGGACACCTGACCAACCCTCCACTCATTTTCCACACACTAAGCATTTATTACTCTTTGAGGGCCATGATTTCTGGCAATTTCCTCCCCTCTCTCACACCTGACTAGTTCAAAATTATAAGGCTGTGGTCCATCAAAGATTTGATGGTTTTCCACCTCCCCGTTCTAGCCACAAACAGTGGTAATCTAGCAGAGTATGGGTTGCGGCTCCCTGTTATGACGTCAGGGCGGCAGTGGCTCAGTGGTTCATGTAGGTTGTCTACAAACTGAAAGGTTGGTGGTTCAATCCCCGGTTCCACCTGACCAAGTGTCGAGGTGTCCATGAGCAAGACACCTAACCCCAGCTGCTCCCGACGAGCTGGATGGCGCCTTGTATGGCTGACACCGCCGTCGGTGTATGAATGTGTGTATGAATGGGTGAATGAGAGGCAGATATGTAAAGCGCTTTGGTGGCCATTGGGTCAGTAAAAGCGCTATATAAATGCAGTCCATTTACCATTTACCATTTACGTCATCACAGTTACGGTAAAAAACACGCTACCTTTGAAGAAACCCACGCATTTTAAGACAGAAATGTTTAAATATATACATATTGAGCACTTTATTTACACATTAATTGATTGTGGTGGTTAACCTGCAATTTACACTTTAACACCTCTTTCAAATTTACAACAATATATCTGAGTTACTTTATCAACTAAGTAACTGACAGCTCTCCATGTTAAAGGAAATCGGAAGTAATGCACGGAGGCTTTCTCTAATTAAAACATTGATGTAATCTGTAAAATGTAATCTGATTATATTACTTGTAATTTGATACACCCAACACTGCCCTGTTATATAATTGACATTGGTGTTCATTATGGCTTATCACTGGATAAAACCTTGTGTTCATAAATAAAATTGTGTGTGTGTGTGTGTGTGTGTGTGTGTGTGTGTGTGTGTGTGTGTGTGTGTGTGTGTGTGTGTGTGTGTGTGTGTTGTGTGTGTGTGTGTGTGTGTGTGTGTGTGTGTGTGTGTGTGTGTGTTGTGTGTGTGTGTGTGTGTGTGTGTGTGTGTGTGTGTGTGTGTGTGTGTGTGTGTGTGTGTGTGTGTGTGTGTGTGTGTGTTTCAGCGTATGAGCTGCAGAGGTGTCCGGATCCGCGGCCCTTCCGGAACGGAGAGGTGATTGGCAGTGATCTGGGCGTGGGAATGACCATCTCGTTCCAGTGTCTGCCGGGATACACACTTCTGGGGGAATCGGCGCTCACGTGTTTGCATGGCATCAGCCGGAACTGGAACCATCCTGTGCCTCGATGTGACGGTACAAAACAAACTTCTGTCTTCTAGCCCTTCTTACGGAAAATACTCGACGAGGCTTAAGATACTCATCCTTTTGTCTGCTGTCACTTTAAGACCTGATGCACGGATCCAATATACTGTTACACGTGTTTTCTTTCTTAACTATTTAGAGTCTATTTTTGCTGCACTGCTCACACTCAATTAAAGTGAAAGCACACTTTTGATGGACAAAATAAATATAATTTCACACAAAAAGTGCCCAGTTGAAACTTGCCGGCCCAGAAAAGTTGTTAAAGACATCGTTAAAATAGTCCAAGTGACTACAGTGGCTCAATCTTAAGTTTATCAAGCAATGAGAATACTTTTTGTGTGCAAAAAATAATATTTTTTTCTCAACTATTAATTTCCTTCTCTGTCGGCCTCGAGTGAGTTCTCGTAGTGTAACAGCGCAGCGCTCCTGTGTTGTACGTCACACGCGGCCGCACTATTAATATTCCCGTCACTTGATAAACTTCAGATTGAGCCACTGTAGTCACTCGGACTATTTTAACGATTTCTTTAATAACTTTTCTGGGCCGGCAAGTTTCAATCCCTTAGAAGCCTATGGAGGAGTGACCCAGCTCTCAGATTTAATCACAAATATCTTCATTTGGGTTCCGAAGATGAACGAAAGTCTTACGGGGTTGAACAACACGAGGGAGAGTAATTACTGACAGAGTCTTCAGTTTTGGAGTGAACTATCACTTTAAGTTTGACGTCGCTGCATTATTGCATCTGTATAAGGCATTGTGATTCTCGGTTGTGATTCTCTGTTGATGGTACTGGTCTTCCTCCAGCTCTTT
>CM070831.1:1337500-1370000 GCA_036326025.1 Chrosomus eos | reverse complement strand
ACACACATTCAGTTCAAACTGTGCCGTGAAACTGCATTATGTACGTTCAGATCTCTGCTGTACTGTATTCCTGTTTTCTGTGAGAGCGCCACCTACAGAGGAGAGCTGAATTAAAGGGACAGATGCACTTTTATGATGGACAGATGCACTTTTATGATGGACAGATGCACTTTTATGATGGACAGATGCACTTTTATGATGGACAGATGCACTTTTATGATGGAGAGATGCACTTTTATGATGGACAGATGCACTTTTATGATGGACAGATGCACTTTTATGATGGACAGATGCACTTTTATGATGGACAGATGCACTTTTATGATGGACAGATGCACTATTATGATGGAGAGATGCACTTTTATGATGGACAGATGCACTTTTATGATGGACAGATGCACTTTTATGATGGACAGATGCACTATTATGATGGAGAGATGCACTTTTATGATGGACAGATGCACTATTATGATGGAGAGATGCACTTTTATGATGGACAGATGCACTTTTATGATGGATAGATGCACTTTTATGATGGATAGATGCACTTTTATGATGGATAAATGCACTTTTATGATGGACAGATGCACTTTTATGATGGACAGATGCACTTTTATGATGGACAGATGCACTTTTATGATGGACAGATGCACTTTTATGATGGACAGATGCACTATTATGATGGACAGATGCACTTTTATGATGGACAGATGCACTATTATGATGGACAGATGCACTTTTATGATGGACAGATGCACTTTTATGATGGACAGATGCACTATTATGATGGACAGATGCACTTTTATGATGGACAGATGCACTTTTATGATGGACAGATGCACTATTATGATGGAGAGATGCACTTTTATGATGGAGAGATGCACTTTTATGATGCACTCCGCCCACACGCTCTTCTGATTGGCTGTGGTTTGTGATTGATTTGATTGCGAGTGCAGTGTGCTTGCAGAGAGACTCCGCCCACACACTCTTCTGATTGGCTGTGGTTTGTGATTGATTTGATTGCGAGTGCAGTGCGCTTGCAGAGAGACTCCGCCCACACACTCTTCTGATTGGCTGTGGTTTGTGATTGATTTGATTGCGAGTGCAGTGCGCTTGCAGAGAGACTCCGCCCACACGCTCTCTGATTGGCTGTGGTTTGTGATTCATTTGATTGCGAGTGCAGTGCGCTTGCAGAGAGACTCCGCCACACGCTCTACTGATTGGCTGTGGTTTGTGATTGATTTGATTGCGAGTGCAGTGCGCTTGCAGAGAGACTCCCCCACACACTCTTCTGATTGGCTGTGGTTTGTGATTGATTTGATTGCGAGTGCAGTGCACTTGCAGAGAGACTCCGCCCACACACTCTTCTGATTGGCTGTGGTTTGTGATTGATTTGGTTGTGAGTGCAGTGCGCTTGCAGAGAGACTCCGCCCACACACTCTTCTGATTGGCTGTGGTTTGTGATTGATTTGGATTGCGAGTGCAGTGCCTTGCAGAGAGACTCCGCCCACACACTCTTCTGATTGGCTGTGGTTTGTGATTGATTTGGTTGTGAGTGCAGTGCCTTGCAGAGAGACTCCGCCCACACACTCTTCTGATTGGCTGTGGTTTGTGATTGATTTGGTTGCGAGTGCAGTGCGCTTGCAGAGAGACTCCACCCACACACTCTTCTGATTGGCTGTGGTTTGTGATTGATTTGGTTGTGAGTGCAGTGTGCTTGCAGAGAGACTCCGCCCACACACTCTTCTGATTGGCTGTGGTTTGTGATTGATTTGGTTGTGAGTGCAGTGTGCTTGCAGAGAGACTCCGCCCACACACTCTTCTGATTGGCTGTGGTTTGTGATTGATTTGGTTGTGAGTGCAGTGCGCTTGCAGAGAGACTCCGCCCACACACTCTTCTGATTGGCTGTGGTTTGTGATTGATTTGGTTGTGAGTGCAGTGTGCTTGCAGAGAGACTCCGCCCACACACTCTTCTGATTGGCTGTGGTTTGTGATTGATTTGGTTGCGAGTGCAGTGTGCTTGCAGAGAGACTCCGCCCACACACTCTTCTGATTGGCTGTGGTTTGTGATTGATTTGGTTGCGAGTGCAGTGCGCTTGCAGAGAGACTCCGCCCACATTATTTTAGCTGCTTTTTGATGTTGCTGGAACCTAGTACTTGTTTTCATATTATTTTAAGTTATCATTGTACTAATAAACACACTAGATTGCGGTGCAAATAGTTTTAACCGTTTTCTGCACTTTAAGCCGGTCACATATCTGACGAGTTAATGAAAAGCATTACATGCACGAGTTGAAAAATAAGGTATTTTGTTCCAAATAAAACCAGAATATAAGGCTCATATATTGAAAAAATTAGGCTAAACATTTAAAGAGGTTTACTAATGCTGTGTTTGAGGGACAAAATACCAATTACATTTAAATTATCAAACATTCATTCCTGAAAATGAATAATACAAAAGCAGAATTGAACAGTAATTGCTGTAAGATAGTATAAGCAGCGAGTACTTATAAAAACCGCTATGTTGCTAGAAGTGTTTCGCTTTTATTTCTGTTCTCTTGCTTCTTGTTTTACTGCTCTCAAAAACACAGGCTAGAAATGATATTACTTGTTTCTTTGGAAAATGGCTTGGGTTATTGCCGCGGACGGCGCTGTAATGTGTTTGGAAACTTCCATCATCAGTAATAACACCCATTTCTGAACGAGCAGGAGAAACACACACACACACACACACACACACACACACACACACACACACACACACACACACACACACACACACACACACACACACACACACACACACAACACACACACACACACACACACCTTGCTGTTATAAAACCTCATGACTTACGGTGGGAAATGTGTTATATTTGTGCGTCGTACAAACAGATGAACATGCATTTAGCATGCATAGGTTTTAATCAGTGCTGGGCAACGATTAATCACAATTATCCCAAATAATTGTGCATAAAAATAATTTGCATCCAAAATATAAGTTTGTGTTTACAAAATATATGTGTGTGCTGTGTATAATTAATTTGTATATAAATACACATACATGCATGTATATATTTAAGAAAAATGTGTTATTTTATAGTGCTGGGCAATGATTAATCTCGATTAATCGCATCCAAAATAAAAGTTTGTGTTTACATAATATATGTGGGTGTACTGTGTGTAATTATTTTTTATATATAAATATACACATATGCATGTATATATTTAAGAAACATTTGCATATATATATATATATATATATATTATATATATATATATATTATATATATATATATATATACACATATATATATTTATACATACTTAATATTATATATAAACGCATCCAAAATAATCGCATCCAAAATAAAAGTTTGTGTTTACATAATATATGTGTGTATAATTATTTTTTATATATATAAATACACGCATATGCATGTATATATTTAAGAAAATATGTTATTTATATATAGAATATTATATATATATATATATATATATATATATATATATTATGTGTAAATATATATACAGTAGGCTATATACAAATGTTTCTAAAATATATAAATGCATACGTGTATATTTATATATATAAAAAATAATTATACACAGTACACTACACACACATATATTATGTAAACACAAACTTTTATTTTGGATGTGATTAATAGTTGCCCAGCACTAGTTTTAATTAGAATTTACTTCAATTTTGTCAATGATTTCTGGTTTTACAATGAAATATACAGTTGCCTTTCCTGCTTATGCACTTCTAAGTCAAATTAATAAAAAAAAAATGGATGTATTAGTGCTGTCTTGTCATAATATGCGTCACCCCCAGGGGAATGACAATAAAGGCAATGCAAAATGAAAAAATATGCATGCAATGCTGCTTTAAAATGTGTCCAATTTGCGTCACCACCAGGGGAAGTGCAATTGAAATTTCGTTGTTATATGCAATGACAATAAAGGCAATGAAAACTGCTTTAAAGTGTGTCCAGAATAATTTATCTCCATGTTTAATGCATGCGATGCTCTAGGTTATTGAACAGGGGAAATATCATCTGATCACGATGACCTTTAACCCCATCAGATTCCCCTAATCCGCTTTGCCGTTGTGATGGGAAAGTGTTATTCGATAAAGGACAATAATATGTGCGTTAGCATATTTTCTGCTGATGCGTTTGAGGTTTACCAATAAAGCAATACGGCGTGCGGAAGTTAAGTCTAGAGCCGCACAGCACAGCGCTCGTTACAGTTTTAAAAGATAATAAAATAAGATGCTTTTGGTCCCAGAGCTGCCGAAACGCACATTCTCCAGCTTGAGATCGCTTTTAATGTGTTCGCGTATAACCGCTGAGTTTCTCTGTTCTCCTGATGATGAATTTTAAATGTGCTTTTGTTTATCAGTGCCGCCGTCTAACAATATAGAGGTCATTTAACTGTGTAAATCTTCATGATGTTCAGATACTGAGAGCGTTTGCTGGATGAAAACTCATTTAAATAAATCCTTAACTGTGTTACAAGCTTCATTTGTGTCGCAGAACGAACACCTCTTTTTTTTCTTCAGTTCATTTATCAATTCAGGTTTTACATGTGACCATTTTTAGAATGCTTTATGTCTAATAATAATCAATAATAATTACAAAAATTTCTATTACGTTTATTAGCAGGTTAATTTAATATATTTCATGTATACAGTATTTTATTTTATTATAGTATTTTTTTTTAATTTATTAACCCCGTAACTTTATTTATTCATCTGCAATGTATTAATTTATTGTGTAAACATTAAAAAAATAAGCAAATTAATTAAATTACTACATTTGAAATAAATAATTTAAAGTTATTATTATTTTAAATTTTTTATATATTTTATATTTTTAACCCCTTAATTTATGTATCTGCAATGTATTCATTCATTGTGTCAACATTCATAATTATAACAAATTATTACATTTATTAGAAAATTAATTAAATTACTACATTTTAAATAAATAATTTAATGTTATTATTATTTTTATTTTTTATTATATATATATTTTAACCCCTTAACTTTATTTATTCATCTGCAATGTATTCATTTGTGTCAACATTAATTATTATAACAAATTATTACATTTATTAGCAAATTAATTAAATTACTACATTTTAAATAAATAATTTAATGTTATTATTATTTAATTTTTTTAATTATAAATATATTTTAACCCCTTAACTTTATTTATTCATCTGCAATGTATTCATTCATTGTGTCAGCATTAATAATTATAACAAATTATTACATTTATTAGCAAATTAATTAAATTACTACATTTTAAATAAATACTTTAATGTTACAGCAAAACCACATTTGTATTATTTTGATATTTTTAGCAGGTTGTTTAGCATGAACAATATATTACTTTACATTTAATAACATCTATTAACAAAATTATTGCATTGACATTTAAAATGAATACTTTTAAAATTATAGCATTATCTTTCTTTTTGAATATGTACAGTATATAAACATAATTTCCAAGGATTTCTGCACTAATGCATGTAGTTTGCATAAACAATTGTTAAATGTGTGAATTATACATCTTAATGAGGGAATTTGACATGTTCTGTTCAACATCTTACCTCTTCAAAAGATGTTACATTAAAATAGTGATTATTATCATAACACACCAGTAATGGAAGGTATATAATCCTCTTTTAGAAACTCAATGCAATTAGACAGTGTGTGTAATGAGTGTTGGCACGGCGGATGCTGAGACTGTGATTATGATTCATACTCTGCTGTAATGGTGTTGTGCTTTAAGAAGAACTGCAGTGACAGGTGTGGTGATTTAAGATGTAATTGTGTGGGTTGTTTTGTAAAGCGTTCTCACTCAAACATCACGTATCTCGCTCGTCTCGTTCACAGCTTACCAGCTCCGTGTGTGTCAAGCTCCCGCTCTCGTCGCCAACGCTCAGATCCTGGCCGAAGATGAGGAATTCCAGATCGGTAACAACTATTCAGTTTTTTTATATTTATTTTCACTTTTTTATTATTCTTTACTAAGCTTTACATAAACAGTGAAACATTAACAGCAACACGTTATGTTGAGACAAGACTTCATATTGCTTTCAGTCCTGAATGTTATAAGTACAAGTCATACATGTTGAGATGAATATGTAAATAAAGACATTTAAACGTACGTATGAATTTATGTATGTAAAGGTACGTATGAATACATAAACGTGAGAAAAGAGAAAAAATAAATAAAATGAAATAATAAAATTAACTTGATAAGAAGAATGCATATAAATTATACATTATGTATATATCATATACCTAGGCTATACACACACACACACACACACACACACACATAGAGAAACAATATGTACATATATAATTATCAGTCCTTCCAGAATTTTTTTTTGTTGTGGGCAGAAATCCTTGATTATGCGACAAGTTTTCTTAAAAAATGTGATGGAATATGCGGATATTTATGCATTTTTATGCTATGAAATTGCGGGAACTCTTTGCTCTCAGTCCTGAATGTTATAAGAACAAGTCATACATGTTGAAATGAATACGTAAATAAAGACATGTAAGTGTATGAATGCATAAACGTGAGAATTATATATGTATACATGTCATATACCTATATATACACACATACATATAGAGAAACTATGTATAAATATGCGGAGTTTGGCTGATTATGCATTGAATTATGTTTTATTACATTTTTCTGGAGGGACTGAATTATACATGTGCAATGCTTATACTTACACATCCGTATATACACACACACACGCATTCATACATCTATGACCACGCATATTCACACACTCCTACCATGTGCTTACATACTTGCAACCCACATCTATATTCATATAATTCATACTCTCAATAAGTAAAAAAATATATGATTGGTAAGAAAAACTGTAAATGACACTTCACTTATATCACAATGGATAATACTTGTTCCCTGTGACATTTACATTAAAGAATAATTCGGGTATTTAACACTTTGAGTCTATTTTCTAGTGTGTTTTGGATGAGCTAGAGTGGTGGACACAGAAATGTTGACGATGGGTCCTGTCTCGACTTTTTGAGACTTTTTGAGCGCTTCAGAGTGGCTGTCTATGGGCATGCACAAACATGTGCTTAAAACAACCCAACGTTCGTTTTCAAAACTGTGACACTCACCGAGTGGTTAGTGGTGTTCGTTGATGATTAAAAGCAAGTAGCGTAGCGAAATACAGTTTCTGTCGTGTTTTATTTGGCATTTTGTTGGAGGACTCAGTGCTCGCTGATATTACTGCGCTACCGGGAACGGAAAGGGTCTGTTTACATTTGGTTGTAGTCTTTTCTCTCGGTTCTCCGTCTCTCAGAAGGCTAGCGTGAGCAGAACTGTGGCAAAGTGGTGTCTCCATCAAGTGGTATCTGAAAAAATAGTTCCACTATAGTAAATAACACGGATTGAAATCACACATTGCGCCGATATATTTGTTTTTAATCATCAACGAACACCACTAACCACTCGGTGAGTGTCACAGTTTTGAAAACAAACGTTGGGTTGTTTTAAGCACATGTTTGTGCATGCCCATAGACAGCCACTCTGAAGCGCTCAGAGGCGATTCTAAAAGAGTCAAAAAGTCGAGACAGGACCCATCGTCAACATTTCTGTGTCCACCACTCTAGCTCATCCAAAACACACTAGAACATAGACTCAAAGTGCTAAATACCCGAATTATCCTTTAACAAGAACTAAACCGAAAAGATCAGTAATCTTTATTAACCCACAGTAACCCCACTTTATTAACCCACAGTAATCTTTATTAACCCAGTTGTCGGATGTACTATAGTTCCTTGTCGAAGACTAGTCGAAGTACACAAGAACAACGCCTGATGATCATTTGTTTGTGTAGATTTATCACTCATCGAAGCCTCGTTAAACCTTCACAATCCAGCCTTTCTTATTTAATGTGAAAGAAAATGCCTCTTTCTGTGGGGAAAATAACACCGCCGCTCTGCATTTATCATCATTACTGTCGCGAGTGTGTAAGCGGTCAGGTCTTAATTAGCTGATGTGTTGTTGAGCACTATCTGCAGTGGGAAAGATAGATGTGTGTGTGTGTGTGTGTGTGTGTGTGTGTGTGTGTGTGTGTGTGTGTGTGTGTGTGTGTGTGTGTGTGTGTGTGTGTGTGTGTGTGTGTGTGTGTGTGTGTGTGTGTGTGTGTGTGTGTGTGTGTGTGTGTGTGCTCTACAGGAGACATCATCAGGTACCGCTGCCTGCCGGGCTTCTCGCTGCTCGGGTCCGAGATCCTGACCTGTCGGCTGGGCGAGAGACTGCAGATGGATGGTCCTCCTCCTGTGTGCCAGGGTGAGTTTGGCAGCGCATTCGACACGCTGTCTCATTAGTGTGTGTGTGTCGCGAGTCGTTAGCTCTGCCGCTAGTTGTTAGGCTCTTTTGGTGTAGAGTTGTGCAAAAAAAAAAGTGGTGAAAAAAATACGCTTTTAATGTTGCACTCTAAAAAATGTTGAGTTGTTTTAATACATTTTGGGTCAAATATGGACAAACTCAAACATTGGGTTCCAAATTTTATTTAAAAATTTGACAAAATGGCTGGGTTGTTTTAACCCAATTTTGGGTCAAATATGGACAAACCCAGCCATTTTGTCAAAATTTTAAATTAAATTCTTAACCCAATGTTTGAGTTTGTCCATATTTGTATATATCCCATATTTTTTAGAGAGTGTTTATATGTCTATGTGGTGTTTTTAATGTGCTTAAACCATGTGTAAATTCATAAGTCGACAGCATTGCTGAGTATTTTCTGCTTAAAACTGCAGTGAACCAAAGACAGTCTCAAAAACACGCTTTGAAATCGCTGGTGTTTCTGACGTCACAAACTACCTTGTAACCAATCAGATCAACGTGTGATCGTCAACCAGTGGATCTCTGAGTGAGTGAGTGAGTGGAGGCGGGGCTCATTTGCATATTCATAGAACCACAAATACTAGATGATGTGAGGGTGTCGAGTTACATGCAAGCTATTTTAGGACATTAAGACATTTTTTTTCAAGGATAAACGTTTAAATGTGTCACTTGGTGAACAAAGATGAGTTTTAAAGGATACAATTATGGACTTCAGGGAGACTTTAAGGGTAAAAAAGAAGTTCAAGATACATAAACAGCTGCCATCCACATTGCTGAGAGCAACGTTTAGATGAATATGTAAATTTCTGCTGCGCTTTCCTCTTAAAAAAGAGAAAGAAGAAAAACACATTAAAAAAGGCCAGTGGTGCCGTTCAGAAAGCGTTCAGCGCTCAAGTAAAGTCACGTCACTTTTATTCATACAGCAGATTGTTTAAAAGCAATCAGCTTTACATTTTTAAAAATGAGAAATCATGTCAGTGTTGCTTTTAATTACAAGCTCCAGTTTCTACTATAAAGCGTCTCTCCAGTGTGTTCATGTTTTTACTCGCGTCTGACCTCAACGGACTCAACGGAAGAGGGCGGAGCCTCAGAGCCACACCCACTTATTACATCATCACCACGGACCAATGGGAGTTTACCAGCCAGAGCAACACTGTTCCGAAATCTCAACACAAATACTAAAAGAACTGAACTGATTTTGTTTGAAATTGTCACACCAGTTTGAGCTTGAAGTATATCAGCGCCTTAAAGGTACAATATGCAGGATTTTTGCAGTAAAATATCCAAAAACCAGTAGGCCAATGTTATATATTTTGTTTAGTTGATTACTTACAATATCCCAAATGTTTCCAACTATTTGTAAATCGTGAGAAAATTGTGATTTTAAGCAAGGAAACGGGGCGTGTGAGCAGCGGTGAGGAGTCGCCAGTCAATGCGTCATATCCGCGTTAGCCTCGGTTTCCACCATTGTTTCCGCTCGTACTGCCATAGTAACCATGGCGACAGACGTAGACAACTGGGTTATGCCTATCAGGACGCTTACGCTGTTGTTGTTTTGTTCAAACATTATGGACCATGGCAAGCAGACTTAGAGACAAAAAGAGACTAAACCGAAGATCAACATGTTTCGAGATGCGAGAGCTCCACGTCCACGACTAACTTCCACTCGACAGAGACGCGAGTGTTGCGTCTCTGTCTGATCTGTATGTTATTCTAATGTTGATCTAGCTTACTTAGTCTCATACAGCCAACAAACAACCCAACTAACAACATTCAAGACACTCAAATGCGTTTAGTGTGATAGTGTAACTGTAAGAGCGAGTGAATCAGCGCTGCGTTACCTCAAGCTTCATTCCTCTAATAAACTGACCTGTGTGAGTATTAATTCAGCACTGGCGTGTAGTTGGGTAGAATGAAATGTCCTTATTCCTTCATATCGCGGGACTGGCGTTGCGTGTGGCGCTGGTGTACGTCTAGCAATCGCTCCTGCTCCATAAAACATCCATCAGCTTGACGACAAGATCCATAATTACCCTTAATGCGGAATATACGTCATCAATATACGCCTTTGTTATTGTAAGAGGTTAGCGACCCCTGGTGGCGAAAAATCCTACATATTGTACCTTTAAGGCTTAAAGTGTAACTTCACCAATTTTCAACCTGCTTTGTATTGCTGCACTGTCGGTAGTATGTTTAAATATGTAAATTTTTATGCTCATCCAGTTTGTTGACTACAAACATGAAGGTTTTTCAGATTCTCTCCATATTTACGATTCTTTGCCGCGTTTAGCCGCTGCCTTCAACACAAAACCAAAATTAACTCAAACACTCTCACACCATTAGGACTAAAAGTTTGCTAAAAAGTATTTCCTACTAAAGCAAGGCTGTTTTTGACTGTTATCCAATAGGAGCAGAGTGGGCGTGGCCAGCAACATACCCAGTGCATTATGGGAATTGAAGTTTTCCTTCCTATGGCATCGTGTTGAGTAGCTCTGCAAAAGTGCTCTCCACAAAGCTGTTTATTAAACATAACATGTTCTGATTGAGTGATGTCACATTTTCACTTTCAGTGAGAACAGACAAATTACTTGTCAGAGGAAACTTGTCATGTTGGCTAAAAGTAAATTATGAGGCAAGAAACATTTATTTTATGCTTGACATTATAAGTGGTCTTCAGGGGGGAGAAAAATAAAGTGTAAAATAAAATGATGATAAAGTGAAAATGGTTCCTTTTGGGAAATGTATAATCATAGAACATGATGCAATCAGTTTATACTGTAGTTTATTGTATTCAGATGATGTTTTAGCCAACATGGACTGGTTTGAAAAACATGAATCTACCTAATTTCTTTATTTTTTACACAAAATATAACAGTCCACTGCAGTTTCCAGCTAAAATGAACACTGGCAATAAAACCAGCAAAACTTATTGCTTTTCACACAAATTAGAATTATGATTAATAAAGACGTTGTGTTATGACCTCAAAACTCTTTTACCATAATGCATGATTAGTAAACACATACTTTTTGATATTTGCAAGAAATAACAAACTCCATATGTTTTTTTTTTTGTTGTTTTTCTTACTTGTTCGTAGTAAAGCATTGCACATCACATGATAAAAGAGCTTAAAGACTTGGAGAAGCAAGCTAAAATGCAGAAAATGCATTTGCTTTTGTTAACACTATCAGGTTTAGTGTAGATTCTGTTATTCTGAAATGCAGTTAGCCTTGTTGCGCCTCATGCATGTGTTTCCCGTGAGTCTGAGTGTTTAAAGGGTACCTATTATGGCATTTAAAATGTTCCTAATAATGTTCTGGGAGTCCCCAACAACAGTTTTACATGCAATGACAAAAAAACACTTTTGTTGTCTTATAATATGCATTTATTTTTACCTGATTTGCTCACCGACTCCCTAATGATTCGTTCAACGACTCATTTTTCCAAACCCCGCCTTTACGTGACGCTACTCTGCGGTGATTGGTCAGATGACCCAGTCAGTTATTGTTTGCCTTAGCCCAATGCATAAACATATTGATAAAGCACTGCAGTACTACAAGACGCTCTATTCTTTATGACAACTCAAATAACAACGACAAACATTTTACATATTTCAGATGTAAAATCTGAACCTAGAAGCTGCGCTGAGCGTAACTTACACAACACACACACACATACTTATTGAGCATGCTACAAAACCCATAAAGCAACAATTATTAATAATACTTACAGGTTGTGATTCGGAGGAGGAAGCCGATCCAAATAAACTTGGTACTGAACCTTCCTTCAGTATCAGCCGACTCGCGAATCCACACTTGAAAGCATTTGTGTTTGTAAAGGAATCATCATTAAAATGATGTGAACACAGCTCACGGTTGGGCTATACTTGTGTGGTATAGTTGTAAATATAAACTCTAGCCACTGAGTCTTCACATGCTCGTCTCTGGCAGTGAAAAAAAAGTTCGCTTTTGATTCGCACTTCAGAACAGCGTCTCGTCGACATGATTCCCTGGCGTCTACGAGCGCAATAATGGGCGTATCTTATTCAAATAACTTGTCAAGTTGACTTCATCTAAATAGAGAAAAAGCATCGTTCGTCTATCGATTCATATCAGCGACTCAGAGTCGACTCTTACTTTTGATAGACAATAACTTTGTATACGGTGAACTATCATATTTAAAACTTTGCAGGATGTTTTCGTTCACTTAGATCTATGTTACACACTACATGAAGGGCAATTTTCAAAATTCCATAATAGGTACCCTTTAAAGGCACACTATGCAGGAATTCCGTTTTTGTCCAACAGCGCCCCCTAGAGTCACTGTGGAGTACTTGTATTTAACGTTACTCTCGTAAATATCACTCACGGCCTGATATCCCTTTGAAGCTGTTATATTAAGGTACAAATCTTGCATAGTGTGCCTTTAAATAAGAGATTCTAGTGCTAAAATGTGTTTTTGAACTCCAGCTGAGCGCTCGTGTCGCTGCTATCAGTGTCATGGATACAGTGTTCTCTGTGGCGCGCGCGCAGTCTTCACTCGGACGCGCTCTTCACTCTATCGCCGTTGTGGAGACTCTCTATTCATTCTGGTGAAATCACAAAATAAAATGCACACAAACGCGTCCCTGCTTGATATAGACTGTAACCACTGATGAACATATTCAGTTTTGATGAGAGAAAAAAAAGCGTAGAACCCGTAATCTCTGACACGCTTGGCAAAAGATCTACCACTAGACCATTAAAGAACTCAAACAAAACTTGCGGATCGATGTATTTATTTACGGGTTGAGCAGAGAGGCTCATTCTCTTTTCCTTTTATTAGTCTCTTCCGAGCTTTTTTTTTTTTTTTTTTTTTTTTTTGCTTTTTCCATCGTCGAGTATCACGTCTGAAATGCGCGCAAGTGTCTTCGTGCTTCATGTTGTTGTTGATGTGTGTGACGCGTTGCGGTAAAGCATGTCGTGATTCTCGCGAGATTTGTCGGGGCGCTCCTCTCAAACTTGCATTGCTGGGTTTTCCAGTGACGTCCCGTCCAAGCTTTACTACCAGGATGATTCGCCCTACTATGAGTTTGTTTACCACCGAAATGACTGTTATATTACGGTACAATTCTTGCATAGTGTGCCTTTAACACATGGTCTGTGTTTGGTTTCTTCGCAGTGCAATGTCCCGACAACGAGGTTCTGTTCGACTCGACGGGTGTGATCCTGAGTCCGGGTTACCCCGACAGCTACCCCAACCTTCAGATGTGCTCATGGATGATCAACGTGGAGAAGGGCTACAACATCACACTGCACTTTGAGCTCTTCCAGACGGAGAAAGAGTTTGATATTCTGGAGATCTTTGATGGTGGGTTTGAATTATTCCTCATATTCAGGCATCATCTGTGCAACTGCGTCCCTGAATATTGCACACATTATTCTCCGGCCTGTCGCAACTCTGACACTTTTCTGGAAAATTTTAAATGAAATTTGGAGCCTCGGGAATCAGTTTGAGTCGCTTTTTTAGATACATGGCCATTACGAGAGAAATATTTCCCTTCAAAAACGTATTTAGGACCTGCAGATATGCAAAACGACTCGAGTATTTCTTGATAGCCAGGCAAAGACAATTGGAATACATTCAGAGTGTTATTAGCGCTAATTACTTAAGTGCTTGCAATCAGCAAATGACCCTATTACTCATCATTGATTGGATGCTCATTAATGCCCATGGCATTTGCAGAGACCCAGTGGAATAGGAATTGAGAAGCAATGGCAATTTCCAGCTTTTGTGTTCATGTTTTGCAACGAGGCAATTTTGCAGCTCGTTCCCTAGTGTCTTAAAGTCCCCCTGTGGTGAAAGTCAAGTTTTTAATGTTGTTTATGTGTCTATGTGGTGTTTTCTAAGCTAAATTCCTCAGTTAACAGCATTGCTGAGTATTTTCTGCTTAAAACTGCAGTGTACTAAAGACAGTCTCAAGTATGTGGTTTGAAACCCTGTTTCCTACATCACAAACATGTGACCAATCCCGTCATGTGTGGGCGGAGCTATAGGAGAAAGGGGTGTATCAATATATATAGTGTTACAATTAGGGCTGGGCGATAAATCGATTTTATCGATTAACTCGAATGTGTAGTTTACGCGAGTTTACGCCGATTTTTTTGAATGAAAATCGGTTTTCTCTTTAACAACCGCCGACGCGCCCATATGGGCTCCCGTAGTTCCGACCGCGCTCAGCGCTTGCCATGATAGAGATTAGGGCTGGGCAAAAAAATCGATTTTTCGATTAATCGTTTTTTAAAATGTGATCGATTCAAAATCGATTCTCAAAGGCCAAAAATCGATTTTTTCATATTTATTTCCGCAAACATTGAAGATTAACGTTAATGTAATTCCTAGTCTTCTCCACTAGATGTCACCCTCTTATTTGCCTTGCGTTTTGTTACAGAGGAGCGAGAGGCGAGCCAGCCTGTCAGTCATTCATTCATTCAATCATTCAATCGGTGCTTAAAATGGCGGTTTCAGGTGCGTTGTCGACGTTAATTCCTTCACATAAAAAGTCAGAGGTATGGAAGCATTTTAGATTTCGCAAGCAAGACGGAGAGGATAGTGTGGTGGACAAGAACAAAGCCATATGCCTGATGTGTAATGCTGAGGTGAAATGCTGTAGTACTACAAATCTGCGGAACCATTTGATGAGACATCACCCAGACGTGCAGGTTGCAAAACCCACACACCCACAGCCACAGCAGAGCTGTGTAGAGCATAATAATTGTATAAGTATTAAATCGATTTCATTGAGTTGAATCGAAATTTGAATCGAGAATCGAGATCGAATCAAGAATCGAAATCGAATCGATTTGAGAGCTTGAGAATCGAAATCGAATCGAATTGGAACATTGAATCGATACCCAGCCCTAATAGAGATACACAAACAACATGGCAAATGAACAAGACCGCGGCAGCAGAAGCACACCCGCCGAAAACATTTACAAACTGAATCTGCA
The DNA here is from genome assembly GCA_036326025.1 of Chrosomus eos. Lineage (NCBI taxonomy): Eukaryota > Metazoa > Chordata > Actinopteri > Cypriniformes > Leuciscidae > Chrosomus > Chrosomus eos. Next base: position 1,354,589 of record CM070831.1, on the reverse strand, counting down.
GGGCCGCCAACTCTCACGAGTTCACTGAGAGACACGCAATTGTCACTTTTTACACGCTCTCACACACATCCATTTCCTCACGCAGAGAAACATCGCGAAGCAAAGAGGACACTGACACCGACAGACAACACAGAGCAGGTTACTGTTGATATGAAACAGATTCTCGGCTCTCAGATTCTGTTAATTTTATTACGAAATTCAAACAATAAACACCGATTTGGCGCTTGTAAATGTGACGTGAAAGATCGCTGACAGATCTCAGTTCAAGCGGCACATGAACCGATCATCTGTTACTCTTCACTACTAACTTACCCAAATGTAGCTAATAAAATCAATCGATCAGTGTTTTTCAACCGCGGAAAGATGTCCATAAAACAGCTGGAGAACAACATGTGTCACGTAACGTTACATTTACCTCAGGATGCCTTTTAATGACCCATAGCACGCATGTTAGCTGGACTTAAAATAATTGCTATAGAGAGGAGTATTTGGCTAAATATGATAACTATATTACACATTTATTATATTTTACCTATATCATTAAAATATTATAACGTTGTTTGTTATTATAAAAAAACGCATTATGTTTAATTTGAGTTAGTTTTAACCTTTAATAATACCAGCTGACAGGGCTCTCTGTTTACAGCATTAGGTGATTTATTTTTGGAAAACAATTAACATAACACATTAACATATCTACTGTACCTAATATTTATCCAAAGGAATTGATATTGAATCAATATCAGAATCAAAATCATATGAATTGAAATTGTGAAATTTGTGTTAAGCAATAATAAAAACAGTACCAGTCTTTATGCATGTAAACATTGTGTTTACATAGTTAATAAACTTGATAAAATGATGTTTAGTTACCAAATAATTTGACAATCACAATAAACTTCTTGTGATGCAAGTTTTTTTTTTCTTTACACATCCCCCCCAATCCACCCATTTTATGTTATGTTACATTTACACTAGGCTATTTACAATGACAGGACCCTCTGGTCTTTTTGGGTTGTTGTTTCTGATTGCACTTTAATCCAGATAATATCCCAGAAGGGAATATCAAAACAAAATAAAGTAAAAACTTCTTTGTCATCTGAGGATTGATTTTAAGTAGGGAGAGAAAAAAATCGATTTAAATCGTAAATCGGATTTTTTGTCAAAAAATCGGGGATTTTTTTTTTAGGCCATATCGCCCAGCCCTAGTTACAATATATCACAATACAAAAATGCAACATGTATTGTAGATAGTTCAGCCAAAATAAAAATTACTGTGTGGGAAAAAATTCCCACAGTTTAGTGTCGGTACTAGATTAAACTACTATAAATAATGTTGAATATAATGTATAATAATTAGGGCTGTCAGTTAAACGCGTTATTAACGGCGTTAACGCAAACCCATTTTAACGGCGTCAATTTTTTTACCGCGCGATTAACGGTCTTTTTGACCTAGTTTTCTTTCACATGCTTTTGCAACAGGACGCGGCATGCGCGCGCTGCGCTATGAAACCCATTCATTTCAGTGGCTTGCGCCGCGCGAGTGCTTCGTTGACCAAAGTGCAAGCGGATCTAGAGCGTAAACAAAACAACAGGCATGCCTCACACACTCGTTTGGGCTTGCGAGCCGGCCAAATAGTTAACCTTTTGAGTGGATGACGAGCGCGAGACGCCAAAATGGATGCCAATAAGATTCTGAATGGAAGGTTTACTTTTAAAAAGATGCCAAATGGTTCCATTGACAAGACCAAAGTGATCTGTGTGTTTTGTCGTTGTGAACTGAGCTATCATCATCGCAGCACGTCCAGTCTGAAATACCGCTTGATGATGGCCAAGCACACACATACACACACACACACACACAGCTGATGCGAATTCTCCGCCCCCTCGTCAATATCAGGACCTCGTCAGTATTTATTTCACCTTTTTATTGATGGACAGTGTTACATTGTGTGAGAGATTATTTGCTTTAAGTGAGAATTTTAGTGTGAATTTGAACACAGTATATGCCAATGTTGTTTTCAATAAAAAACATTTGCACAAAGCAAGCCGATCCACTTTACCATGTTGATAAGAGCATAATGAGAAAAAATAATGGGACAAAAAGAAATCAAGAGACATTTAGAATAGATAAAAATGTGCGATTAAATGCGATTAATCGCGAGTTAACTATGACATTAATGTGATTAATCGCGATTAAATATTTTAATCGTTTGACAGCACTAATAATAATGCAATGGGGGAATATCTGTGGGTCCTGATAATGCCAAATGTCTGATGTTACCAGTAAAAGTGGCCTATTCATTTATTTTATTAAATATATCTAGTGAGTAAAAGAGTGCAAGAATATTCATCTACAATAATTCTGTATTTTCAGCTTCAGAATCATTGTTTATTATGTTTATTCTGGTGTCTCTATTGTTCATTGGGTTTCCAGCACCAAGTCTACGTCTATTAATTTACACAGAAAATATAATTTAGTTCATTTGAATTAACAGTTAATTTTTTGTTAGCCTTTTATCATATGTCTTGGTGTATCTCAATAATATCGTATCGTGAGTTCAGTTTCGTGATATGTAGCTTTCCTGTAGCTCGAACAGTAGAGCATTAGCGCTTGCAACGCTAAGGTCATGGGTTCGATTTCCAGGGTAAGCAAGAACTGATAAGAATGTAAATGTGTAGCTTGAAATGCTTTGGATAAAAGCGTCTGCCAAATGCATAAATGTAAATGTATCGAATTGTGACGTGAGGGAATCGTTACACCCCTAGTATGTGAGATTAGAATAAATGCCAATTTATACTTCTATGTTGGGTGCGCGCAGTAGGTACAGCGTAGCATACGCACAGACGCGCACCATACACCGTAGCATTCGCCGTACACTGACGCGCACCTCCTCAAAAATGTAACTACGACGCGGACCGCAAGATCTGTGATTGGTCGGCTTGGTAGCATCGCCTTTTTTCCTACGCATTTCTGCCGTGTTCTTCTGCACCGCCCGCCATTTTTAAACTCAGAAGTTCAGTGAAAGTTCAGTGAAGAAACATGGAAATGGACCAAGTGCCCGAGCGATTGGTTGAAGAGGTGCGGATATACAGCCATCTGTAGTCTCTCTTTCAGTCGCCACTGCTAGTAGTAGCCTAAACTCAAAACAGCCGTGAGGAATCTAAACACAGTGGAACATTAAAACCCGCCGCCGCCAACTAGCGTTTCGGCGCTGCAACTGCAGAGCAACACAGACATAACGCAGAAGTATAAATGGGCCTTTAGTGTGTGTTAAGTTAAATTTGAGAAAGAAAAAAAAAAAAAAAAAAAAAAAAAAAGAAAGGTAATGGTTAAAAAGTATAGATGCATCATTGTTAGATAAAGAGAATTGACATCAAAATGAGTGCAGCCTATTGGTTGTGAGCACACAGTGCAACCTGGGAGAAACAAGGGAGCTGATTGGTCATTGAAACTGCACATGGCACACATAACCAGGTGTGTGTGATTACCAGAGGCAGAGAGATCTTTGCTAGCAGTGAAGGTGCTTCTCCTACCCAAGTTGGTGGATTCTGGTGATTATAAAACCAAAGGAGAAAGACTGCTGGGAAAAGCCACAATGTGCTCATCAATTTTGAGATGCTACTGGTAGGACAAAGACTTGTTTTTCTTTAGTGACCACAGATTTTGTGTATGTTTGTTGATGCTAGCAGTTTTAGCATCTAGCTGCATTATGAGTTTTTTATTTCACACTGCTGTTAAATTGCTATGTAAACTGTTAATATTTTAACAATGGTTTGTACTTGGTTTGTTGAAGTAACTTGATATTTGTTTTCTGTATAGGTTATTAAACTAACCATCTGAAATGATCATTGAGTAAAGTACATGAAGATCAAGTCTGTTGAGAGATTTTCAATAAATTGCTTCGATGATGAAGAATCAGATGCTTTGAGTTATTCCATGCACACTCTAAATTGATTGAAGCCTTTTTCAAGTTTGGGCAGACATTGAGGCAAAGAACCCTAATAACTTGACATTTAATAACCATCTCTTGTGGATAAGAAGATTAAAGGCTTCTGATGGTCCAGAAAATAAAGCTGGTGCAAAGGACAAGAATCAACATTGTCAAGACAAGTCATCAGGAAATCAATTGAGTTGTTTAAGACGTTTCATTGTGACTTGAAGATAAAATGGCAGAAGAAGCTTTGGGGAAAACGGTGGACCAACTTAAGAGAGAGAGAACCACTGCAAAGATGTGTGTTACAAAGCAAGCCAACCTTCTCATTCGAGAGTCAAGCCAAATGATTGAATCTGAACTCAGGAAGGAATTCCAGAAACTCTCTTCTAGTGCAAGAGCACTTTTTGATGCGAATGAAGATTATAGCATGGGATTGCTGGCAGAGCTGGAAGCTAAAGCAAAGAGTGATGAGAAAGTGGAGCTTGAAATGCAGCAGACAGCAGATATTGAGAAGACTGTAAATGATTGTGAGACAAAGCTTGAGGAGGTGCGAAAAATTGTCCAAATTAACTTGTGGCAGAGGTATGGCCAAGAGGAATTGACTGTTGCAGTCCATGAAGCTGAGAAAGCTTGTGATCATTCTGATTCAATACCTGTTGCTGGTGTCAATTGTGAAGGATATGAAGTTCAACTAATTCACTTGGAAAAGCTTGTGAGTAGAGCAGTCAAAACACTATCCAGCTGGGAGCGATGGATTCCTACAGGAGAGAAGAGGACTTTGAGAGCAGAGTAAAGCAGTTGAAAGCACAAAACAATGGACTTGTTTCAAGAAACAGTGAGTTTATTACTGCACGTAATGCTGAAAGAAGTTCTCAATTTGCAGGTCCTATAGACTCAAACACAGGTCTCCAAACAGTGCCGATTACACCAGTTGTGAGAATAAGACCAACTAGTTTGCCTAGATTTGGTGGGATGAAAAGAGATTTCTTCCGCTGGAAGAAGGATTGGGAAAGTTTGCAAAAACAAGGCGAACCAACTGGATCGGTAGAGGTCAAGAAAATCCAGCTCCTGGACAGTTTGGATGACAGAATTGTAAAGGACCTAAGGCTGTCAAGTTACAGCAGTGGAGAGGATGTGTTAAGAGTGCTGGAAAATCGATTTGGCAACAAGGTAACCATTGCTATGGAAATTATTGAAGAACTGGAAAGAATTCCTGGTGTAAAGGGCAATCAACCCAGAAAAGTGATAGACTTGATCCAGACTGTAGAAAAAGCTCTATCAGACCTGACAGATCTTGGGAATATTGGTGCAATTAAGAACCCTCTCGTAATCAAGTCTATTGAGAGTAAGCTGCCTGAATTTGTAAAAAGAGACTGGCTTTTCTTTATGATTGACCCTAACAATGGCGTGACTCCAGAGAATCACTTTGACCTCCTGTTGGAGTTTTTAAGGAAACAGGAGGACGTTCTTGAGAGACTCGAACAGCTCAGAGTCACTGACATTGTCCAAGAAGAGAATCCACGAGTGGCACTGAGAAAGGGGGTTTAAAGCAAAGCAGGAAGGTAAATGTGCTCACAGCGGAGCAAGAGGAACTTTTAGCTGAACTTTCCCCAGAGCTTGCTGAGCGATGCAGAAATGCCTTCACCAACAAAGCTGCAACAGTTACTTCCACTGGAAAAGCCTAAGTTGGACTTCTAAAGGAAAGTGGGGTACAAGAACTACCTGTCATCATGATGCTTATGGAAGTGACAGCCAATGCGGGGCAGAAGGTTGGAACTTTGGTAGATCTTGCATCAGATACCAACTATATAACCCATAAGGCTGCAGAACGGTTGAGGCTAAGGAGCGAAGATGTCACATTGATAGTGCATGGAGTTGCTGGAATGACCATCAAGGTGAAAACCAAGCGATATCTTCTTCGAGTCAGAGTTAAGACTGATGAGGACAAAGAAAGGGCACATGAACTTCTCTGTTATGGCTTGGATGAAATTGCTAAAGTGCATAAAGTCATCAAACCTAAGCAATTGCAGAGATTCTTCCCAGAAGTCAAGCTTGAAGAGTTGGTAAGACCTAAAGAGATTGAACTTCTTATTAGCCACCGAGAAGGGAGATTAGCCCCACAAAGAGTGAAGATTGTGGGAGATCTTGTCTTATGGGACAGTCCTTTGGGAAAGACAGTAGGCGGAGCTCATCCAGACTTATTTGAGGAAATTGATGTAGCTGCATATGAGTCTAAAACACATTTTGCTCGTTCAATGAGAACAGCTGCAGCAAAATATGAAGAGAAAGTGGGAGGACCTGAAGTGATGACGAAGTCAGTCCAACTACTTCAAAAAACCAGTGCTGAGACAAACATTGCAGCTGTTAGCAACCGTGAATTCTTAGAATGGTGGAAGTGGGATAGCATTGGGGCAGCTTGTGAACCAATGTGTGGAGCTTGTCGCTGTGGGAACTGTCAGCCAGGTGGTAAGGAGATGACATTGGCAGAGGAAAGAGAGCTCGAAATTATAAAAGAGTGTCTTACCTATGTAAAAAATGATGTTCACAGCAGTTCTCCTCATTGGCATGCGAAATATCCCTGGACTGAAAATCCAGCTTCCCTTCCCAATAATAGAAGTGGAGTAGAGGCAACTTTTCTGCGAACAGAAAAGCAGCTCAAGAGGGAGCCAGATTGGCAAGTTGCTTATACAGCTCAAATTAAAGAAATGGTGGAGCGCGGGGCAGCAATCAAGCTCACTGAAGATACGATTAGTTCCTGGAATGGGCCAATATGGTATGTGAGTCACTTGATTGCACCAAATCCTCACTCCGTTACGACTCCAGTGCGCTTGGTATGGAACAGCAGTCAGAAATTTAGAGGAGTGAGTATGAACGATCTTCTTCTGAAAGGCCCAGATTTTCTTAATCCAATCAGAGCTGTCCTTCTAAGGTTCAGGAAAGGAGTTTATGCTGTCCTAGGAGATATTAGAAAGATGTATAACTCTGTATGGTTGGAGGAGCGAGAAATGCATCTGCATAGGTTCCTGTGGAGAGATGATCAGAGCGAAAAAATAGAAGAATATGCAATCACCAGAGTTAACATCGGTGACCGACCAGCAGGGTGCATCGCACAGTTAGCCATGCGTGAAACTGCAAGATTGACAAAGTTCTCTCATCGACATGAAGAGCGCAAAGTCATCGAAGAGGATAGTTACGTAGATGATATTCTTACTTCCCACAATGATCAGAAAAAGCTGGACAAGATAACTGAAGGTGTTGAGGAGATCCTAAGAGCTGGAGGATTTTTCTTGAAGCACTGGGTTCGGTCAGAACAAAGTTGGAAGCCTGGTGATGGTGAGTTAGAGTCACTGGGAGAAGACAGAATCCTAAAACTTCCAAACCAGTTGAGGGATAAAGACAACAAGGCCCTTGGAGTTGGGTATCTGGCAGAAGAGGATCAACTTTACATCATGACATCAATTAACTTTACCAAGCGAAAGAAGAAAATGAGGATAGGACAAAACCTCCTCAAAGAGGAGGTCAGGACCAAGACTCCTAATCCTCTGACCAGAAGAGAGCTACTGAGTCAGGTGGCAGGATTGTATGATCCGATTGGCCTGGTCACACCGGTTAAGCAGAAAGGGGCCATCCTTGTACGAAAAGCATTTCAGGAGGCAGGACGTGGAAAGTTGACCAAAGACACATGGGATATACCACTGTCAGAAAAGCTCAGAGAAGAAGCCATTAACGTGTTTGAGGAGTATGTTCAGCTAAGCAAGATAACGTTTCCCAGAGGCATAACACCTGGAGGCTGGAAGGGAAAACCATTGGGAATAACATTCTCTGATGGAAGCGATAAGACCTATGGAGCTGTAACATATTTCAGGTGGGAAACAGACCTGGGCGTTGAAGTAAGGCTAGTTGAATCCAAGGCCAAGTTGACTCCTTTGGATCAAAAAGGGGAAGCAGTCAAGGCTGAAATGTGTGGTGCAGTTTATGCAGCCAGACTTCGAAAGTATATTGAGAAACATTGCCAAGTGGAGATAGACCAATGGTTCCATTTGGTTGACAGCCAAACAGTGTTGGGAGCTATTCAGCGGGCTAGCTATGGCTATCAGTCCTTCTTTGCCAATAGGATTGGAGAGATCCAGAGAACTACGCTAGTTAAGGATTGGTGGTGGATCCCAGGTGACTTAAATGTTGCGGATATTATCACAAGGGGAGGTAATCCAGAAGGCCTAAAACAAGATTCTGCATGGCAGAGAGGGCCTGTGTTCTTGAAGTGGCCAGTGGAGGATTGGCCAATTAAGTCAGCTGCTGAGATTGTAATCGCTGCAAGAGAAGCTATAAACAAACTTCAGAGGAAAGCATTCTCTGCAGTGCTAACCAGAAGTCTGGCTAAGAAAAAACAAGACTCAGTCCTCCTGCAGAAAATTGAAGTGAGAATTCATGAGGATGGAGAGAAAGGAAGGATGTCTGACGGCATAATAGTAAGTAAATTACTTGATGTTGAAAAATTCAGCAAATTGTCCAGACTGGTCAGAGTTACTGCTTGGGTGCGTCGAGCTGTTAAGAAGTGGATGAAGATAAGAACTAAGACCTTGGGTTCATCAAAGTGGGAGGTGAAATCTTTGAAGGGAAGAGTCAATGGAGCTATCTTGACAATAAGTGAACAGGAGGATGCTCTCAAAGATCTCTTTCTAGCAGCCCAAGAGAATGTGGTCTTTCCTGATACTACCTTCAGTAGGTTGGCAGTGTACAAGGATGAAATTTCTGGACTGTTTGTTTGTGGAGGAAGAATTCAAATCTTCAATGAAGACAAAACTGTAGTTCCAATCTTACCATATAATGCATATGTGTCTACACTTCTGGCTCAGGAAGCTCATCAAGTAAACCATGAAGGAGTGGCTGGAACTTTGTTGAAAATGAGAAAAAAAGCTTGGGTTGTAAAAGGCCGCAGACTAGCTAAGAAGTCCGTAGACTGCTGTGTGACCTGCAGAAAGGCAAGGTCGAAGCAATGCCAACAGATTATGGGAGACCTTCCACCAGAACGGTCAGAACCAGCTGCGCCATTTGAGTTCACAACCCTAGATCTGTTTGGACCTTATCTGGTAAAAGATGAGGTAAAGAAGAGGGTGGGACTTAAAGTTTGGGGAGTGGTCTTCTGTTGTATGGCTTCAAGAGCTATCCATACTGATATTGTCAGTGATCAATCAACAGAAGGATTTCTGCTGGCATACCAACGATTTACAGCTTTAAGGGGACATCCAAGGAAGCTGTGGTCAGACTCAGGATCAAATTTCATAGGGGCCAAACCTGTTCTTGAGGATCTTCACAAGTTCCTAGAGCGACAGGATAGAATAAAGTTAGAAATTGAAGCAGCCAAGAACGGCACGGAGTGGTCTTGGAAAATTCATCCTGCAGATTCCCCTCACCGGAATGGAGCAGCAGAAGCGGCTGTCCGTCTGGTTAAGCGGGCCCTCCTGAATCTAGGCTGTATTGGAGGCATGTCATGGGGGGAATTTCAAACTTTTCTTTACACAGCAACCAATTTGGTAAATGAAAGACCGATCGATGCCAGGACACAAAGTCGGGAAGACTGCGTGGAATACGTGAGTCCAAACTCTCTTCTCCTGGGTCGGACTGGAAAAAGAGGAGATCAAGGAAGTTTTGAATTTGAAGGCTATCCATACAAAAGGCTAAGAATCATCCAGGAAGTCGTCAACAAATTCTGGAGAAGTTGGTGTCAGCTAGCAGGTCCTAACCTCTTTGTAAGAAACAAGTGGCATACTAAAGAGCGGAATGTTGCCGTAGGAGATGTGGTATGGGTGGCTGACCAGAATGCGTTAAGAGGTCAGTACAAGATGGCCAGAGTCGTCAATATAAATGCAGACAAGAAAGGAACCGTAAGAGATGTAATGGTCAGAGTATTCCCCAGCTATCCTGTCTCGATTGTGAAACCAAACCAAGTAGGAACAGCCAAGAATGTCAAACCAGCAAAAAAGCTTTGTGACAAGATCCCAGCTACGATTTTGCATAGGGATGTGAGACGCTTGGTGGTTCTGATTCCCATTGAGGAACAGTAAAGAGATTTCAGCCAAGAAGTGTGTGACCTCCTTGGGTCAGTTGACCAGGAGCTCAAGTGGGAGGTGTTAAGTTAAATTTGAGAAAGAAAAAAAAAAAAAAAAAAAAAAAAAAAAGAAAGGTAATGGTTAAAAAGTATAGATGCATCATTGTTAGATAAAGAGAATTGACATCAAAATGAGTGCAGCCTATTGGTTGTGAGCACACAGTGCAACCTGGGAGAAACAAGGGAGCTGATTGGTCATTGAAACTGCACATGGCACACATAACCAGGTGTGTGTGATTACCAGAGGCAGAGAGATCTTTGCTAGCAGTGAAGGTGCTTCTCCTACCCAAGTTGGTGGATTCTGGTGATTATAAAACCAAAGGAGAAAGACTGCTGGGAAAAGCCACAATGTGCTCATCAATTTTGAGATGCTACTGGTAGGACAAAGACTTGTTTTTCTTTAGTGACCACAGATTTTGTGTATGTTTGTTGATGCTAGCAGTTTTAGCATCTAGCTGCATTATGAGTTTTTTATTTCACACTGCTGTTAAATTGCTATGTAAACTGTTAATATTTTAACAATGGTTTGTACTTGGTTTGTTGAAGTAACTTGATATTTGTTTTCTGTATAGGTTATTAAACTAACCATCTGAAATGATCATTGAGTAAAGTACATGAAGATCAAGTCTGTTGAGAGATTTTCAATAAATTGCTTCGATGATGAAGAATCAGATGCTTTGAGTTATTCCATGCACACTCTAAATTGATTGAAGCCTTTTTCAAGTTTGGGCAGACATTGAGGCAAAGAACCCTAATAACTTGACAGTGTGTCCCATGTAGAAAAGAGCCAGAAGTCCCAGAATGATCTACTATTTCCTGAACCTGTTGCGCTCTATTACAATCGTCTCTTATTCAAGAATTTCTTTATTTTTAATTTTTTTTCGCTCATGCGTTTGCATTGGAAATGCAGATCTGTTTTATTCCTGTGTTGATGTGTTCAGGGCCTAATGTTTACAGTCAGAGTCTGGCGGTGTTGAGTGGCGATCAGCGAGTGCCCTTTAACCTCACCACCACGGGTCACCAGCTGTTCCTGCGCTGGTCCTCCGATCACGGCACCAACAAGAAGGGCTTCCGGATCACTTACGTGGGTGAGTATCAAAGTATGTATCCCCGATCGGTAATTCCTTTCAGTTCTGTGTGTGTCTCTCGTGACCTTATGTGTGTCCGGCCCATGACGTGTGCGTTTCAGTCTCTGTCCCATCTGTCCGTGTCTTTGTGTCCAAATGTGTGTGTATTTGTATGTAACTTTGTCTGGAAATGTAGCAGTCATCCAAAATTAGTTTTATGGTTTAGATATTACATTCTTTAGTGTTACATATACAATGTGATGTAGTAATTAAACCATAAAACTAATTTTGGACGACGCATCTCGCTTGTGCAGCATGTAACATTATTGACATGTAATAATAATAATTTGTGTTAAATAATTACATTTACGTGGCTGAATACTAGCATAAGAAAGACGCTGATCAAATAAATAGATCAGCGTATATGGAAATATGAATGACAGCATCAGAAAAATAACTTTTGGCAAGTACTAAAAAAAAATCTAGAAAACACAATAAAGTGTTATATATCTAGAAATTGAAAGGATAGTATAATCGATCTCATCTCCTAATTAAGTACAATTTTGATGTTCCTAACAGACTATAAGTAACTTTACAACTACATCTGGTACAAAGTTACTTAAAGTTAGTAGAATATCTGAAGTGGACTATCAAAGGAAAGTGTAATCAAAAATGACATTTTGTCATCTTAAATGTATTATAACTTGAGTGAAATTGAATTAAACTCTATTGGGAATGTAATTAAAACCTTCTTAGCGTAGGGCAAGATCTACCAAACTCTCATTTATGGGCAATCAGATATAATATTTCATTTCGTAATTTATTAATTTAATATACTTTATTTAATCCAAAGAAAGTTGCAAAAGTAAACTAAACAATTTACTGTAGTCTTAATTTACTATTAATTTATAGTGCTGATATTTTGCATAACCTCAATAGAAACTATTATTTTCTGCACGACACACTAAATTTGAGTTTTAGAAACCTATATTCCTGTAATCTTGTCGTCTAACGAGTTCATTCAATACATCTTTATTTAAATAATACTAAACGATAATATTATTATCTAGGATTATTTAAAAATAAATAGTGATCATAGGGATCTCGGCTAGAGCTCAGAAACTCATATTTTAATGCAAATTTCTGGACAATGCATAAATACAGTGCTAGATGAAAACACCAAGATGTGAATAAAAATTCCAAAATGTGCACATAAACTTCCCGTCTAACATGCATAAAATAACCACATTATCCGCATTAACACGCATCCTTTTAATAAAACACTAATGCAATTTAAATAAACTCCAAAATCCAAATGTTCAATTCAATATACATAAAGAGATGAACTGCTAAATCAGTTTCCGTCAGGCTTTGTTGTTCTGTGTCTGAATGTGTGTGTGTGTGTGTGTGTGTGTGTGTGTGTGTGTGTGTGTGTGTGTGTGTGTGTGTGTGTGTGTGTGTGTGTGTGTGTGTGTGTGTGTGTGTGTGTGTGTGTGTGTGTGTGTGTGTGTGTGTGTGTGTGTGTGTGTGTGTGTGTGTGTGTGTGTGTGTGTGTGTTGTGTGTGTTCAAACCCTGCCGTTACTGGAGTGTGTTATACTCTGCATGCTGCAGAGACGAGGTGTGTGTGAACAAGCCAATATTATAAAGTAGATGCATTGTGCCATTTCATATTCCGGCAACACTTTACTTAAAACCTTTATATATAATGCATGCAAAGTATTTTAATGCATTAATTATGCCTTGTAATGCACCTTATGAATAATTTTAACCACAGTCATAATATTATATATTCATCGAACACACTTAAAGAAAGTGTAATGCATTAAAACACCAGTTTCAGATGCAACAAGTAAGCTGCAAATATTATAATGCATTTTAACTTTAGTTATAAAGTGATTAAATGCATGTAATGTGCATTATAAACACCATTATTATAATGCATTTAACATAATGGAGGAAGTCAAATGTCAGCGCATCTGAGCGCTTAATAATAAATATACGAAGAGTTCAGATGCAAAAGCCTCTAAATGCCATCTGAAATTTTCTTCTAAAATTATCATTTTTATTAATGGGTAATTTTTCTTGCCATTTAAGTGAAATTATTGAACTTAAATATACGATCTTGACACAATTACAGCTTATGACTAATACTTTATATCTATCTGACATATATATTTAATGAACATGCTCAACTTTAAAAAAGTTTCCCATTATAATAATTATATGGTTTAGTGGTTTAACTCATAAATCAACGTCCATTAATTTATAGTGCTGATATTTTGCATAACCTCAATAGAAACTATTATTTTCTGCACGACACACTAAATTTGAGTAGTTTAGAAACCTATATTCCTGTAATCTTGTTGTTTCATATATATTTGATTAAAATGCATTTTAACTTTAGTTACAGTTATTTATGAAGAGATATAATGCATTATAACATGCATTATGAATATGTTTATAATGCATTATACATAAAGGCTTTAAGTAAAGTGTTACCCATTATTATTTTTCAGCAACAACATAAATGCACATGTGTCCGTCTAGATATAAATCTGAGCTGGGAACTCTAGCATTGTTGAGGCTTGATTGGGTTACTGAAGCTGGGTCACTGAAGCTGGGTCACTGAAGCTGGATTACTGAAGCTGGGTCACTGAAGCTGGGTCACTGAAGCTGGGTCACTGAAGCTGGTTACTGAAGCTGGTTTACTGAGCTGGGTTACTGAGCTGGGTCACTGATGCTGGGTCACTGTAGCTGGGTCACTGAAGCTGGGTCACTGAAGCTGGGTCACTGAAGCGTGTTGAGACACAGGTGTGTGTGTGTGTGTGTGTAATGATCCGGTGTCTCGACAGCGCTGTACTGCAGCACTCCAGACTCTCCTCAGCACGGCTTCGTCCTCAGTCAGACCGGTGGACACGTGAACAGTGTCGTGCGCTGGGCCTGCGACCGCGGATACCGGCTCATCGGGAACAACTCCGCCGTCTGCCGGAGAACAGCTCTCGCTCATCTGGCCTGGGACTCAGCTGTGCCCGCGTGCCAAGGTGATTCTGCTGTCACACACACACACGCACACACACACACACACACACACACACTGCAATCATGTACACACACTACACACACGCACGCACACACGCACACACTGCAATCACGTACACACACTACACGCACACACACACACACAACACAACACACACACACACACACACACACACTGCAATCAACGACACACACTACACACACGCACACACACACACTGCAATCACGTACACGCGCACACACACACACACGCGTGCACACACACACTGCAATCACGTACACACACACTGCAATCACACACACACACACACACACACTGCAATCACGTACACACACTACACTACACACACGCACGCACACACATACACTCACACACTGCAATCATGTACACACACGCACATGCACACACACACACTGCAATCACGTACACACACACTGCAATCACACGCGCACACACACACACACACACACACTCAGAGCCGATCCGCCCTATACGCTCACTACGCAGGCTGCGTAGGGCCCCGCAAATTACTCAAGGCCCCGCCTCCCCCTCGTGTCATAGCGCGTCAATTAATGTTTACAACATCAATGACAAAATTAAGCGAAACTATCCTTCTGGTCACAAAAAGAGAGAGAGAAAAAAAGAGAGTGAATTGCAGGAACAACAATCAGGTAAACTTGTGTTCTCAACTTGTGTTCACAAGTTTGATGTCAGCAAAGTAAAGTTAAGTTTATGTGCATTTCTATTGTGTTTTTTAAAGTGCAACGGCTCGGAAAAGATAACCGCGTCGCGTGTGTTATCATGCATTCATATGCGCGTGCACGAAATGAAACGCGCATTTTTCAAGCAGAAATATATGTGGAGACCAGACATACTGTACAATATATGGGCGTGAATGATGGCACTCCTCATCAAAGTACACATTATACACACTTTTAAAACAAGACACTGATTATAGTCTCAGTTAATGTGTAGTAAAAACTCTAAACAACTGCACTAATTATGCAAGATGAAAAGCAATGTATTGACAATTTGACATTGATTGACTTTGATTTATGGGCTATATTGAATTTAAAATGTTGATTAGCTAGACATACTGGTCAATATGGATGCACATCCCTCAG
Source organism: Chrosomus eos (assembly GCA_036326025.1). Taxonomy (NCBI): domain Eukaryota; kingdom Metazoa; phylum Chordata; class Actinopteri; order Cypriniformes; family Leuciscidae; genus Chrosomus; species Chrosomus eos. Next base: position 1,339,310 of record CM070831.1, on the reverse strand, counting down.
TAAATAATAACCATAAATCAAGAATTGCTTCAACATGCACAATAAAAAAAAAACTTTAACATGCTATGGCAAGCCATTTTAGCTTTTATTCATTCACAGTTTATGCATTTTTGATATCAATAATTCTTTTTTTTTTTTTTTTACTATTTGCAATGTGAATTCTTGATTATTTTTATTAGTAGCGCCCCTTAGTTACATTTTTATCTACCAAAGTCTATTTTTTATATCAGGAATTACATGTTCACTTGTACAAAAGTTAATTCTTGATATCAATGATGTCATTCACTCACAGGGATTATTGATATCTGCATCACAATATTCACTTGTTATCTTAATATTCTATAGAAAATACTCTATTCAGTAAATATCATTCTGTTCTATATTGTTGTACTTATTCTTTGACTGTTTTGTTTAAAGGAGGGAGGATTGTATTGGGAGCACTGAAGTGTCAGGTGTGACTGTGGCAATGGCAAATGGTTTACATATCTCACGGCGTCACGGGTCAGGTAGAGGGCCCCTTAGCAGAATTTTGCTTAGGGCCCCAGGGAGGTCAGGATCGGCACTGCACACACTGCAATCACGTACACACACTACACACACGCACGCACACACATACACTCACACACTGCAATCATGTACACACACGCACATGCACACACACACACTGCAATCACGTACACACACACTGCAATCACACACACACGCACACACACACACACACACACTGCAATCACGTACACACACTACACACACTTCAATCACTTACACACATACACTTACACACTGCAATCATGTACACACACGCACATGCACACACACACACTGCAATCACGTACATACACACTGCAATCACACACACACACACACACTTCAATCACTTACACACACACACACACACACACACACACTTCAATCACTGATGATTTTTAGCTCAATTATTAATAATGTTCTTAATAATTTAAGAACTATTACACTTTATTATAATTTATGACACTTTACTATATATTCACATACAAAACAGATAATTTTGTATGTGAAAAACTTAACCCCTAATTGCTCCAGAGGCGTGCGACCTCTGAAATATAGCAATTGTAAGTCGCTTTGGATAAAAGCGTCAGCTAAATGAATAAATGTAAATGTAAAATGTAAAAATATTTTAAATCATAATTATATATATTTTTTTAAATGAATGTATTTTGATCAAATAAATGCAGCCTTGATGAGCAGAAGAGACTCTTTCAGAAACATTATGAAATCACAGCTAACTCAAACTCTCGACTGATAATGTATATATATACACTTTATAATATATTTATATATTGTATATAACAGCAGAAAGCAGAGACAAATATTAGAGCAACAGAAGTGTTGTCCAAAGGGCTCGAATTAAAAATAAATTTATTCAAATCACTACTAGGAAAATATAATAACAATAAAAACAAAACAAAACCCATTATTAAAGGGTAATACATTTTTAAGCAGATTTTAACTCTATAATAATGGAGCAAGATATTTCAAGCAAATTCTGAGAATCTGCCAAGAAAATATTAATCTGGCATATTTGAAGGATTTATATTCTTGCTAGATAAGAGATGATCATTATAAAAATAAAAGTCAGTGTCAATATAATAAGCATAAATTAAAAAGTGAGTAAATACCTGGATTAACTATTCCTCTATTTTGTATATTAAAGTGATTAATTCTTCTAAAGACTGCATTGCTAAAATATTTCTTTTCTTTATTTTTATTTCTGTTGTTGTTTGTGTGTAGTGTAATAGAGATTGGGTTGTTATGCCCACATCTCTGATCA
>CM070831.1:1292500-1335000 GCA_036326025.1 Chrosomus eos | reverse complement strand
TGCAAGACTTTTTGATTTCAGAAAAAAATAAATAATAAGTTGCACCTTGGAAAGTTTCTTTATTTTCATGCACGAGTCTGACAGAATCAGAAGCTCCACTACTTCTAAGATAACAGGTCATGAACACGTCAAAGCAAACGCACTACAATACAACATCATCACACACTCATTTCACTTTCACGTTTTCTGAATTGGTCGATGCATTCGGATTTTCATGATATGTCCCCTTTAATGTAATTGTTTTTGATGGTGAGTGTGGTTGTGTTTCCAGCGGTGTCGTGTGGGCCGCCGGTGGCTCCTGTGAACGGAGGCGTTCTGGCTGTGGATTATTCTTCAGGAACACGAGCCACGTATTTCTGCAGCGACGGCTTCCGCCTGTCCTCGAAGGAAGTGACGAGCAGTGTGTGTCAGGCCGACGGCACCTGGAGCACACACAACAAAACCCCTCGATGCACAGGTGACAGAGCATGCTTTAACATCAGCACAACAGGTCAGGGGTCAAACGATTATATTCATCATGTCTGGTCACAGAGGAGTTGAGGCAAAAAACAATCTGAAAAACCACAAACATGTGTTGTAAAAGTCTGAGTGAGTGAGTGAGTGAGTGAGTGAGTGAGTGAGTGAGTGAGTGAGTGTAGTGAGTGAGTGAGTGAGTGAGTGAGTGAGTGAGTGATGTGAGTGAGTGAGTGAGTGGTGAGTGAGTGAGTGAGTGAGTGAGTGAGTGAGTGAGTGAGTGAGTGAGTGAGTGAGTGAGTGAGTGAGTGAGTGATGTGAGTGGAGTGAGTGAGTGAGAATGTGAGTGAGTGAGAATGTGAGAGAGTGAGTGAGTGAGAATGTGAGAGAGTGAGTGAGAATGTGAGAGAGTGAGTGAGTGAGTGAGTGTGAGAGTGAGTGAGAATGTGAGTGAGTGAGTGAGAATGTGAGAGTGAGTGAGAGTGAGTGAGTGAGTGAGTGAGTAAGCGAGTGAGTGAGCATGAGAGTGAGAGCGCGAGTGAGTGAGTGAGTGAGCGAGTGAGTGAGTGAGAATGTGAGTGAGTGAGAATGTGAGAGAGTGAGAGAGTGAGTGAGAATGTGAGAGAGTGAGTGAGTGAGTGAGTGTGAGAGTGAGTGAGAATGTGAGTGAGTGAGTGAGAATGTGAGAGAGTGAGAGCGAGCAAGTATGTGAGAGTGAGTGAGTGAGAGCGTGAGCAATGTGAGCGAGGCGAGCGAGAGTGAGTGAGAGCGTGAGCGGAGTGAGCGAGCTAGCTAGAGTGAGTGAGAGTGAGAGCATGAGTGAGTGAGTGAGTGAGTGAGTGAGTGAGTGAGTGAGAATGTGAGAGAGTGAGTGAGTGAGTGAGAATGTGAGAGAGTGAGTGAGTGAGAGTGAGTGAGTGAGTGAGAATGTGAGTGAGTGAGTGAGTGAGTGAGTGAGTGAGTGAGTGAGTGAGTGAGTGAGTGAGTGAGTGAGTGAGTGAGTGAGTGAGTGAGTGAGTGAGTGAGAATGTGAGAGTGAGTGAGTGAGAATGTGAGAGTGAGTGAGTGAGAGTGAGTGAGTGAGTGAGTGATGTGATGTGAGCGAGCGAGGAGAGTGAGAGCGAGCGGGGATGCGAGTGAGTGAGTGTGAGTGAGCGTGAGAGCGAGTGGAGCGAGTGAGTGAGTGAGTGTAGTGGATGAGTGAGAATGTGTGAGAGTGAGTGAGTGAGTGAGTGAGTGAGTGAGTGAGTGAGTGAGTGAGTGAGAATGTGAGAGAGTGAGTGAGTGAGAGTGAGTGAGTGAGTGAGAATGTGAGTGAGTGAGTGAGTGAGTGAGTGGTGAGTGAGTGAGTGAGTGAGTGAGTGAGAATGTGAGAGTGAGTGAGTGAGAGTGAGTGAGTGAGAATGTGAGTGGAGTGAGTGAGAGTGAGGAGTGAGTGAGTGAGTGAGTGAGTGAGTGAGTGAGTGAGTGAGTGAGTGAGTGAGTGAGTGAGCGTGAGAGTGAGTGAGTGAGTGAGTGAGAGTGAGTGAGTAAGCCAGTGAGTGAGCATGAGAGTGAGAGCGCGAGTGAGTGAGTGAGTGAGTGAGTGAGTGAGTGAGTGAGTGAGTGAGTGAGAATGTGAGAGAGTGAGAGCGAGAGCGTGAGCGAGTGAGCGAGTATGTGAGAGTGAGTGAGTGAGAGCGTGAGCGAGCGAGAGTGAGTGAGAGTGAGTGAGAGCGTGAGCAAGTGAGCGAGCGAGAGTGAGTGAGAGTGAGTGAGAGCGTGAGCAAGTGAGCGAGCGAGCTGAGTGAGTGAGTGAGTGAGTGAGTGAGTGAGTGAGTGAGTGAGTGAGTGAGTGAGTGGTGAGTGAGTGAGTGAGGAGTGAGTGAGTGAGTGAGTGAGTGATGAGTGAGAGTGAGGGTGAGCGAGTGACGAGTGAGAGATGTGAGAGTGGGAGAGTGAAAGCGTGAGCGAGTGAGTGAGTGAGTGAGAATGTGAGAGAGTGAGTGAGAGTGAGTGAGAATGTGAGAGAGTGAGTGAGTGAGAGAGAGAGAGTGAGTGAGGTGAGTGAGTGAGAGTGAGACCGAGAGCGCATACATGTGCCATTTGTGTTACACAAGTGCCGTGTTAGTTTTTGCCTTACACTGCTTTTGTTTGTGATCTTCAAGTGTTTAACCCTTTCCTCTCAGTGGTGGTGTGTCCCAGTATCGGCTCATTCTCGCTGGATCACGGCAAGTGGAGGATCGTCAACGGCTCGCGTTACGAGTTCGGCACTCGAGTGGCCTTCACCTGCAGCCCGGGCTACTTCCGGCTCGGCCCCGCTCACATACACTGCACATCCAACGGGACCTGGAGCTGGAGGAACGAGAGACCCCGCTGCAAGAGTGAGTGTGTGTGTGTGTGTGTGTGTGTGTGTGTGTGTGTGTGTGTGTGTGTGTGTGTGTGTGTGTGTGTGTGTGTGTGTGTGTGTGAGAGAGAGTGTATGTGTATTAGAGTGTGTGTGTGAGAGAGTGTGAGAGTGTGTGTGTGTGAGAGTGTGTGTGTATCAGAGTGTGTGTGTGTGTGTGTGTGTGAGAGTGTGTGTGTATCAGAGTGTGTGTGTATCATGCTCAAGTCTCTGGTCTTGTTAGGCTGGCCGGTCTTTAAGGTCAGACTGCCGAAATAATGATTTTGTCAATGGTGTCCTGAAGTGTGAAGGATTAGTGCATGTGTGTGTGGCGCCGGTCACACTAATGCGTCTCTAAAGCACACATTGTGTTTATCGTGCAATTTATACGCGAAAATCAGTTTTTACGTGCATATGATACGCATGTGTATGTTTAGTAGTGGTGTGGTGTGTGTGTGTGTGTATCACACGCAATAAAGTGCGTAACAAATGCACGTAAAAAACTAATTTTTCACATATAAATTGCACAATACGTGCTATAGATGCATTTAACTCGTTGGAAATGCAGAATCTGTGAGTGTTTTATACGTTTTACGCATTTATATTGGAGGGAAAGAATTGTAGCAAAGTAATAATGGAAATGGAATCTGAAGCAACTGGGAAAGTCACAAGATATAATACATTACTTGCAATTTAGAGCTGCAAAAAAAAATCAAATATATACTACCGTTCAAAAGTTTGGGGTCAATACGATTTATGAATTTTTTTAAAGAAATTAACACTTTTCTTCAGAAAGAGACGCATTAAATTGATCAAAAGTGACAGTAAAGACATTATATAATAATGCTAAATATTTTTTTTTTAATTAAATGCTTTTCTCTTGAACTTTCAAAGAATCCTGAAAAAAATGAATCACGGTTTGCACAAAAATATGAAGCAGCAAAACTGTTTTCAACTCTGATAATAATCATAAATGTTTCTTGATCATCAGATCATCATATTATAGTGATTTCTGAAGGATCATGTGACACTGAAGACTGGAGTAATGATTATAAATTCAGCTTTGATCACAGAAATAAATTACACTTTACTATATATTCACATAGAAAACAGCTGATTTACATTACAATAATATTTCACAATACAATACCAAACTGTTGAACAGCAGTGTGTGTATAATATATATATATATATATATATATATATATATATATATATATATATATATATATATATATATATATATATATATATATATATATATATAGGGGATTTTTGATGCAAAGTTCCAAAATCCACATAAAAATATGTTTAATGAAACCTAATGATGCTTTATTGTATCATTTTCATGCAGTCGCACTGGGAATTATGGGAAATGTTTTGTGTTTGCACAAGCATCTCTCCTCATAATCCATCAGAATGAATAGAATTATCCGGCATTCCCAACTTTAATTATAAAACAATTATGACACAGATTAATTTGCTTCAACTTGTTTAAATGAATTAAAATCCTGGAACACTTTCTATGAAACATGTGTTTATAATGAATCATAACTCCATTTATACTTATTTATAAGTAAGTATTACTAATTATGCACGTTGAAAAAGCAAATGCATGACTGATAAGTAATTATAAAAAATAATATAAATGTAACTATAACTGTTCTTATAAGTCAGTATAGGTCTTAATGAGTCTTTATAAATATATTTATAGAATAGTAATACTTATAAATAAGAATAAATGGGGCTATAATTCATTATAAGCACAGGCTTCATAGAAAGTGTTCATTTTAATATTCATTTAAGCAAGTGGAAGCAAATTAGTATGTGTCATAATTTTTAAATATTTAAGTTGAGAATGTTGAGTTCAGTGTGTTTACTGTTAGCTACAACAGTTTGCTGGTTATAGTTATTAATTAATTAATTCAATTAATTTATTCATTCTGATGGATTATAAGGAGAGATGCTTGTGCAAACAGAAAACATTTCCCATAATTCCCAGTGCGGCTGCATAAAAATTATAAAATGCATAAAGCATCATAAGGTTTAATCCACATATTTGTATGTGGATTTTGGAACATTGCATAAAAAATGCATTAAATATATGCTATGCATGTATGTTTTTTTAATTTTTTTCAGCTCTAAATTGCATGTAATGTATTATATTTTGTGACTTTCCCAGTGGCATCAGATTTTGTTGATCACATGGGATGAAAATATATATTTTTTTAATCATATTGATTTCTATTTTTATTTTCGACATCAATTACAGTTTTTTAATGTATCATTCATAAAGTGTACTTTTTTGCATAAGCATTTTTAAAAAAGCATGCATTAGCATTATTATAAATTGTAACTGTAATCGCATCATACAAAATCATGCATAATAATTTCCTATAACGCTTTCTATAGTGACGTTCAGCACTAGGAAACACACATTACCAAACACACAGTTTAGGAGCCCGAGTAAATCCAGTTGTGTGTTACTATCACAGTCTGTCATCAGCATCTGCTGTCCTCAGACGCTTGGGTTATTAGTGTTGTGTGTGTGCTGTAACTACAGTCGTGATGAATGTGTTTATGAGAGCCACAATCTGAACATTAGAGGCGCTTTATGACGGATGGCGTCTGACGGGATCCTGGAGAGAATGATTTTCAAAAACAACAACAGTCGAAGCGAAGATGATGAGAAGTTGAGATGAAATGATGAGGCGCTGTGGTAAACACTGGAGCGCATGTATAATATATCCCAGATCTGCTCAAATCTTCTGTTTCGGATGATTTTATCTCCATAAGATTGGAGTGACACAAACTATCCTGCCTTTGTTTTCAATGTAACAATCAGATTTTTTATGTTTCTGTAACTTTTATATCATTAAGTGATCAAACAAAAGCTTACACTGCAAAAAAAAAAGATTTTTGTCTTTTCATTCACAAATACTGTATATAAGCATTTTTAAATCAAGATTAGCTAAACGACAAGATATTAAGTTGTGACGGTATTAGGCCTTACAAGATTAAGTTCGGGCGCCAGGGGTAAAAACCACCACAATTATTTAATGAATCACTCATAAACACTACACATAGAGATGATATTATCAATTAAGAAACAACAGAACAAGGGACCAGAAGTCAAGTCAATTTAATATTTACTAGTCAAGTTCAATTCCAATCATATTGTATTTTCATTCAGCACATCAATACATTCCATTTCAAAAGTAGTAACTAGAATGGAAAACAGATTTAGTCTAATGAACTTGTTCTATTAATTTCAGTCCCAGGAACATTTACCTTTTTATTACCTTACAGTAACAAAATGAATGACAGATAAATCAAAATAAATAATTCAGCTAATTAAATGGAATGCAATAAATCTTATGCAAAACAAATCAAAATACAAAACAACCACATAAGTGGAAAACAAACAAAAAACAACAAAAAAGTGTCTATTACCATGTCACTCATTGACTACTGGGACTGAAATACAATTCATTACATCACACACAATATTTACAAAGTAATTCGGCAACTCGAGCGCCAAAAAAAAACAAAAAGAAAACCCTTCCTACCAAAAAAACCTCCTCAAAACATCCTACCTATAATGCCCTGAATCCACACCTAAAGCACAACATAACCGGATTGGAAAGAGCTCTCTCTCAAACGCTCCAATCACACGCAAAACTCGCTCTCGAACCAACTTTCCAATGCTTTGCGAGATTCAATGAGGGAAACATATTCCTCAAAATATGAATCGCAAAACAGAAAAGGTCCGCAGCATTAACACATCAATGTTTGTTTTCTGGAGAAACATTATCAAAATTAAATGCAGTGTTTGCCAATGGAGTCAAAAAAGAAAATGAATTTAAAGTTTATTTTTCTTAAACCACTTGCAGATATTTCATTCTCTCATTTTAAGCATAATCTGACTTAATTTTGATATTGTTTCTCAGAAAACAAGACTTATAAATATCTTGTCGTTTAGCTAATCTCGATTTAAGAATGTTTCGATATTTGTGATTGAAAACAAGATAATAATAAGTGTCATGTGAGTTTTTATTATAGTTTTATTGATATTTTGAATTAGCTTTTATTTTTATATTGTAGTTTCTGTGTTATTTGTAGTAAAAAATTTTGTCATTTCATTATGTGCTTTTATCATTTCATAAGTTTTTTTATGTTGCTATTTACGTGTAATTTATTTTTATGTAGTTTTACTTTTGATATATTTCCAGTTAATATTTTCAGTGCATCAACTTCAACTTATTTCAGTTAATTGCCAAGGCAACCTTTCTAACATTTTCGATTAGTTAATTTTTTTTCAACTAATATTTATATGATTTTATTTCAGCTTTATTTCAATGAACAGCAATGTTAACGATAATAATCCTGAAAATGGAAAACACATTTTTTGTGCTTTAGTTAGTCAGATACTAAATCTATCAAGTGCAACTTAAAATGTTTTTAATATCTCGAGATATTTCCTCATGTGATCCACTGGTGTTTTTAAATCAGTCGACTCATTGTGTTCTCTCTTGCCTCTTTCTTCAGTAATCTCGTGTGGAGAGCTGCCCACTCCTCCTAATGGGAAGAAGATTGGGACACAGACGACCTTCGGAGCGACCGCTATTTTCACCTGCAACTCCGGCTTTATTCTGGTGGGCTCGAGTGTTCGGGAATGCCTGTCCTCGGGTCTCTGGAGCGGGACTGAAACACACTGTCTCGGTAACACCACAACCCTCGTCTGGTTCACAACATCTCCATTATATGTGACCTTTTAATGGAGCCCGGCTCCTGAGCGGCCGGAGCGGTTCAGTGGCGTTCAGTCTGGATTCCCATAGCAACAGTGCTTTAATAAGTGTGGGTTTTTTGCATGCACATGCAGATTAGAGTTAGTGAGCTGCGGTACAAAAGCCTCATAATTATTATTTCTTAGAGAGCGGTTTTGACCTTGACAGAAAAGCAATCCCATTAAACATTGTGGTTTTTCACATGTGGGGGGAAGCCATTTTAGGTGATGGAAATACTGAGAGTCATTTAATATGTATAAGAATCACTTATTCATCCAAAGAGACTCAAGATATGCATCTTCATGTTTTTCCTGCACTGTGAAAAATATAGTTCAATTTACAGTTAAGAACCGGCACCTGTGGTTTCCACAAATTCACCTTAAAGTGCCTTTATTATGCTTTTTCAAATATTATCTTTCATGCAGATGTGAAAGATGAAAGTGCACGACTAATAAAGTTATTGTCTCCTAAAAGAAAGAATTGATTCTGAATCGCTGAAACGTCAGTAATTCCAGTCTCCTGTTACATTGTAACTAATTTGCATAATGTCAGCCTGTGGTCTTGATTGGCTGAGCAGCGTCTCTTAGCTCCGCCCACAAACACTAGTGTATCTGAGACTGGAAGAGTTTGGTTCGTGTTGTTCGTGTCGAGAAGACGCTGTTTTCTGCTGACGAAGCAAATCCACTTTGATGAGATTGATACGGTAAAACACACACTCTAAATCACTGAGGAAAATTCAGATGTTAATGAACATTTAGTTTCTGACATGCGACCAATCACAACGCCTGAGCCGTCTGACCAATCAGAGCAGAGCACTCTCAGAGAGGCGGGGCTTAGAGAGACTGAATCTTTAAACTAACCATTTTTCTTTGAGAAATGAGATGTACACTGTATATTAGAGACAATAAAGTGTTTTTTAAACTTGGATGCATGTTAGTCTACTGTACGAGACAACATTAGGAAACTTTAAAATACGGGCACTTTATAAAAATACGGTGACAATGTTTCAGGTATTACAGGATGGCAAATTGGTCCCTGTATATTTTGGAACCGTGATATAATGTTAATATACCAATCTACTTGAACTATCAAAATGTGCTTTTTTACCTTAAAATGTACTTATAATCATCATAATAATTCAGGTGGTACAGTAGAAATCCACATGGTGAATCAGGTCAGTGGAAAATGACTAATATTAATGTACAGTGTCACACACACAAAGGCAAAACTCAGCGATTTACCAAACCAGCTGAGGAGAATCACAACACTACAAACTTTGATTTATAGCAAAAAAGTATTTGAAAATCAGACAAAGAACTTAACAGCTTTAGTGAGAGAAAGAACTACTTATTTAAAAAAAAAAAGTTGGTTATAAGTATAAAAACAAGTGTATTGGGAAATATGCTTATTCATACAAATATTCAAGTATTTTGAGAGTGTAGGGAGATAATAGCTGAGATAAGATAATAGCGGAGATAAGAGTATGCACATTGGGACGCAGCTAATGTGATTCATGGAAGTGGGCGGAGCTAACGAGATCATCTGGCATGTTTCGACTCTGATTGGTGGAATCTTCTATACAGCATCATGGGTAATGTAGTTTTTCACCACGAATTCTCCTGTTAAAGGGGATTGTTTTAAAACTAAGTTGAAGTGATGCCGGCTGACGGCTTCAGCAGAAGATGAAGTGAGAGAAGGCGGAGGTGAAGAAGTGATGTCTGCAGAAGTTGAGCGGACTCGAAGCGCTTCGCCTCGCTGAGTCCTGTCAGCACTCAGATCTCAGAGAAAAACCCTGACAGATCTACACTGGCGAGCCGGTTTAACTTTTATTCATATGAATCCTTGATATCAACAATTCAATTTTCACTAGTTAAAATTACAATATTTTAAAAAGGAATAATATTTCCTCTCCATAACTCTGCATTAGTTTATCCTCCACAAGAGTCTTCACACACATTCTGTTGATTCTCGGATGTGTTGATATTACAGCGTCTGTGAGACTGAAGTGTGTGTGTGTGTGTTCTCTGTGTGTGTGGATCATGAATATCTCGGTTCCCCGCACACCATGTGATTTACACACGTATATAAGACTCAGTTCTGCAATAACATTCATATTAAACCACCGGCTGATCTTTAACAGCGATTCTCATCCGCTTCAAATCTTCACTGTTCCTTCAGAGACTCTTTATGGGGTTTTATTTGAGATACAAGGAACCGTTTCAGTTTTATTGCGTTTATTATCCTCTGTGATAAAACATATTTAACATTATTAATCAAGTCAATAAAAACTGAGAAACAAAGTCTAAGCAATAAAACAAATATATAAACTTTTTAGTCTCTTCTGCTCACCAAAGCTGCATTTATTTGAGCAGAAATTCAGTAAAAATTCTGAAATATTATTGTAATGTAAATCAGCTGTTTTCTATGTGAATATATAGTAAAGTGTAATTTATTCCTGTGATCAAAGCTGAATTTATCATCATAACTCCAGTCTTCAGTGTCACATGATCCTTCAGAAATCACTATAATATGATGATCTGATGATCAAGAAACATTTATGATTATTATCACAGTTGAAAACAGTCGAAAACCGTGATGAATTTTGTCATTTATGAATTGAAAGAACAATATTTATTTGAAATAGAATCTTTTGTAACATTATACATTTATTTAATGCACTTTTGATAAAAAAATGTAACACAAATTTGTGTATATATTTGTGCATTTCACAAAAGGAGCACTTTATAGTCTTTAATTTAATCACTGAAAACTACAGTATTAATCACATGTTCAAAAGCTGGTGTTCGTTCATATGTGTACTGTGTACAATTATTATGTGTATATATAAATAGACACACAATGCATGTATATATTTAAGAAAAATTTGTTATTTATATATAATCTAAATAGTATATACATGCAAATATTTCTTAAATATATATAAATGCATGTGCGTGTATTTATATATTCAAAATAATTATACACAGTACACACACATATATATTATGTAAACACAAACTTTTATTTTGAATGCGATTAATCACGATTAATACTTGCCCAGCACTAATGTAAAACCAACCCAACAGATTGTCACAATAACCCCTGTGTTCCCTTTATCGAAAAAGGGAACTTCGAGATGCGTCGAACGACACGGTGGGAACGCCTCTTGCGTGATTGCGTCTGAAGCATCTATGCCAACTAGTCCAATGGAATGAGAGAATGAGCGTCACGGGCGGGTGACGTCATGAACCAGGAAAGGATAAGAGCACTTCCGCTGCTCGCCGGCATTTAGCTTCTGTTGCCTCAGCAAGCGATCTGTGTCAAACTGTCTCTGTCTATTTATTGTTGTCTGTTACAATATTGTTGGAAACGTGATGGCGAAACAAGTTTACAAGCAGTGTGTTCCTCCCTGCCCGCGTTATTTAACGGGTGGGGACACACACAAGCTTTGTGTGATTTGTTTGGGATTTGAGCATGCAGCCTCAGCCTTCGAGGGGGCTGAGTGCCAGCATTGTGAGAAGCTACCGCTTCGCATGCTCAGATCCCGCCTGTCACTCTTTGATAAACAGAGTGGGCAGGCTCGCGATCCACAAGGATCAGGACCCGCGTCTGCCGAGGCAACGCGGAGAATGCATTCTTGGGGATCGCAGTTAGATCTCTCAGAGGGGTTCGAGACGGGTCCGCGGACCTTTTCTCCTTCCCTTCCTGGGAGATCTAGCTCTCCTCTCCCGGTGTCGGAAGCACGCTCTGCGGTTTCTCCCGCCCGGGAAGAGAGCTCTCCCTTTCTGCATTGTTCTTCTTCTGAGGAAGTTGATGTTATGAGTGTTGAAAGTGAGAATGCACACACGGGGGAAAGAGACACACAATTTATTTCCCCGGCGTATGATGAGCTGGTGGATGTCATGTCACGAGCTGTAGAGAAGTTAAATATTGAATGGCCATCTGAGAATAAAAACACTCGCCCTAAAAGCAAGTTAGATGAGCGATTTCTCTCTTCAGCCACATTATGTCCACCACGAGGGCTCCCATTTTTCCCTGATTTACATAGTGAAATATCTAGATCTTGGAATAAGCCATATTCATCTCGTGTTTTTAGCCCTCAAACCACCACTTATTCAAGAATTAGAGGGCTAAAAGAATATGGTTATGAATCGATGCCCCAGGCTGAGCAAAATTTAGCGAGTTATCTCGCGCCTGTTCCAGCATCGACTATGAGAGCCCCAGTTTTGCCCACTAGACCGCTAAAAACTACATCTAATTTAGTGGGCAAAGCTTATGCGGCGGCAGGTCAAGCTGGAGCATGCTTACACACTATGGCGCTGCTCCAGGCTTATCAGGCTGACCTGCTGGGGGGTTTGGATAACAGTGAGGGTGTTAGTCATGACGATGTTCGAGAACTTCGTAGGGCTACCGATCTTTCTCTCAGGGCTACTAAAGAGACCGCTAGAGCTATTGGGCGGTCTATGGCAGCTTTGGTAGCCACTGAGAGGCACTTATGGTTGAATCTTTCTGAGATTAAAGATAAAGATCGAACTTTTTTATTAGACGCTCCTCTTGAACCCTCTGGTCTCTTCGGTGACGCAGTCCACGCTGCAGTGGAAAGGTTCCAGGAGACTAAAAAACAGTCTGATGTATTTAAAAAGTTTATCCCTCGCCGTGTCCAGCCCCCTGGGGATGCTGGGCGTGAGCAGCCCCAGCCGCATAGCTCATCATATCGTGTGCAACAAAAAGAGAGTGTTGCGTCTCGTGCACCTCCACGTAGATATTGGAGACAGACGCAACCCTCTCAACCGAAGTCGACTAAGCCTAAGCCGGATCTGAGGACCGTTCTTCAGGCGAAGAAGGCTTCGGCTCAAAAAAAAAAAAAAAGGTCCTGATGCTTAGGCACCAGGCCTGTGGGGACAGCCCCGACCGAAGTGGAGTGGTGTTCACCTCATCACACGGTGCCCGTTCCACTTCGGGGTCCTCACGAGGCCCTCCTGCCAACCCTGCCACCTCCGGTGCTTCAGGGCGCAGGGGTCTCCAGCGAGTCAATGATGCTGTGTTGCGGCACAGCATCGGTTTCGCGCCCTCTGAGGGGGGCTTTAGAGCAGTCAGGTCAGGTAGTTCCTGCCGTTATGTTTCAGGCTCCAGATTTGGCTCTCTCAGTAACACCAGAGACCAGCCTCGAGAGGCTGGTTCCCTTAGTAAATTTTCTGGCAGCGTGGAAACTTCTGCCGAATATTTCTCCTTGGGTCCTGCAGATTGTAGAGATAGGATACAGAATCCAGTTCGGTTCTCGTCCTCCTCGTTACAGCGGGGTGCTGCCCACAGTGGTGCGTCCCGAGCAGGCTCTGGTATTGGAACAGGAAGTAAAGGCCCTGTTAGCAAAAGAAGCTATAGAACAGGTGTACTCTCCCGACAGAGAATCGGGTTTTTACAGCCGCTATTTCATTGTTCCAAAGAAGGATGGGGGGTTGCGTCCCATTTTAGATCTTCGCCTGTTGAATCGGTCAGTTCAGAAACTCAAGTTCAAGATGTTGACCATCAAACAGATCGTGACCCAAATCAGATCCGAGGACTGGTTCGTCACGATAGATCTAAAGGATGCATACTTCCATATCTCCATCCTCCCTCAGCACAGGAAGTTCCTAAGGTTTTCTTTCGGGGGCAAAGAATACCAGTATCGGGTTCTTCCTTTCGGCCTAGCTCTGTCACCCCGCACATTCACGAAATGCATGGATGCAGCTTTAGCCCCTCTCAGGCTTCAGGGCATACGCATTTTGAATTATATCGACGACTGGCTGATTCTAGCGGAATCAGAGCAGTTGGCGGTTCGACACCGAGGTGTCGTTCTCGCTCATATACGAATGTTGGGGTTGAGGCTCAATGCCAAGAAGAGTGTACTTTCTCCAGTACAGAGAACCACTTTCCTTGGTGTGGTATGGGATTCAGTGACGATGAGGGCCAGCCTGTCGCCCGTACGTGTAGCTGCTATCCTGTCAGCCATCAAAGAGCTAAAGCTAGGTCAGTCACGCACTGTAAAACAGTTCGAGAGACTGTTGGGTCTACTGGCAGCAGCGTCCAACGTGATACCTTTTGGCCTGCTGTACATGAGGCCTTTACAGTGGTGGCTCAGAACCAGAGGGTTCTCCCCGAGGGGAACCCGTTTCGTATGATCAAGGTTACGCGGCGATGCCTTCGTGCCTTAGAGATATGGAAAAAACACTGGTTCTTAACCCAGGGTCCGGTGTTGGGAGCTCTTTGCCATCGAGTAGTGATCTCGACAGATGCTTCTCTCACCGGCTGGGGAGCGGTAATGGAAGGCCGCTCGGTTCAGGGTCTGTGGAAAAGCCATCATCTTTCTTGGCACATAAATTGCCTGGAGATGATGGCTGTCTTCAATGCGTTGAGACATTTCCTTCCGGACCTAAGAGGCCATCATGTGCTCGTTCGAACAGACAACACATCAGTGGTCTCTTATCTGAACCGCCAGGGGGGTCTGCGCTCGCGTCCGCTTTGCAAACTGGCGCACCAGATCCTCCTGTGGTCTCTGGGGAAGTTACTCTCCCTGAGGGCAGTGTATATTCCTGGGGACCAGAATATAGGAGCAGACATCCTGTCGAGGCAGGAGCTGAGGCCAGGGGATTGGAGACTCCACCCCGAGGCGGTGGAGAAAATCTGGGAGGCATATGGTCAGGCAGAGGTGGATCTGTTCGCGTCTCAGAACACGACGCACTGTCCGCTCTGGTATTCTCTGACGCACCCAGCCCCCCTGGGGCTGGATGCCATGGTGCAGACGTGGCCGAGGCTACGTCTGTACGCCTTTCCCCCTGTTGCTCTGCTCCCAGGAGTTCTGGAGAGGGTCCGTCGGTATGGAATAAGCCTACTGCTAGTAGCACCACGCTGGCCAAGTCGGATCTGGTTTGCGGACCTGATCCTTCTTCTAGACGGGCCTCCATTGGAGATCCCTTTGAGGAGGGACCTTCTGTCTCAGGCCGGGGGCACAATATTTCACCCTCGGCCAGAGATATGGAATCTTTGGGTTTGGCCTCTGAGGGGGCCCAACTTATAGATAGTGGTCTTTCAGCTAAGGCTGCTGAGACCATCTTAAGCTCCAGAGCTCCAGCTACGAGGAAACTGTATGCGCTTTAATGGAGAGTTTTCTCCTTATGGTGTCACCGACACCAGTGGGATCCAGTTAACTGTTCTGTCAACACAGTACTCGAGTTCCTGCAGGAGCGCTTTGTGTCAGGTCTTTGTCCTTCCACACTAAAAGTTTACGTGGCAGCCATTGCGGCTTACCATACTATGGTGGGAGGTATATCTTTGGGTCGAGACCCCCTGATTACACGTTTCCTTCGTGGCACCTTGAGGCTGAGGCCTGCAATCCGCACTAAGGTGCCAGCTTGGGATTTGACTATAGTTCTAGAAGGCCTGTCTAGGGCCCCATTCGAGCCCTTAGATTCGGTCTCAGAAAAGTTCCTGACTTTCAAGACTATCTTTCTGCTAGCTATTTCGTCCCTAAAGAGAGTTGGCGACCTTCAGGCTCTTTCGGTCTCCCCCACCTGCCTTGAATTTGCACCGGGGATGGTCAAGGCGTTCCTATACCCAAAACAGGGATACGTCCCTAAGGTTCCAACCTTGACTCCGAGGCCTATTGTGCTGCAGGCTTTCTGTCCTCCTCCATTTGCAACTGCGGACCAGGAAAGACTGCACCTGTTGTGTCCAGTGCGAGCATTGGACACATATGTACATCGGACATCTTCATTCAGAAAGTCCGACCAATTACTGATTTGCTTTGGATCACCTAAAAAAGGTCTTCCTGCTTCAAAACAGACAGTCAGTAAGTGGATAGTCGAGGCTATTTCACTAGCATACGAGTACTCGGGCCAGCCTTGTCCTTTGGTGGTCCGAGCCCACTCGACCAGGAGTATGGCGGCTTCTAAAGCCATATTGCAGGGGGTATCTCTTCAAGATGTTTGTGATGCGGCGGGCTGGTCCTCTCCGCTCACATTCGTGAGATTTTACAGTCTGGACCTGGATGCTGCCCCAGGTTCTCAGGTGCTGAGTGCTTAGATCAACAAGAAAGAAAGACTGACACTCAGTTACTTGTAATTATGGCGGGTTGGGTATTCTCGTTCCCACCGTGTCGTTCGACGCATCTCGAAGTTCCCTTTTTCGATAAAGGGAACGTCTCAGGTTACTATTGTAACCATAGTTCCCTGAGAAACAGGGAACGAGACGATGCGTCCCCCTGCCATACTTCCTGCGTCCCTGCGATCGGCTTGCTTCGGCAACTGTCGAAGCTAAATGCCGGCGAGCAGCGGAAGTGCTCTTATCCTTTCCTGGTTCATGACGTCACCCGCCCGTGACGCTCATTCTCTCATTCCATTGGACTAGTTGGCATAGATGCTTCAGACGCAATCACGCAAGAGGCGTTCCCACCGTGTCGTTCGACGCATCGTCTCGTTCCCTGTTTCTCAGGGAACTATGGTTACAATAGTAACCTGAGACGTTTTATGTGCATGTTGTATGTTTTATCATTCATAGATCATGAGTTTTCAGTGTTTCTAACCTGTGATTGAGCCCTGAATTCTGATTGGTTGATATAAATAATGTATTGACACGTTCTCCTTGCTGTTTTCCCAGCCGGCCACTGTGGCGTTCCCGAGAGGATCGTGAACGGTCAGGTTATCGGTGAAAACTTCGGCTACAGGGATACAGTAGTTTACCAGTGTAATCCGGGTTTCCGGCTCATCGGCTCCTCTGTGCGAATCTGCCAACAGGATCACAACTGGTCCGGGCAGCTCCCGGCCTGTGTGTGTGAGTAACGCAATAATACACACCGTTTGGTTCACATCCAAGAGGATTAGGTAGACATGTAATGCAGAATCAGCTCATGATGACAGGCATCAAACACACATCCTGAGAGAAGAGGAAAAGCACCAGCTCTACCTGCGTGTGGACGTTTGCCTTGTTTTATTTGTGATGCCGAATATCAGCTTCTTAGATAAAGGCATAAATACAACATGCATTTTAATTTTTCTCGTCAAGCATTGGAGACTTTTATTCTACAAACTGATGAAATATGCTAGTTAGGACACGCTTGACTTAATGTTCATTATCTTAACAACCTTCTGACCTAGAAAACGTGGCTGCACAAATATAAATAATGATTTTTAAATGAATTTGAACAGTGCAGTATTCAATAATTGGAATAATTTGTTGAATAATTATGGACAAATAAATGGTTTTATGTCACCGAACGGGTGAAGATGCTCTATTGTAATGCTGTTTTTATTGCATTTTTTAAATGAAAAAAATAATAACAATATATAAGTCCCCCTGTGGTGAAAATCAAGTTTCTTGTTTGTATGGTGTTTTTAATATGCTTTAAGACAAATCATGTGTAAATTCATAAGTCGACAGCATTGCTGAGTATTTTCTGCTTAAAACTGCAGTGAACCAAAGACAGTCTCAAAAACACGCTTTGAAATCGCTGGTGTTTCTGACGTCACAAACTACCTTGTAACCAATCAGATCAACGTGTGATCGTCGACCAGTGGATCTCTGAGTGAGTGAGTGAGTGGAGGCGGGGCTCATTTGCATATTCATAGAACCGCGCATACTAAATGAGGAAAGGGTGTCGAGTTACATTCAAGATATTTTAAGTAAAAAAACATTTAAATATGCAATTTTGGTGAGTTTTAAGGGATAAAATGATTGACTACAGGGGGACTTTAAAGATTGAGCTGGGTTATTCAATGTTTTCCTGGTCTGTGTTTCAGCCGTTAGCTGTGGTCATCCGGGTAGCCCGATCTACGGTCGCACGGTTGGCGACGGCTTCAACCTGAACGACGTGGTGAACTTCTTCTGCAATAACGGCTATATTCTGGAAGGCCCGTCTCGAGCGCAGTGCCAACCGGACCGCCAGTGGAGCCGCCAGCCGCCACATGCAGAGGTTTGACCCATCCGCTCTGTTCAACCCCAATCCTTTATTTATTGATTTCATGTAATATTCAATCCTGAGATTTTGAATTTGGGTTTTCATAAGCCTAATCAAAACTTTTGCACGATATTAAAATATTTTGAGTTTCATCTGTAGTTCTCAGGAACCGTCTGGTTCTCGTTCCTGTAACTATAGCCTCATCGACCCTTTTCAGTTGGTAAACATGGTGACATTTTCTGTGGGCGGAGCTTAGGTGGAACAATCCTTTGGCCGCTTCCTAACGCTAGTTAGCAAGTTTATTAGCTTGTTTTTTTAACAATGACTGCAGAAAATCTGATTGTATCTAATGTGTAAGGTCACTCACTGTCCAGACCGCGATTGTTATTTCAAAAGTTAATTTTAACGGACAGTACCAGATTGGCGGACCCGTAGCCGTTACACGCTCACTCAATGATGAACGATCTGACAGGATTAGCGTTACTCGGTCGAATGACTTCTACTCCTTATAGAGAAACTGAGGGCATATAAATCTTTAGATGCCTATATGTGCTGAATGGTCATGTACAAGACTTGTGTGTACGATCCGCAGTTCTGCCGAGCCAGCGCCGAGAAGACCACAATGTAAAGAGTGACATTACGGTGCAATTTTAATGATGGAATATTTTCTAGAAATAAAAATTCCAGATACAGATATTCATTTTTCATTGATTCTTGCACCAACAACACAAGAAGATGACATTTAATAATATAATAACAATTTAAGCTCCTTATTATGTAGCCGAATCTGTGCTGGTTTGTATTGGCCGCCTGCAGTTTTCCTTCGTTCTGCCTCCAGCTAGCGCCGTGACGTAACTGTGACGTCTCGAAATTGGTCTATTACAGCGAGAGTTAAAACCATGTGGCGCTGATGGAAAGGACTTTTAGGCTGCGGTTCAGAAAGACTGATTTGATCTCTGAGAGCCTCTGGTCCTCTTTAGCCATAGATTAGCCCTGCAAATCAGAAGATGAGATGTATGTTTTGAAGCTAATCTCTGCTTTGTTAGCGGCGTGATTACGAGTGTCTCAGAGGATCGTCTGGAGTGTTTGACTCCGACAACAGAGCGCATGAAGAGATCAACAGAGATGATGGCTGATTACATGACTGCAATGTGCTTTTGTCCAATAATAACGGACAAATAAATGGGTTATCTCTCTTACGGGGAAATAATAGACTGCATTTATTCGAGCAAATATACAGTAAAAATTTTTGAAATATTATTATTATGTAAAATATTATATTGATATTATAATGATTTATTGTGATAAAGTGAATTTATCATCAAAGCTGACATCATCATCAGTTACTACATTCAGTGTAAGATCCTTCAGAAATCACTATAATATGATGATCTGATGCTCAAGAAACATTTATGATTATTATCAGTGTTGAAAAGTGGTTTTGCTGTTTCATATTTTTGTGGAAAATGTGATACACTACCACCCTGTTTTTTATTTTATTTAGGTGATTTAATTCATAAAATGTAAATTTATTCATTTTAATTAATATTTTATTAATGTAATCATTTAAATTAATACTTTTATTCAGCAAGCGTGCATTAAATTGATCAAAAGTGACAGTAAAGTAATTTATAATGTTACAAAAGAGTTCTGCTTCAAATAAATGCTGTTCTATTGAACTTTTTATTAATGATATTCTATATTCTGGATTTTTTCATTAATATATATACAGTAGTCAACATTTGAAATGGATCAAAAAAGTTCATCAAAGTTGTCCTCCTAAGACAAGAACAGGTATTGTTCAAAATTCATGTATAACTTTGATGAAAATATATAAAATATATATAAAATTTGGTTTAATCTCAGGAATAAATAATGACGTTTTACAATATATTCACATTTGAAAGCGTTTCACCGCACTCACGATAAACAAGGTGCCAGACAGACAAAACTAAACAACTCAAAAAATAAATAAACTGTCCGCACACTTGAATCCTTTAGAGCAAATTTAATCGCCAAGCTTTCGGTCAAAAGACCATCCTCAGGGCATACACAAACTAAGTGTCACATTCCATTTAGCTGTGTTCAAAACACATCAGGACAATCAACTGTGATAACTCACACCTGCAGAGGCCAGGTAGGACCAGTTGTAGTCCAATAATGGGAGTTGTAGTTTTTAAGGTGATATATATATAAACAAAAATAATTAAATGCATCTCCTCAAATTATTGTATTTTATTTCTGAATTGTCGTGGCTTGCGACACTTATTATCCTTTTTCTATTTTTTTTTCAGTCGTCAACTGCACTGATCCCGGTATTCCAGCAAACTCAATCAGGAAGAGCAAAATTGAGTACGGGAACTTCACTTTCGGGACCGTGGTTTCCTACGACTGCAATCCCGGATATTACCTGTTCGGCTCCTCGGTCCTGACCTGCCAGCCGGTGGGATACTGGGACAAACCATTACCAGAATGCCTGGGTACGTCTGCGTCTCTACACTTTATTCTCACTAGTGCAAAATCAGTGTGTGTGTTTAGTAATTGTTGGTTTTGGTGTGTTTGAGTGCTCATTGTTACAATTAAACAGTAAAAATTCAGTGACATTTTTATTTGTGCATGGTAGAAAGCAAATACTGATACTGGGCTCTATCTTGCACCCGGCGCAAATGACTTTGTACACTGACGCATGTATCATTCCTATTTTGAACCCGCGTTGTTCATAATGCTATTTTAAGCGCGCATGCTTGGCCATAATGTAACGGGTGCACAACGCGCATACACTTTGCTTCTCTCATCAACACAGATGCAGCAGTTTTTATTTTTGCAAATCATACATTATAACAAGGAAAAATATTATCACACGAGGGAAATCATTGTAGTGTCCATGAAGATGTAAAAAAATGTAGGCATAAATCTAGCTTACACATTTACCCAAATTTTTCAGGCTAATTGTAGTAATGACGGATCAGATCTGTTTGCCCAATAGTGGCAAGACACATATGTATATAAGGACATCTGACAAATTAGTTTGTCCGTCAAGAACCAGAACAAAAAAATTCGGTCTCCTCGGCTGTGAACCGCTCCAGGCGCGCGCCTGGTAAATCCGCCATAATAATAACAATCCGCCATAATAGTAACAATCCGCCATAATAATAACAATCCGCCATAATAATAACAATCTGCCATGCAACATGCGCACCTGCTCTTAAAGGGTATGTTGGATGACGCTCTGATTGGTTTATTTCACGTTACGCCCAAACCACACCTATGAATAATGAAGCTACTTCAGACCAACCCCTTTTAAACTTGCGTCTGGCGCAAGAGGCATTTATCCCTCCAGTAAAATAGCAACAGCGCCCGAGACCCGCCCCCAAACTTACTTGCGCTTCGCGGTTGATACTTGCGTTTCAGATCTTTAAAATAGAACCCATTGACATAATTAGGGGTGCACCGAAATTTCGGCCGCTGAATATGGCATTATCGGTTTTGGGCCGAAATAAAAAAACAGCCGAAAACGTAAACCGAAAATGAGTGTCAAATAGCTGAGCAACTTTTGTTCTTAACCCTTTAGAACCTGAAGCTAAAATAGGTGTTTTTCACATATTTTGATTTTTTTTACTGTAAAATTCTAAAACAATGTGCAAGGTGTCATCTTTTTCAGAAAAAGATTAGCTTTCAACAAATTACAGTTATTGACCATTATTGTGTGTGGTGAGTTTGTAAATAGAATTGAAATAGACGAAAATAAAAAAAAAACAAGAATACATTTTCTGATTTTTATTTAGAAAAAAAAACAGAAAAATCACAAACGAAAGAAACGAACACTTTAAAGTTGAAAAATGAAGTATAATACATCTATACAAGTCTTTTTTCTGACATTGGGTTGCACAGTTTTCTTTTATGACACTTTTTTTCTTACACGCACACACACAAATGCGTCCATTCATAGGCACGCACACACACAAATGCGTCCATTCATAGGCACGCACACACACACACACACGCATAGTGAAACCTGCCACGTTTGCTTAAATAAACAGTCCAATTTTCTGTGTGTACAGTTACATTAAGATTTGCGTAGCACTGCACAACTGTGTTTCCTAAGGCTACATAGGCTTAAATGTTGTGTACAGTTTGAGTTTGGATTAAGTTCTATTGCTGTTTTTGCTGTTGTTTTGCACAGCACTTTAAAACAGTAAAATAATGTTTGCATGCAGCAGCAGAATAAAGATCCACTGCCATTCTGTGATTCTGTGTGCAGTTATTCTGATAATTGTGAATCTTTTTTTGCACAACTGTTAAAAAACAATATTATTTAATTGAACATAAAACTTAAAGAATAATATTTTTTTTTGGTATTATTATTTATATTTATTGTTAAAAATATTTTAGGTTTTGTTATGTAACTTTATAAAAGTTTGATTATTCTATTGGTTTGTGATTTTTCATTTTAGATCCATTAAATTCAAGCAATTTATATATATATAAGTTTTTAAAAGAAGCCGTTTTCAGCAGAGCGACTAGCGTTTTCAGCAGAGCGACTAGCGTTTCCAGCAGAGTGACTAGCGTTTTCAGCAGAGCGACTAGCGTTTTCAGCAGAGTGACTAGCGTTTTCAGCAGAGCGACTAGCGTTTTCAGCAGAGTGACTAGCGTTTCCAGCAGAGCGACTAGCGTTTTCAGCAGAGCGACTAGCGTTTTCAGCAGAGCGACTAGCGTTTTCAGCAGAGCGTCTAGCGTTTTCAGCAGAGCGACTAGCGTTTTCAGTAGAGCGACTAGCGTTTTCAGCAGAGCGACTAGCGTTTTCAGCAGAGCGACTAGCGTTTTCAGCAGAGCGACTAGCGTTTTCAGCAGAGCGACTAGCGTTTTCAGCAGAGCGTCTAGCGTTTTCAGCAGAGCGACTAGCGTTTTCAGCAGAGCGTCTAGCGTTTTCAGCAGAGCGTCTAGCGTTTTCAGCAGAGCGTCTAGCGTTTTCAGCAGAGCGACTAGCGTTTTCAGCAGAGCGACTAGCGTTTTCAGCAGAGCGACTAGCGTTTTCAGCAGAGCGACTAGCGTTTTCAGCAGAGCGACTAGCGTTCTCTTTCATAGGTTCTCTCAACGCTGCGGAAAGCGCAGTGAGGGATATTCTCTGAATGTGCCGATTGTCTGAAGCCTTATAGAATCACGCCAATTCATTGGCTGATGGCGTCCGCGCAATATGGCTCCGCCCCGACGCTCTTACGTCGCATCATACGTATTCGCGCGCGCGCCATCTGCTCCTCAGATTTCTCTGCCTTCAGAACGAAGCGGTCACGTTTGCCCTTCGCTCGTGATTTTTCTGAGCTACAATTACATCTAGGATTATTCTCGGCGCTTCTGCGACTGTTCAAGCGGAACTCTGTTTCTCCTTACGGTGAAGCTGCCATGGATTACAGACGCTGTACTCCGCCATGTGCTCGTTACATCGCTAACGACGACCCACACAGTAAGTGCGTTAAATGTTTGGGTTTTTCACATGCGCGTGAGGCAGTTATAGGATCGTCTAAATGCAAATTCTGTGAAAATTTGTTGTTTAAAACCCTCAAATTGCGGCTCGCGGTCTTTGAGAGGGAATCATTCGTCTCCCCCTGTCGCGCTCCCGAGGCCTCTCGAGGATCCGCGACCTGGGGTTCGGATGTAGAGCTTGAGGATGCGGAGTTCGAGCAGACGAGCCCCGCTCTTTCTCTCCCTCCCTCCCCTCGGCACGCGCGAGACATGCCAGTCGAATTTTCACACGATTATTTGCGCCCCAGCCCGGGAGCACGCGACGCGGTTTCTTTCGGGCTGGAGGATATACTTTTTACCGAGGCTTCCGACTCCGAGGATTTCGGGCCTACTCTCGCCGACGAGGTTATTCCGCCGAGCGGCCAGGAAGCGCGGCCTACTGCGGCCTACGCGGAGCTCGTTGACGTGCTTTCGCGCGCTACGGAGAAGCTCACTATTGATTGGCCCGACGAGCCACGTGAGTCTCAGTCGTCGAAACTCGACGAAAGGCTTCTCAGTGGCCCTAATTCTAGGCCTCAACGGAGGAAGCTGCCATTTTTCAGTGATCTGCATCATGAGATCTCCAGATCCTGGAAGCAGCCTTTCTCTTCGCGCCTCACTAATGCGGCTGCTGCTGATTTCACCAACCTGGTAGGTTCTGTGGAACAGGGCTATTCCGCCATTCCGGCGATTGAGGAAACTTTAGCCGACCATCTTGCTCCGTCGTCTGCGCCGTCCTGGAAGTCGCGCCCCCTTCTCCCTTCTAAAGCATGTAGGACTACTTCCTCTCTGATTGGGAAATCCTACATGGCGGCTGGGCAGGCAGGCATGACCCTGCACACTATGGCCATTCTTCAGGCCTACCAGGCGGACGTCCTGAAGGAAATGGACGAGGGTGACGGTGTGACCCCTGAAGCGGTCAAGGAGCTTCGTAAGGCTACGGATTTAGCCTTAAGAGCCACCAAGCATACCGCACGTGCTATAGGTCGCTCTATGGCTGGTTCTGTTGCGGTGGAGCGCCACTTGTGGCTTAATCTCACGGAGATCCGTGATAAAGAGAAGGTTTTCCTCTTGGACGCCCCCATTTCTCAAACAGGGTTGTTTGGTGAGGCCGTCAACACAGTGGTTGAGAAATTCCGCTCCTCCAAATCCCAATCGGCCGCGTTCAGACAGTTCATGCCCAGGAGGGCTAGGGAACCTTCTGCTCCCCCCCCGGTGCGACCCAGAGAACGTCCCTCTCATAGACCGGAGTTCTCTTCCAGAAGAAGCGAACCAGGGCATCCCCCACCTGCCACGGTTTGGGGAGCCCGCGGTCGCCCGTTTCCCCGTCAACGGCCTCACAAGCGCCTCCAGTTGAAGCGGTCCGACAAACCGACTGCTCCGGCGGCGCAGAGCCGTTCCTGACCCTCCGGTCAGAAAAAGGAGAGCTCCTCTGGTTCCTCAGGGTTGGGTCAGACCGCGCAAGCGTTTCTGCCCACCTCCCAGCTCTCCTTTCCTTGCCCTGTCACCTTCGCCACTCAGAGTGTCTCGAAGTGCAGGCCATATTTCACCTTCTCTACTCAGTCTGGTGCGGGAGGAAGGAGACGCTTTCGGCTTTCTCCCCTCACCCCCCACGCTCTCTATAACTACCGGCCGCATCCTCGGAGGCACTTTCCGTTTTCCTCCGAAGCAGGCGGACCTGGTCACCATGACCCCTATCTCGATGCCTCCCATCACGTGCCAGGACGCCGATGGCCCTCCTGCACAGTCAACCTCTTTACCCCAGGAGCGTCAACACGGCACCCTTACTCAGGTATGTCGTCTGCATTACAACATCCCTCCTCCTCTGTCACATTTCCTTCCAGAGTGGGAACGCTTACCAGGGGTATCGTCCTGGGTTCTTCGCACAATTCGGTTCGGCTACACTCTTCAGTTTTGCCGCAATCCCCCCTGTTTCAACGGGGTGTTTCCTACTGTAGTAGACAGCGCCGCTCAGGCTTCTGTACTGCAGCAGGAAATCTCTTCCCTCCTTCTCAAAGGAGCAATAGAGGAGATTACTCCAGGGGAAACCGAGCGGGGCTTTTACAGCCGTTACTTCCTGGTCCCGAAGAAGGGCGGCGGTTTGCGTCCCATACTGGACCTCCGCCGGCTGAACTTCGCCCTTTACAAAGGTAAATTCAAGATGTTGACGCTGAAAGCTATCATATCTCAGATTCGGCCAGGGGATTGGTTCGTGACGATAGACCTAAAGGATGCTTATTTTCACATCCAGGTTGTACAGCGACACAGGCAATTCCTCAGGTTCGCCGTTGGAGAAAGGGCGTTCCAGTACAGGGTCCTTCCCTTCGGCCTATCTCTAGCTCCAAGGACATTCACAAAGTGCATGGATGCAGCTCTGGCCCCATTGCGGCTCCAGGGCATCCGTGTTCTAAATTACCTGGACGATTGGCTCATTTTAGCCCAATCCAGGGAGCTAGTGGCCCACCACAGAGACGTCGTTCTGAGTCATATCCAGTCTCTCGGTTTGAGGTTGAACTCGGAGAAGAGTGTTCTTGCTCCGGCTCAAAGCACCGTTTTCTTGGGGGTGAACATGGATTCCGTTCTCATGCAGGCCCGTTTGGCCCCTGCACGGATTTCCAGCTTGACGACATGCTTGGCTCGTTTTTCACTAGGGCATCATGTGTCTGTGGGCACCTGCCGCAGGATGCTGGGCCTTATGGCTGCGGCCTCCTCCGTGCTACCGCTGGGCCTACTCCACATGAGACCCTTCATGTGGTGGGTGAAACTCTCAGGGGTTCGACCCTCCGGGTCAACCCTTCGCCTACTGAAGGTATCGCGCAGTTGCTTTCGAGCCCTGTCAGTTTGGCGGGACCCTCTTTTTCTTCGGAAAGGGGTCAGCATGGGTGCGGTATCTCGTCGCCAGATGATTACGACGGATGCCTCTCTCACCGGCTGGGGAGCGGTTTTCGAGGGCAGACCAGCGTGTGGGGTCTGGACCGGAGAGGCTCTCTCCTGGCACATAAACTGCCTGGAGTTAAGGGCCGTTTTTCTGGCTCTGCTTCATTTCCTCCCTCTTCTGGAGGGTCACCATGTCATTGTCAGAACGGACAATATGGCAGTGGTGTCTCATGTGAACCGGCAGGGAGGTTCTCGGTCGCGCACCCTAGACAGGCATGCGCGTCACCTTCTCCTGTGGTCTCAGAGCAGATTCCTATCTCTAAGAGCGGTTCATGTCCCAGGGGTTCTGAACCTCGCAGCAGATTTTCTGTCGAGACAGAAACTCCGATCGGGAGAATGGATGTTGAACCGCCAGACGATGGCTCTAATCTGGAAGGTTTTTGGAGAGGCGGAGGTGGACCTCTTTGCATCTCAAGAGTCATCCCAATGCCCTCTTTGGTTCTCCCTGAGTCCCCCGGCCCCATTGGGGATAGATGCGTTCGCTTACCCTTGGCCAACGCAGAAACTCTATGCCTTCCCGCCCATCAAACTGATCCCGGCGGTCTTGGCCAGAGTGAGAGAGAGCGGAGTCCGCCTCCTCCTGGTAGCTCCGTTCTGGCCATCTCAGCCATTGTTTTCGGAGCTAGTTCCTCTACTGGAGTCTCCCCCCTGGAGGATCCCGGTCAGGGAAGATCTGCTGTCCCAGCTACAGGGCAGGATATGGCATCCTCGCCCAGAAATGTGGAAGCTGTATGTTTGGCCGATCAGAGGCCGTTAGCATTAAGCTCTGGTCTCCCAACTGACGTTCAGGAGACTATTGCGAGTGCTAGAGCTCCTTCTACAAGGAGATTATATTCTTCCAAATGGAAGGTTTTTGAGACTTGGTGTTTAGCACATGATAAGAGCCCAGTTAACTGCCCTGCTGGTTCAGTACTGGAATTCCTGCAGGAGAAGTTTGCGGCTGGAGCAGCCGCTACCACTCTCAGAGTTTATGTCGCGGCTATTGCAGCGCATAGGGAATCGGATGAGATTCCCCTAGGCAAATTAAGGTTAGTTTCTGCCTTTATGCGTGGGGTGAAGCGCCTGAAACCGGCTCGCTCCCCTAGAGTCCCCTCATGGGATCTTTCTGTTGTCCTAGAGGGTTTGACGAAAGCCCCCTTTGAGCCCTTGGAGTCAGCTCCGGATAGGATTCTGACTCTTAAGGTTTCTCTTTTGTTAGCTTTGTCCTCATTAAAGCGGGTGGGAGACTTACAAGCTCTTTCTGTTAGCGAGTCCTGCTTGGACTTTGCCCCTGGCCTGGTCAAAGTTTCCTTGAGGCCAAGACCAGGGTATGTCCCCAAGGTTCTTTCCTCAAGTTTCCGCTCTCAGGTAGTTAACCTTAATGCTTTCCACCCTCCTCCATTTTCATCTGAGGAAGATAGGGAGCTTAACTTGCTCTGCCCAGTTCGTTCTCTTAAGATATATGTAGACCGCTCAGGCGGTTGGAGGAAATCTAACCAGCTTCTGGTTTGTTTCGGTGCTAGCCGCCGTGGGCTTGCTGCATCGAAGCAGAGGATTTCTCACTGGGTCACAGAGGCTATCTCGTTGGCTTATGGGGTGCGTGGCTTGCCTTCACCTCTTAACATTAGAGCACATTCCACCAGAAGTGTAGCATCTTCTCAAGCTCTTTTCAGAGGAGCACTTTTGGAGGATATTTGTGTTGCGGCAGGCTGGTCCTCTCCGCATACTTTTGTAAGGTTCTATAGCTTGGATCTTGACATGACCCCGGGTTCCCAGGTTCTTTCTGTTTGAACTCGTTTCGGTCGTTGTCTCTTTTATCTACCAGTCATAAAAGCGCTCTAGCTTGGCGAGTTTGGTAGTCCGTTCCCACTGCGCTTTCCGCAGCGTTGAGAGAACCTATGAAAGAGAACGTCTCTGGTTACTTACGTAACCTATGTTCTCTGAATAGGGAACGAGACGCTGCGTTAGCGGCCAAGCTCCTCGCGCTGCTGACAGTTTCTTTTCGGCAGAGAAATCTGAGGAGCAGATGGCGCGCGCGCGAATACATATGATGCGACGTAAGAGCGTCGGGGCGGAGCCATATTGCGCGGACGCCATCAGCCAATGAATTGGCGTGATTCTATAAGGCTTCAGACAATCGGCACATTCAGAGAATATCCCACTGCGCTTTCCGCAGCGTCTCGTTCCCTATTCAGAGAACATAGGTTACGTAAGTAACCAGAGACGTTTTCAGCAGAGCGTCTAGCGTTTTCAGCAGAGCGACTAGCGTTTTCAGCAGAGCGACTAGCGTTTTCAGCAGAGCGTCTAGCGTTTTCAGCAGAGCGACTAGCGTTTTCAGCAGAGCGTCTAGCGTTTTCAGCAGAGCGTCTAGCGTTTTCAGCAGAGCGTCTAGCGTTTTCAGCAGAGCGATGAGCGTTTCCAGCAGAGCGTCTAGCGTTTTCAGCAGAGCGACGAGCGTTTCCAGCAGAGCGTCTAGCGTTTTCAGCAGAGCGATGAGCGTTTCCAGCAGAGCTAGAGTTTTCAGCAGAGCGACTATTTTTTTCAGCAGAACGACGAGTGTTTTCAGCAGAGCGACTAGCGTTTTCAGCAGAGCGATGAGCGTTTTCAGCAGAGCTAGTTTTCAGCAGAGCGACTATTTTTTTCAGCAGAACGACGAGTGTTTTCAGCAGAGCGACTAGCGTTTTCAGCAGAGCGACTAGCGTTTTCAGCAGAGCTAGTTTTCAGCAGAGCGACTATTTTTTTCAGCAGAACGACGAGTGCTTTCAGCAGAGCGACTAGCGTTTTCAGCAGAGCGACGAGCGTTTCCAGCAGAGCGACTAGCGTTTTCAGCAGAGCGTCTAGCGTTTTCAGCAGAGCGATGAGCGTTTCCAGCAGAGCGTCTAGCGTTTTCAGCAGAGCGACGAGCGTTTCCAGCAGAGCGACTAGCGTTTTCAGCAGAGCGTCTAGCGTTTTCAGCAGAGCGATGAGCGTTTCCAGCAGAGCGTCTAGCGTTTTCAGCAGAGCGACGAGCGTTTCCAGCAGAGCGTCTAGCGTTTTCAGCAGAGCGATGAGCGTTTCCAGCAGAGCGTCTAGCGTTTTCAGCAGAGCGACGAGCGTTTCCAGCAGAGCGTCTAGCGTTTTCAGCAGAGCGATGAGCGTTTCCAGCAGAGCTAGAGTTTTCAGCAGAGCGACTATTTTTTTCAGCAGAACGACGAGTGTTTTCAGCAGAGCGACTAGCGTTTTCAGCAGAGCGACTAGCGTTTTCAGCAGAGCTAGTTTTCAGCAGAGCGACTATTTTTTTCAGCAGAACGACGAGTGCTTTCAGCAGAGCGACTAGCGTTTTCAGCAGAGCGACGAGCGTTTCCAGCAGAGCGACTAGCGTTTTCAGCAGAGCGTCTAGCGTTTTCAGCAGAGCGATGAGCGTTTCCAGCAGAGCGTCTAGCGTTTTCAGCAGAGCGATGAGCGTTTCCAGCAGAGCGTCTAGCGTTTTCAGCAGAGCGACGAGCGTTTCCAGCAGAGCGTCTAGCGTTTTCAGCAGAGCGATGAGCGTTTCCAGCAGAGCTAGAGTTTTCAGCAGAGCGACTATTTTTTTCAGCAGAACGACGAGTGTTTTCAGCAGAGCGACTAGCATTTTCAGCAGAGCGATGAGCGTTTCCAGCAGAGCGACTAGCGTTTTCAGCAGAGCGACTATTTTTTTCAGCAGAACGACGAGCGTTTTCAGCAGAGCGACGAGCGTTTCCAGCAGAGCGACTAGCGTTTTCAGCAGAGCGTCTAGCGTTTTCAGCAGAGCGATGAGCGTTTCCAGCAGAGCGTCTAGCGTTTTCAGCAGAGCGATGAGCGTTTCCAGCAGAGCGTCTAGCGTTTTCAGCAGAGCGATGAGCGTTTCCAGCAGAGCTAGAGTTTTCAGCAGAGCGACTATTTTTTTCAGCAGAACGACGAGCGTTTTCAGCAGAGCGTCTAGCGTGTTCAGCAGAGCATCTAGCGTTTTCAGCAGAGCGACTCAGAGCGACTAGCGTTTTTAGCAGAGCGACTAGCGTTTTCAGCAGAGCGACTAGCGTTTTCAGCAGAGCGACGAGTGTTTTCAGCAGAGCGACGAGTGTTTTCAGCAGAGCGACGAGCGTTTCCAGCAGAGCGACTAGCGTTTTTCAGCAGAGCGCCTAGCGTTTTCAGCAGAGTGACTAGCGTTTTCAGCAGAGCGTCTAGCGTTTCCAGCAGAGCGACTAGCGTTTTCAGCAGAGCGACTAGCGTTTTCAGCAGAGTGACTAGCGTTTTCAGCAGAGCGACTAGCGTTTTCAGCAGAGCGACTAGAGTTTTCAGCTGAGCATCTAGCGTTTTCAGCAGAGCGACGAGTGTTTTCAGCAGAGCGACTAGCGTTTTCAGCAGAGGCGACTCAGAGCGATGAGCGTTTCCAGCAGAGCGTCTAGCGTTTCCAGCAGAGCGACGAGCGTTTCCAGCAGAGCGTCTAGCGTTTTCAGCAGAGCGATGAGCGTTTCCAGCAGAGCTAGAGTTTTCAGCAGAGCGACTATTTTTTTCAGCAGAACGACGAGTGTTTTCAGCAGAGCGACTAGCGTTTTCAGCAGAGCGATGAGCGTTTCCAGCAGAGCTAGAGTTTTCAGCAGAGCGACTATTTTTTCAGCAGAACGACGAGTGTTTTCAGCAGAGCGACTAGCGTTTTTCAGCAGAGCGACTAGCGTTTTCAGCAGAGCGACTAGCGTTTTCAGCAGAGCGACTAGCGTTTTCAGCTGAGCGACGAGTGTTTTCAGCAGAGCGACTAGCGTTTTCAGCAGAGCGACGAGCGTTTCCAGCAGAGCGACTATCGTTTTCAGCAGAGCGTCTAGCGTTTTCAGCAGAGCGATGAGCGTTTCCAGCAGAGCGTCTAGCGTTTTCAGCAGAGCGATGAGCGTTTCCAGCAGAGCTAGAGTTTTCAGCAGAGCGACTATTTTTTTCAGCAGAACGACGAGCGTTTTCAGCAGAGCGTCTAGCGTGTTCAGCAGAGCATCTAGCGTTTTCAGCAGAGCGACTCAGAGCGACTAGCGTTTTCAGCAGAGCGACTATCGTTTTCAGCAGAGCGTCTAGCGTTTTCAGCAGAGCGATGAGCGTTTCCAGCAGAGCGTCTAGCGTTTTCAGCAGAGCGATGAGCGTTTCCAGCAGAGCTAGAGTTTTCAGCAGAGCGACTATTTTTTTCAGCAGAACGACGAGTGTTTTCAGCAGAGCGACTAGCGTTTTCAGCAGAGCGACTAGCGTTTTCAGCAGAGCGACTAGCGTTTTCAGCAGAGCGACTAGCGTTTTCAGCTGAGCGACGAGTGTTTTTCAGCAGAGCGACTAGCGTTTTCAGCAGAGCGACGAGCGTTTTCCAGCAGAGCGACTATCGTTTTCAGCAGAGGCGTTTAGCGTTTTTCAGCAGAGCGATGAGCGTTTCAGCAGAGCGTTAGCGTTTCAGCGAGCGCTAGCGTTTCAGCTGAGCGTCTAGGTTTCCAGCAGAGCGATGAGCGTTTCCAGCAGAGCGTCTAGCGTTTTCAGCAGAGCGATGAGCGTTTCCAGCAGAGCGTCTAGCGTTTTCAGCAGAGCGATGAGCGTTTCCAGCAGAGCGTCTAGCGTTTTCAGCAGAGCGATGAGCGTTTCCAGCAGAGCTAGAGTTTTCAGCAGAGCGACTATTTTTTCAGCAGAACGACGAGCGTTTTCAGCAGAGCGTCTAGCGTGTTCAGCAGAGCATCTAGCGTTTTCAGCAGAGCGACTCAGAGCGACTAGCGTTTTCAGCAGAGCGACTATCGTTTTCAGCAGAGCGTCTAGCGTTTTCAGCAGAGCGATGAGCGTTTCCAGCAGAGCGTCTAGCGTTTTCAGCAGAGCGATGAGCGTTTCCAGCAGAGCTAGAGTTTTCAGCAGAGCGACTATTTTTTTCAGCAGAACGACGAGCGTTTTCAGCAGAGCGTCTAGCGTGTTCAGCAGAGCGACTCAGAGCGACTAGCGTTTTCAGCAGAGCCACTAGCGTTTTCAGCAGAGCGACGAGTGTTTTCAGCAGAGCGACGAGTGTTTTCAGCAGAGCGACTAGCGTTTTCAGCAGAGCGTCTAGCGTTTTCAGCAGAGTGACTAGCGTTTTCAGCAGAGCGACTAGCGTTTTCAGCAGAGCGACTAGCGTTTTCAGCAGAGCGACTAGCGTTTTCAGCAGAGCGACTAGCGTTTTCAGCAGAGCGACTAGCGTTTTCAGCAGAGCGACTAGCGTTTTCAGCTGGCTAACCGATATATTTAACAATATCTTTTGCATTTCTAATCCAAACAATGTGAAAATTTGCACTGCACTTACTCGTGCCCGTAGCAAGACTACTGTCGAGTCTGACATCCTTTGGACTAACGGTTCGAGAGATATTCGGATAACAGACACACACACACACACACAGACGTTCCTGTAATTTATAGATAGATTTCCACTTTTATCATTGCCAATCTTTGACATCTCTCCATCTGAGAGGCGATGGCAAGGGTTAGCCAACACGCACTCAAGTGCAACACTTGGTTCAAAGAGCTCTTATGACGGAGACTTCTTTGTCTGTGTGAAAGCTTTAAAGTTTCCCGCAAATGAAGTTTCCCGCAGTGGACAGCAGTTCCCGCAGTGGACAGCAGTGAATTTAACACACCTTTTCTACAGTTTGCCAAAGCGAGGAGTATTAAGGTCAAGAGCACATTCATTAGAGAGACGTGTTCATTTGCCTGTGAGAAAGTAATTGCCTCCTGCTCTCGCTCTCCATCTCTGTCCCTGTAATTGCTTCAAACCTGAACTTGATCGTTTCTTGTTGTGGGTTTCCACGTGAGATACTTACAGCGAGCGTGAAGGAAAGGCAGTCCTGCTATCTGTCTATTAGTCTTGTTTTTCTCTCAAGTGTACACAGGGTAATTCTGCACTTTACTTAGTCGACAGAGGATACCCGGGAATTTTAATAAGCCGCCTCTTTTTCCCCGTCAGCTTTATAAATATTATGAAAATTGGCACCTCCTTGGTTTTATTCGGGTGCATTTACAATTCAAAAGAAAGAAACATCAAAACCAGGCCTGAAAAGAAGCTTAGCTAAATTAAAGTGAAGAGCTTATGTGTGTTTCTTCAGAAGCGCACGAGAGATGAATTAATGCTTTTAAGATGTGAACAACCTCACACTACGACTGTATAGTTCATTTGGTAACACTTTACACTTTTCATTTATTAAACGTATTTGGACTAACAATGAGCAATACATTTGTTACTGTTTTTGTCAATATTTGTTAATATTAGTTGATTAAAATACAGCTGTTTGTTCATGTTAGTTAACAAGATTTTAATAAAGTATTAGTAAATGGTGAAATTAACATTAATAAAGATTAACAAATGCTGTATAAGTGCAGGTCATTATTAGTTAATGGTCACTAATGTAGTTAACTAATGAACCTCATTGTAAAGTGTTCCCGTTAATTTTGTCGTTTTGTTCTTCGAAATCTATATTCTCTTTTACATACATTGACCATGGCTCCCGAAATTATCAAAAAAGCTTTACAAATGTAATACATTCGGCTAAGATGATTTATTAAGATCCTCTGTAATCATCGTTTGAGGAACAGACTGAGATTTAAGTAGATATTTATTGAAAATATTTTCCTCCTGCCAGCATTGAATCAGAGAGTTGATCTCAAGAACTGGATTGCAAATAAACTGATTCGGTTCACAAATTGGACTGATCAAGTTCTCGAGTTCAACTCAATGATCCGTTCTTAGTTGTTTCCGAGTTGTTTTCACTGCATTCGCAACCAAATCAATCACAAACCACAGCCAATAAGAAGAGCGTGTGGGCGGAGTCTCTCTGCAAGCGCACTGCATTCGCAACCAAATCAATCACAAACCACGGCCAATCAGAAGAGTGTGTGGGCGGAGCCTCTCTGCAAGCGCACTGCATTCACAACCGAATCAATCACAAACCACAGCCAATCAGAAGAGCGTGTGGGCGGAGCCTCTCTGCAAGCGCACTGCATTCACAACCGAATCAATCACAAATCAGAGATTATCATTGTCAGATTGTATGTTGTTGTTCCACAATGTGGCAGAAATAGACCCATTTTCAGTTGGTAAACATGGTGATGTTTTCTGTGGGCGGAGCTTAGGTGGTGACAGAACGATCCCTCTGGCCGCTTCACTAACGCTAGTTAGCAAGTTTTGTTAGCTTTTTTTTAAGAATGACTGGAGAAAATCAGATTGTATCTTAATGTGAAAGGTCACTCACTGTCCAGGACCACGATTGTTATTTTCAAAAGTTAATTTTAACGGATGGAACCAGATTGGCCGACCCAGCCGTTGCACACTCACTCAATGATGAACGATCTGACAGGATTAGCGTTACCTCGGTCGAGTGACTTCTACACCTGATAGAGAGACCGAGCGTAAAGGAAAAACTGAGGTCATATAAATCTTTAGATGCCTATAACTATGTGATGAATCATGTACAAGACTTGTGGTAACAGTACGTTCCTCAGTTCTGCCAGTGCCAAGCCCAGAAGACCACAATGTAAAGAGTGACATTACAGTGCAATTTTAATGATGTGAATATTTTCTAGAAATAAAAATATTTTTTATGTATTAAAATTATATAAATTAACTATGTATTTGATTATTCTTTCTTACCAGGTTCTTCAAAAAGTCTATAACAATATATCACAACAATGTATACAATCATAGATGATTCACAAATAATCACAATAATTTAGAAAACATTACGCATTTTTTTGAATTGGAGCCTGTAGGCAATTCTTGCACCAAACAACACAAGAAGATGAAATTTAATAATAATAATTTAAGGTCCTTATTATGTAGCCTATTCTGTGCTGTTTGTATTGGCCGCCTGCAGTTTTCACTTTGTTTTGCCTCCAGCTAGCGCCGTGACGTAACTGTGACGTCGGCGCAATTAAAGTCGGCGCAATTAAAGTCTATAGAAACCGTTTCTAAAATCGAATCACTGGTTAGGACACAAACTTTTCATTTCTACTAAACATTAAAGTTCTACGTGGCAGCAATGGCTGTTTGTTTGAAAAGATGGCTCCTCTTATTGGGGAAAAAACGCTATTTCAGAGCAAAAATATAAAGATTTTGTCTTTTAGCTACATCTTCCAGACACCTATCACATACATTATAGATGCTAAGCAAAGTGTGTCAGACAGATATTCAATAAATAAGCTTTTGTTGTGCAAACATAATATCATATTCCTCAGAAACAAAAGGATTATGTATGATAATTTGAACATTGCTCACAGCAGGAAAGTCCCACAGTAATTGTGTTGTTGCTGAAGACAGAAAAGCAGGGCTGAATTTAGAGATGTTCTCTATAATCTTGCAAATATTACGTATTGTATTTTTTCTCTTTGCTAAACTTCACCCACGCAGAACTTGTATTTGGTGATCTTCCGAGAGGGTTAAAGCCAGACCCACACAGAGTCTGTGCCGCAGACCTTCACATTCACACTGATATGAGAACGCCAAACATTGACAAAGTCGAGTCATCTTGCATTGTCATCCCTCTTTTTTTTCAGGTTTACCACAATTTTGTAAATGCTGTGTTTTAACAACATGTCATGTAAACTTGAATTATGAATTTGATTTATAGTAATTAAATCTACTCTGTAATCTCAGCATAAAGTCCCCCTGTGGTGTAAATCCAGCTTTTAATATTGTTTATGTGGTGTTTTTAATATGCTTTAAGACAAACCATGTGTAAGTTCATAAGTCGACAGCATTGCTGAGTATTTTCTGCTTAAAACTGCAGTGAACCAAAGACACTCAAAACCACTGAAATCGCTGGTGTTTCTGACGTCACAAACTACCTTGTAACCAATCAGATCAACGTGTGATCGTCAACCAGTGGATCTCTGAGTGAGTGAGTGAGTGGAGGCGGGGCTCATTTGCATATTCATAGAACTGCGCATACTAAATGAGGCAAGAGTGTCGAGTTACATTCAAGATATTTTAAGGCATGTTTTGAAGATCAAAGATGAGTTTTAAGGAGTAAAATGATTGACTACAGGGGGACTTTAACACATTAAAGAGAATAAATCCGAGCTGTGAGTTGATTGATGTGTGTGTCTTCTACAGAGGTGGACTGTGGTCATCCTGGTTCTCCTCCTCATGCCGTTGTGACGGGAGAGAAATTCACCTTCGGATCTACAGTTCACTACAGGTGTTTAGAAGACCGAGCTCTGATTGGTGAATCCACGCGCTCCTGCCAGCTGAACGGCCAATGGAGTGGCTCGCAGCCACACTGCTCAGGTAAGACACACCTGTGCTGCGTTCAGCCCAGACAAAACGTTGAAAAAAAATTTTTTAAACTGAAACGGCGGTGCGTTGAACACCCTGTTCTGAAGAGTTGCAACTATGGCATCTGAGAAGGCCGTTCTTTTGAATAATTTTTAAGAAAAATTAAAGGTCCCATATTGTACAACTTTCTGAAGTTTTATTTTAGGTTTTTATGTCCTTAAGAATATATATTTGCGGAATAAGTACCAAAAACCATAGGTTTCCAGCTCTTTCTCAGGAGCTCTGCCAAGAACAGAACACTGTCTACTTAATATTCATGAGCCTCTCTTCTGATTGGTCGGGGCGGAGACTGAAGGTGGGGACTGAGTAGTTCTGACATCACAAATATACGGAAGTTGAAAAGGCACAGATACTTTACTCAGGCTGTGTGTGTGTGTGTGTGTGTGTGTGTGTGTGTGTGTGTGTGTGTGTGTGTGTGTGTGTGTGTGTGTGTGTGTGTGTGTGTGTGTGTGTGTGTGTGTGTGTGTGTGTGTGTGTGTGTGTGTGTGTGTGTGTGTGGTGTGTGTGTGTGTGTGTGTGTTGTTGTGGATCCACTGTTTTGAAACTCATATGGTAGTTACATAGACTCTAGATCTCTGTTATCATGAAAAAAACTGGGAAATTTCAGTTTTGACAAAATGGGACCTTTAAGTTAGGAATAATTGACTCTGGACTCTCCGTTATTAAAAATCTTTGAACATGGCAATGTGAGCATGACATAAAGTGGTGTGCATTATTTTTCATAAATCAATTATCCTTATATCAGGGTTACCATATTTGTAGACATTTATTCCTAAAACTACTCTTGCAATTGCTACTAGTTTAAAGAAGTCATTCAGGCTCATATGGAGGCTTGTGCTGTTTCTATGCAGTTTTTAAGTCAAGTCACATATTTATATATTATGAAACCAATTCAATTTCAGCGATAAGCATCTTCTCTACAGAATATAATAGTGTCATTATTATTATTCAGCTCAATTTACTTCACTGTTGATCCACTTCAATAACAGTGTCTATGTTGGAAAGTTTGTGTCATTATCCAGCAAAATTCAGTTCTCATCTGATAGTATCGATAATATTACTGAATATCATGTAATTGTATTTTAAGCATGCATTTGTGTTATGTAGCCTCTCTACACAAGCAGCATTAGTTATATAACTATAACTACACGTTTCTCTGTGGCTCGGCGGTAACATGGCTATTCTTGACGACTGTATTGATTAACAACATCGAGCTCTGTGTTTCTGGAACTGAGAGAGCGAGAGAAAGAGACTCTGCTTGCCATGGATATTAAAAGTAATTTCAGAAATAAATTGCAATTGTCATTTGTGGTTTGCCAGTGATGTTGTGTTGTTCTGGCTGGTTTGCTGGTTGTGGACTGTGAGGCTCTTTGAAAGAACTGGAATTATTATAAAGAATATAATCCATTACAGTGATTTCACCACGGTTTATTGTTGGTTATGTCATGTTATGGTATTTAGTGTTGTGTTTGTGTTTGTGTTGTGTTGTGTTTTGTCTTGTC
The DNA here is from genome assembly GCA_036326025.1 of Chrosomus eos. Taxonomy (NCBI): domain Eukaryota; kingdom Metazoa; phylum Chordata; class Actinopteri; order Cypriniformes; family Leuciscidae; genus Chrosomus; species Chrosomus eos. The sequence continues at coordinate 1,297,250 of CM070831.1, read as the reverse complement.
TTGTCTTGTCTTGTCTTGTCTTGTCTTGTCTTGTCTTGTCTTGTCTTGTCTTGTCTTGTCTTGTCTTGTCTTGTCTTGTCTTGTCTTGTCTTGTCTTGTCTTGTCTTGTCTTGTCTTGTCTTGTCTTGTCTTGTCTTGTCTTGTCTTGTCTTGTCTTGTCTTGTCTTGTCTTGTTTGTCTTGTCTTGTCTTGTCTTGTTTGTCTTGTCTTGTCTTGTTTGTCTTGTCTTGTCTTGTCTTGTCTTGTTTGTGTTGTTTGTGTTGTGTTGTGTTGTAATGTCATGTTATGGAATTTAGTGTTGTCTTGTGTTGTCTTGTGTTGTCTTGTGTTGTCTTGTGTTGTCTTGTCTTGTGTTGTGTTGTGTTGTAATGTCATGTTATGGAATTTAGTGTTGTGTTGTGTGTGTTGTGTTGTGTTGTGTTGTGTTGTGTTGTTGTTGTTGTGTTTGGGTTTGTTGTTTGTTGTGTTGTGTGTTTGTTTGTTTTTGTTTGTGTTGTTGTTTGTGTGTGTTGTTTGTTGTTGTGTTTTGTGTTGTGTTGTGTTGTGTTGTGTTGTGTTGTAATGTCATGTTATGGAATTTAGTGTTGTGTTGTTGTGTTTGTGTTTGTTGTGTTGTGTTGTGTTGTATTGTATGTTATGGATTTAGTGTTGTGTTGTGTTGTGTTTGTCATGTCATGTTATGTTGTGTTGTGTATGGTTTGTATGTTGTTGTGTTGTAATGTGTCATGTCATTTATTGTTGTATTTCATGTTTTTTGTGTTATGTTGTTGTCATGTCATTTTTATTTATTGTCATGTTATGTTTGTGTTATGTTGTTTGTCATGTATATCATGTCATATGTTTAGTATGTTGTTGTATGTAATGCTGTAATAATTTATTTGTGTATTCATGTTTTTTATGTTATGTCATGTCATGTTATTTTATGTTTATTGTTGTTATGTTGTTATGATGTTATGTTGCTATGTTATGTCTTGTTATGTTATAGTATGTTATGTCATTTTATTTTGTGTATTTCATGTTGTTATTTTGTTATGTCATGTCAGATATGTTATCTTATGCCATGTTATTTTATTTTAAGTTTATTTTGTCGTGTTGTGTTATGTCATGTGTCAACATTATACTATGTTGTTGTTATTTCATTGTAATTTGTGTATTTCATGGTGTTATTTTATGATATATCGTGTTATGTTATATTATGTTGTCATGATATTTTATTTTATGTTATGTTGATGTTATGTCATATTATGTAATTTTATGTGATGTTAAGTTGGGTGGTGTTTTATGTTGTGTTGTTTTGTTGATACCATGTTATGTTAGTATGTTGTTGTCATGTCATTTTATTTTGTGTATTTCGTATTATGTTATTTTGTCATGTCATATATCTTGTTATGTTATATTATATTATGTTATGTCATGTTATGTTATGTAATGTTATTATGTTATGTTAATCTTTGAAATAACTGAAGTGAATATGAAGAATATAATCGTGATTTCAGGAGGTGCTCTTCACGATGTGCAGCATAAAAATGATTATTAGATTATAAATTATATTCAGTTTTCTCCGTTTAATAAAAGCTTCTCCCATTCTCGTGGTGAAATCACAGTAACACGCGGCGGCGACTCGTGGCGTTTGCCTTCAGATAATACTCAGGTCTTTTGTACCTGCTTGTTCAGGCTTACGTGTGTTTGAAAGAGAAATCTTGCACTTGAATGAGCAGATTGTTGAGTGAAGCTCATCTTTGTCTTGGGTCTTATTTTCTGTCAGTCTTACATGAGTTAATTAAGTTCAGCTGAAAAATGACTTCTGTCTCTGCGTAACACTACACCGTTTCTTTCTATGACGAACTGTCTGTTTGAGTCCAACTAACATGCACAGATTTTTCTTCTTTTAGAGAATAGTTCACTCACTAATGAACCAGTCTTCGTTATCAAACCTGAGGCTTTTTCTGTGCAGTTTATATTGACCAAGAACTAAAAATACACAGTAAAAGCAGTCAAATATATTGCATGTTTTCTGAGATCATGAGAAAACTGACACAATGCATCTTCACATGCCAAGATTAAATATCAAAAATCATGAGTAATGAGGCTAACATTCTGCTTTGATCACAGGAATAAATTACATTTTACAATATACAGTCTAACCAAAAATGTATTCTGGAACATTTCTCACATCATCACAGTTTATTCGCTATATTTTACAAAATGGTAATAAAATATGACGAGAACTGGACCAGCTGTAGTTTGTTTATTAAGCGTGCAGGGCAACCACCCATAATAGCATTACCGTAATCGGTAACACTTTATTTGAAGGGGTGTGCATAAGACTGACATGACACTGTCATAAACATGACATAACACCTGTCATGAACATGAAGGAGTCTTTATGAATGTTTATGACTGTTGTCATTAAGTGTCATTCGGTAAATTATGACACTTTTAATGCAAAGTTGACATTGTTTAAAATGTCTTTGTTATGACAACTTGACATTAACAAAGACAAAAAATGTCTTTGTTATGACAACTTGACATTACCCAAGACAAAAATGTCTTGATTATGACAACTTGACATTAACAAAGACGGAAATGTCTTTGTTATGACAACTTAATATTAACCAAGAAATCATAACCTGTCAACCTGTCACAAATATGTCATAACAGGTCTAATTATCAAACTTCAAGCATTTTGCAGTGTAATAACCCTTAATGACATCTTTATAACTAGTACTATGTGTTCCACTTTACTTGAGGACAAGTAAAATATTCATGACATAGTTATAAAGGTGTCATGACGGCCAAAGTTGTCACAGGTTGACAGGTTATGATTTCTCGGTTAATGTCAAGTTGTCATAACAAAGACATTTCCGTCTTTGTTAATTTCAAGTTGTCATAATCAAGACATTTTTGTCTTGGGTAATGTCAAGTTGTCATAACAAAGACATTTTAAACAATGTCAACTTTGCATTGAAAGTGTCATAATTTACCGAATGACACTTAATGACAACAGTCATAAACATTCATAAAGACTCCTTCATGTTTATGACAGGTGTTATGTCATGTTTATGACAGTGTCATGTCAGTCTTATGCACACCCCTTCAAATAAAGTGTTACCCAGTAATCTAGCCTTGAGGCCATGAACGCATAAACTAATTGTTCTGCATTTTTAATTGGGAGCATATGACGTAATTTTGATATATTTTTAAGATGAAAAAATTTGGTTTTACAGATACTAGACACGTGACTTTCAAATGAAAGATTGGTATTAAAGAACACACACACACATGTCTGGTTTGCTATCTTTGTGGGGACTCTCCATAGGCATAATGTTTTTATACTGTACAAACTGTATATTCTACCCCCTTACACTAACCCTACCCCTAAACCTACCCATCACACACACACACACACACACACACACACACACACACGCGCACACGCGCACACACACACCTAACCGACGATGAAGACTTATCAGAGCAGCCATCAAGTGTTAGACAGTATTCTAGGTTATTATGTGAGGAAGTTTTTTGTCCAATAATTAGAATCTCTGTTTTTTTCAGAATTAAGTTATAGGAAATTGCCTGTGTGTGTGTGTGTGTGTGTGTGTGTGTGTGTGTGTGTGTGTGTGTGTGTGTGTGTGTGTGTGTGTGTGTGTGTGTGTGTGTGTGTGTTGTGTGTGTGTGTGTGTGTGTGTGTGTGTGTGGGTGTGTGGGGATAGCATGTACAGAGTGAACAGCAGCGGTCCTAGTACAGAGCCTTGTGGTACGCCATACTGAACTTGTGATCGATAAGACATCTCTTCATTTACTACAAACTGATAACGGTCAGATAAGTTAAACCATGCTAGTGCAATTCCAGTAATGCCAACATAATTTTCGAGTCTGTGGTCGATAGTGTCAAACGCAGCACTAAGATTGAGTAACACTAATAGAGAGATACAACCACGATCGGATGATAAGAGCAAATCATTTCCTGACTGAAAATCCTTGCAGATATCATTTCTTTCTAAAAAGGAAGAACACACTCCTCTTCACGAGTCACACACACTCCTCTCCATGAATCACACACACTCCTCTCCATGAGTCACACACACTCCTCTCCACGAATCACACACTCCTCTCCACGAGTCACTTCTCTCCGCGAGTCTCACACACTCTTCTCCACTAATAACACATTGTTATTGTCATGTTATGTTGTTGTCATATGACCCCTATGTTGCGAGTTGTATGTAGTTATCATTGTATACATAAATATTGTTTATAATTTGCATTTTTTTATATATAATTTTGGATTTATCTACGGCAATCTACATGAACCACATTCATCTTACTCATACTGTACAGCATGTTCCATTTCTGTTTTTCCTAAGGAATGTCAGGAGAAACATCAGAGATGAAGTTTACACCTCAGTGAAGCCAAACTCAAAGCCTCGTGAGCTTTGAAAGAGTGACCTCTGAGAAATAACATGTTCCTCAGGCTCTCTGTGTGTTTCTGGCTTCTCTTCGTTATTCTGTGTGAACATGTTCTGCTCCTCTCTGGAGGTTTGATGCTGGGACTGTGCTCTGGGTTTCTGGCATATTCCACTGAGAATCCAGTCTCTCGATTTCTGGAGATTTTAGGAGGTTTTCGGCTCCATGGGTTAGTTAGCCAGTCCAGCTTCATCTTAAAGCCTTTCCAGCGGCCCCCGGAGAGAGTGTGTGTGTGTGTGTGTGTGTGTGTGTGTGTGTGTGTGTGTGTGTGTGTGTGTGT
>CM070831.1:1257500-1287500 GCA_036326025.1 Chrosomus eos | reverse complement strand
GTGAGTGAGTGAGTGAGTGAGTGAGTGAGTGAGTGAGTGGTGTGAGTGGAGTGGTGGTGAGTGAGTGTAGTAGTGAGTGTGAGTGGTGGAGTGTGTAGTGTGAGTGTGAGTGTGGTGGTGAGGTGGGAGTGTGTGGTGTGTGTGTGTGTGTGTGTGGTGTGTGTGAGTGGTGAGTGAGTGATGTGTGAGGAGCGAGAGAGTAGGAGGAGGAGTGAGTGAGCGGTGAGGTAGGAGTGGTGAGGTGGAGTGTGTGAGGAGGTGTGTGAGAGTGTGTGAGTGAGTGAGTGAGTGGTGTGAGTGAGTGAGTGTGAGTGTGTGTGTGTGTGTGTGTGTGTGTGTGTTGTGTGTGTGTGTGTGTGTGTGGTGTGTGTGAGTGTGTGATGTGAGTGAGTGATGGTGGAGTGTGTGAGTGTGGTTGAGTGTGTGTGAGGTGGAGTGGTGAGTGTGTGTTGTAGGGTGGTGAGTGGTGAGTGGGGTGGTGTGATGTGAGTGTTGAGTGAGTGAGTGAGTGAGTGTGATGTGAGTGAGTGATGTTGAGTGGTGAGTGGTGAGTGAGTGAGGTGAGTGTGTGGTGAGTGAGTGAGTGAGGTGATGTGAGTGAGTGAGTGAGTGAGTGAGTGAGTAGTGTGAGCGAGTGGTGTGTGTGAGTGATGTGTTGTGAGGTGTGAGTGAGTGGAGTGTGAGTTGTGTGAGGAGTGAGTGAGTGAGTGAGTGAGTGAGTGAGTGATGATGTGAGTGGTGTGAGGGTGAGTGAGTGTGAGTGATGTGAGTGATGTTAGTGGTGAGTGAGTGGTGAGTGTAGTGTGTGAGTGAGTGAGTGAGTAGTGTGTGTGTGGGGATGTGTGTGATGTGAGTGTGTGAGTGGTGAGAGTGTGTGAGTGTGTAGTGGTGTGGTGTGTGTGAGTGTGTGTGTGTGGTGTGTGTGAGTGTGTGTGTGTGTGTGGTGTGTGGTGGTGTGTGAGCAGTGTGAGTGAGTGTGGTGAGTGTGAGTGTAGTGAGTGAGTGAGTGAGTGAGTGAGTGAGTGTGTGATGTGAGGGTGTAGTGAGGTGAGTGAGTGAGTGTGTGTGAGTGAGTGGTGATGTGGTGTGTGGTGAGTGAGTGTGTGTGTGTGAGTGTGTGATGTGTGAGTGATGGTGAGTTGTGTGTGTGGAGTGAGTGAGTGATGTGAGGTGAGTGAGTGTGTGTGGTGAGTGAGTGAGTGTGAGTGATGGATGTTGTGTGTGTGATGTGAGTGGAGTGGTGAGTGTGTAGTGAGTGTGGTGTGAGTGTGATGAGTGAGTGATGTGAGTGATGTGTGTGGTGAGTGAGTGTGTGAGTGTGTGTGTGTGTGGTGAGGAGTGTGTGTGTGGTGAGTGGTGGTGATGTGGTGTGTGAGTGAGTGAGTGAGTGTGAGTGATGTGGGGAGTTGTGTGAGTGGTGTGTGGTGATGTGTGTAGTGAGTGAGTGAGTGAGTGTGTGTGTGTGAGTGTGTAGTGTGTGGTGATAGTGTGTGTGAGTGAGTGATGAGTGTGTGAGTAGGTGTGTGTTGAGTTGTAGTGAGTGAGTGAGTGAGTGAGTTGAGGACTGATGGTGATGTGTGTGGTGTGAGTGAGTGTGAGTGATGATGAGTGATTGATGTGATGAGTGTGTGGTGACTGAGTGACGTGTGATGATGAGTGTGAGTGATGTGAGGAGTGAGTGAGTGAGTGAGTGAGTGAGCGTGAGTTGAGTGAGTGTGAGTGTGTGTAGTGAGTGTGGAGGTGATGAGTGGTGTGAGGAGTAGTGTGGTGTGTGTAGTGTGTGTGTGTGTGTTGTGAGTGAGCGAGTGTGTGAGTGAGGATGTGAGTGAGCGACAGTGAGTGATGCATGCAGCGAGTGAGTGAGTGAGGTGGTGGAGTGAGTGAGTGTGTGAGCGAGTGTGTGAGTGAGTGAGTAGTGTGTGTGTGAGTGAGTGAGTGAGTGAGTGTAGTGTGTGTGTGTGAGTGAGTGTGTGTGAGTGTGTGTGTGTGTGTGTGTGTGAGTGTGTGAGCGAGTGAGTGAGTAGAGTGTGTGAGTGGTGAGTGAGTGAGTGATGTGATGTGAGTGACGTGAGTGAGTGAGTGTGTGTGTGTGTGCTGATGACGTCGCTCAGGCTAGTTTTATCCACTGTTTCCTCTGTTTGCTGAGTCTGAGTTTTCTGATTGCCATCGGGTCGTTCTTGTAATTAAAAAGGATTTGATTTTTGTGTCGTCGACTGACTCAAACTGGCACTCGATGCTCCTGTCTGTGTCGTCCAGGAAAATTTTACCATAATTATTTATGCTTATGGTTTCTGCTGGCGACCGCTTGATGATAATTGATAGCCTGTTGCTTCACACAGTCATTAGGAAGGTGTTGCATCTCACACACGCCTGCTAATGCTTCTTCTCGTCAGCAGCAACATATCAATGTGTCTTCAACTGTTCCTCTTGAGAATTACGTCTGCTTTTTTGCTCTTCAAAATTGCAATATGTGTTTTCAAAAGGAATAATTCACACAAAAGTGAACATTTCTCACCCTAATGTTGTTCCAAACCCGTATATGAGTTTCTTTCTTGTGTGAAACACAAACGATGCTGGTTAACGGCTGACCCAGGTGTCAAGAGCATAAAACACACCTTTATGTTTGATACTCTTGTGCAATATTAATGCATTTATCCAAAGAGGAAAATAAGCAATTTATCACAGATCCAATAATATTCATTGAGCACGATACCAAGCTTATTAGAAAGATATTGAAAGATGTTTCTAGGAATAAAAAGCTGTTGTCAATGTTTTTTATTTTCTATTTGCCGTCATAGTTTCCTAATCACACAAGCCAGGTTTATTTTAAACAAGTGCCGTTGTTTTGAGGGGGTTTTTTGTGTCAAAAAATTCTGAAAATTTGTATCACGAATTGCACAAAAATTATGATAATCATAAATGTTTCTTGAGCATCAGATCATCATATTATAGTGATTTCTGAAGGATCATGTGACACTGAAGACTGGAGTAATGATGATAAATTCAGCTTTGATCACAGGAATAAATTACACTTTACTATATATTCACATAGAAACAGTTGATTTACACTATAATAATATTTCACAATTTTTACTGTATTTTTGATCAAATAAACACAGCCTTGGTGAGCAGAAGAGACTCTTTCAAAAGCATAAAAAATCTGTATTTTTGTCTTTTTTTCCCCAATAAACATATCTAAACATTCCTAAAACAAGTAAAGGTTGCACTTTATTTCGATTCAGATGTTCTTATAACTATAAGTAACTTTGCAACTCCATGTCAACTAATTTTGAGTTAAGTCAAAGTTACTAGAATGTCTAAATTGGACCATTGAAATTAAGTGTTAGCTAAATAAATATCTTTTGTGATTGTTTTTGCTTTTCAATTGGCTGTCAGTTCATATATATCTAATCATACGAGTAAGGTGAGCAAAAAGATTGTGTACACTGTAAAAAAAAAATCGGTTAAATTTACGGTAAAAAAAAAAACGTCAGCTGTGGTTGCCAGAATCTACCGTAAAAAATATGGTTGCAAAATTTTAGCTTTATTTTAGACTTAACTTAAATTTACAGTAATAAAACATTTAATTATCTGATATAGTGCTAATTTACCGATCTATTGAAGTATTAATATCTGTTTTTTACCATTGTAATACACTGACAAACACCAATCACAGTGGAGATGAGTCACATGATGATTTAAGGCTTTTCTACAAGATGAGAAAGTAATATTAATTAATATTAATATATTGAAGCTGCACACCATCATGGTAACACACATGCCATTTTTTAAAATGCAATAAACATTCATTTAACAACATTAAATGTAACATAAAACCCTAATGTACATAACTGATCAGGAAAAAAAACTAAGAAAAACGATGAAGAAACAGTATGTGATATATATATATATAAATATAAAACAGTAAAAATACATTAAATGTAAAGTGTCACACAGGGAATTTTGGGATTGTCAATTTACGTTTTTTTACTGTGAACTATACAATGACTTGTTCTTTTTCACTTACAAAAACTGTAAATTCAATGGTATTTTACTGTAAAATGACATTAAATGTGTGGTTAGATTTATCACATGTATATAGTACAGAAACTTTCTGTTAACCAATTAGCAGTTTTTCACTGTAGCATGTCCTTTACCGTTAAAATCACAATCAATATTTTCATGCACAGAAAGTTCTTCGTCATGATTGACAGCTCAGAGATCCTGAACGACTCTTTATCCAAGCAGCAAATAAAGCCAATTCCACTCATATTTATAATGTCTCTAATACATCACTGAGCAAGTCTGTCGAAATGAAATATGATTTTGACTTTCTTTAATCCATTTAATCCTAACGGTCTCATCTGTGATCAACATTTACTGTGAGTGTGAGTTTTAAGGGTGAGGAAAGAGCTGTGAACTACAATGTCTAGATTTCATGTGGATGTTGTGACTTGGCTGGTGTAAATAGTCATATTTAATTCTAGTTAATTAATTTTTGGTACATATTGTAGAGTTAATATTATTGAAAAATATATTTAGTTGTTTTAGAGATGTTTAGTGGAAAAATAATATTTTTGTATGTTTTTGAAAGTCTCTTCTGCTCACCAAGGCTGCATTTATTTGATTAAAACTACAGTAAAAAAATTGTTAAATATTTTTACTTTGTAAAATATCTGTTTTCTATGTAAATATATAGTAAAGTGTAATTTATTTCTGTGATCAAAACTGAATTTTCAGCATCATTACTCCAGTCTTCAGTGTCACATGATGCTTCAGAAATCACTATATTATGATGATTTGATGCTCAAGAAACATTTATGACTATTATTAATGTTGTGTAAAAATTTAGTTTAGAACTGAACGTTCAAAAGAACAGCATTTATTTAAAAATAAATATTTTGTGTTCATGTAAAAGCCTCTACTGTCACGTTTGATGTGTTAAATGTGTCTTTGCTCAATAAAATATTAATTTCTTTAATAAAAAAAAATCAATCAACATCTACAGCAGGGGTTCTCAACTCCAGTCCTCGCGACCCACTGCTCTGCATATTGTGTATGTCTCCCTTATTTAACACACCTGATTCAGATCCTCAGCTCATTAGGATAGACTCTATCCTCTATCCTAACGAGCTGAGGATCTGAATCAGGTGTGTTAAATAAGGGAGACATACACAATATGCAGAGCAGTGGGTCGCGAGGACTGGAGTTGAGAACCCCTGATCTACAGAATACTAATTATTTTTGTCACATTTTTTGGCCTTTTACTAAAAATATCGAAGCATATTTATACATATATATATACATACATACACACAAATATATGCATATATATTATTAATACAGTCAAATCAATATTTCATATCTGTGTTTTATTTATTTATTTATTTAGGGAGTCTCCATGTATATTGTACGGTCAGCTGACCATTATGGCAAAAAGAGTCCGTTGAAGATGTTTCTGGATTATTATGTTGTAATAATATCTTCAGGTTCAGCCTCACACTAACTCACTGTCACTGTTTCTCCCCTAGAGTAGACCTGCACTTTCTCTCTCTCCTTGCAGAAGAGTGCATGTTCTCTGTTATCTGGTGAAATGGTTTGCAGAAGTGTGTGTGTGTGTGTTGGTCAGGTGATAAGAGAGGCGGCTGTGGGGATCCGGGAACACCGGCTCACGCCACGCGAGAGGAGGGAAGCTTCCAGCAACACGCTAAAGTGCGCTTCACGTGCTCCACGGGACACACGCTGTACGGCTCGGCCGAGCGCATCTGCTTCCCCAACGCCACCTGGTCCGGCCGGCAGCCCACCTGCAAACGTGAGACACAGATGCGCTTATTCATTCTTTTGGAGGGTCTTAAAGGGGCGGTTCAGGATTTTGGACATCGGGCTTCATTTCCAACTAAGCCTGTGTGTTATTTATCAGTGGAGACCGTTTCCAAAAATGTTCATCCAGTTCATCCAGTTGCATAGTTCGCCGGTGCTAGGCTAGCGCGAGTCAACGGTATCTGCTAGCCTGCCATTAAACAGTTTTACCCACTCCACAGTTCACCAAAAGCACATACATTATAACGCCAGACTATCGATGTCTATAGCCATGTTTCCATCCACTTGTCAATGGAATTATCTGAAGTTCGGTAAAAAAACTCATGTGAATAAAGCTGGTGAAAGTGTGTTTCCATCCAACGTCTTTAAAGTGAATATAAACCTGTGTGGAATGACGTCACATGCTGTTTTGCGATCAAATTGGTATATCGAATTGATTTGAGACATTTTAAGGTGTTTCCATTCATTTTCTCACAACATTCAAGCAAACATTTGCGAACAAAGTTTTGCTAGACAAAATGGATCGCGCCATAATAACGTTTCCATCAGCGTTTATCGCATAAGCCGTATATCCATCAAGATAAAATCCCATGAGACCAAACGCATTTCATTTGAGTCGATATTCATGAAATTCAATCGAATTTTACTGTTTCCATAAGACATTTTTCATTCCATATCACTTAATGCGGATAAAAACTTTCTTATGTTAAGAAAAAAAATATCCAACGGCCATTTTGCCCGAACTTAATTTGATTGTGTTCAATCTGCTTAAATATATGTAAAATTTAAGTTAACTTAATCCGTTTGTGTTGGATTACATGAGTGATTTGTGTTGGATTAACTGAAACTGGGCGGTGCTTGTTGGTTCCCAGCATGCTTTGCATATGGTTGAATTAAGAGAGAATAAATATTAAAATTAAGTGTTATTTTATGTTTTTATGACATTGGACATTACATTGGAATTATTAGAACCATTTAAATTACAGTGGGTCACCGTTGAGAAGAGTGGAGCATTGTGTTTGTGGACTGATTTCATTATTTTCTGCTGCTTTTTTTGAAAGAGCAAACAGTATAGTCTATCAATGTAATTATGCGTCACTAAAATAAATGAAATATTAATGGATGAATGAATATAAAAAATACCTGGATCATGTCAGGAGGCCTTTCAAAATGCACTTTGAGACTACTTTAATTGGGTCGCTTAAAATGACTTAATTCCATGATGTTGAAGTTACATGAACAAATTATGTTTGACGTAACCCAGTTATGTGGAACCTGTTGAGGAAAAAAAATCAATTAAAGCCAACATATTTTTTTGAGTGTATATACATTTGTGATATTTTGATAATTTCGATATATTGTGCAGCCCTACCTACACACACACACACACACACACACACACACACACACACCACACACACACACACACACACACACACACACACACCTGTCCCACCCACTTTTTAAAACAAAGTTATTTTAAATATATTACGTTGATTGAACACAATTAAATTAAGTTGTAACAAAATGTTAAAAAATCTTATTTTGATTAATTAAATTGAACAAAAAAAAAGTATTTTTGAGTGTTGGTTTGAGTGAGCGGGAAGACATCAGACGAGCCGTGTCACGCTGTCCTGTGATTGGCTGAACACAAGCATGCACCGGAGCTAATGGCAGCAGTGTTTTCTCTCCGTGTTGTCCGTGTCTCAAGGGTGATGGGTTATTGCTGGGTTATAAAACAGATTGTTAGCGTGTGGATCCCAGGAGGCCGAAACTTCTCAAGCTTGAATGTTTTTGCCACGCGGCTCTGGTCTAACAGCTTGTCTTGCATTAAATCCCATCATGCCACACTGAGATTGTCCAGGCTGAACAAACACTAACATCTCCTGTGATTTAACACACTCGCCCCGTGTGTGTGTGTGTGTGTGTGTGTGTGGTGTGTGTGTGTGTGTGTGTGTGTGTGTGTGTGTGTGTGTGTGTGTGTGTGTGTGTGTGTGTGTGTGGAGCGGAGGAAACTCGAGGAAATCTATTAGAGACATTCTGGGCTCGAATAATCAGTGCAGGATCATCAAACTGACTTAATAAAGTGGCTGAGCTTGAGTGATTAATTTAGTATTATTTATGGTGTTTATTAAAGCATATTCTGCATGAAGAAAGTGTGTTTCTGAACTCCTGAAACGCCTCCATTGTATCTTGAGTTTCTTCCACGCCACAATATTCCTCATTATAATAATTCATACGCAGAATAAAGGGGCGGGGCCTGGGTGAGTTAGTTAGTAGTGTGTTAAACTGGCGGTTATGGAAAGGGGCGGGACATTTCCCAAACACACTCGAAGCGCTCGACCAATCACAACACAAAGATCCAGCCGACCAATCAGAGCACAGTGTGCTTTTCAGAAGGAGGGGCTTCATAGAGACAGGAAGTAAACAGAGCATTACTGACAGACTGGGAAGAGAGGAGCCGCAACAATGGAGAATATGAGGAAAATAATCAACATTAATGCAGGAAAACCTGTTCTAGTAGAGCCTGAAAAATACTTATAAACTTATATTATTTCAGTTAGTCGCCATCGCCACATTTTGTCAAGTTTTTCATCTAATATTTATATTTGATTTAATGTCAACTTTATTTTTTAATTACCAAAAGTGATTTCTAATAGTTTTAGTTAACTGGCCCAAGACAAATTCTCATAATGTCTGCAATGCCATTTTATGCAAATACAAAAGCATATTAATTTGCATGCAAGGAATGATTCGAGTGATTCTCTACTAATGCTAATCAAGTATTCATAACTTCAATGAGCTCATTGTTTCTGCCTTAAATTATTACATTAAAATTAATACATTTTAGCTAATTGTGACTTTGTATATGTCCATTTCTGAAATGCAGAACTTAGACAGTTTCCTCTGATAACAGATTACTGTAAAGTGTAATGTGACTGTTTGTTAAGAAAGATTAATGCATGCATTTATAACTAGCAGGCTTGACTACTGTAATGCGCTCCTCTCTGGTCTACAAACGACTATTAATCAGCTACAAATAATAAAAATTATAAATAATACAATAATACAAAACTCACACCTGTACTAACATCAGCACACTTACCTGTTCGTTTTCATGTTGATTTAAAAACAAATTATTAGATAAGGCGCTGCATTGATTTGCTCCAGACTATCTTTTACAAATGTTTACAGTAAATGAACCTATAGTATAGAAATAGTATATATTCTATAGTATAGAAGTCTAAAGTTTTGGTGATGCTGCTTTTAGCCGAAGACATGCTGAAAATATTAATCGTTTTAAGTCTTTAGTCTGGCCTTCCTGTAATATTTTACACTGTTTTTAATTTAATGTTTTTCTTCATTTGTATTAGTGCTTATAAACTTTATTTTTATTCTTGTATTTTACTTGTACTTTAATTTTTTTTCTCTATTTTTTTATATTTATTTATTTATTTTTGCACTTTAAACTGCATTGATTTGTTTGGGGAAAATGCTATATAAACAAATTTAGCAGAAAGCCCCGCCCACTAATTCTCTGCGTTCACATCATAGACTGTAAAAAAATTCACATAAATTTTAAAAGTCAGAACAAAATGAAATTGTAATGCATTTTCTGTAAAGCTGCTATGAAAGATGTGTATTGTGAAAGCGCTCTACTAATAAAAGTGAACTGAATCTCCTCCCTCCACTAGCTGTGCAGTGTGGCAATCCTGGCACTCCGGCTAACGGGCAGATCCTGCGTGTCCACGGCACTAGTTTCTCTCACTCCATCATCTACTCGTGTGTGGAAGGATACCGCCTCTCCGGGTCTGCGTCTCGGCAGTGTCTGGCCAACGGGACCTGGTCCGGCGCCGAGCCCAACTGCACCCGTAAGAGTTCTGCTCTTATTCTGTGTTTCTCTTCACTCTAACAAACACTGGGTCGCTTTCAACGCAAGAGCTTGGTGAATATAGGACAGAACACACGTTGGGTTAATTGGGTTGTTTATTTAACCCAGCATAATGGGTTGATTTAACCCAGCATAGTTGATTCTTACTATAATACTGGCTAATTATTTTTTCACTTCATACATGAATTAATGTCTACTGATTAAATTAAATCCTTCTAAACTTTTTTAAAATACTCGATAAAACCACTGGCTTGCATGATAATTCCTTTATTTTTTATCATATTTTACTGTATAGTATATCATTTTAAATTATATCATATTAAATGCATTCAATTCTCGTTAAGGTGACTCACATCACATCACGCCCCTGAATGTTGCTTTGCATTAAATTAAACGATATACAGAACAAAAACGGCTTCATAGATAAAATTAAATGTACACAAACCTGTATTTTACCGAAGACGCGCACCAATTTGACGGAGCTACACTGAGGTCTCAAAAAGCCCACAATAAATAACTCAACCCCTGGGTTGTTACATTTGACCCAGGATCTGGGTTACACAAAAACTACCCAAACACTGGGTTGTTACGTCTGACCCAAGAGCTGTGTTACACAAAAACTACCCAAACACTGGGTTGTTACGTTTGACCCAGGATCTGGGTTACACAAAAACTACCCAAACACTGGGTTATTACATCTGACACAAGAGCTGGGTTACACAAAAAACTACCCAAACACTGGGTTGTTACGTTTGCCCCAGGAGCTGGGTTACACAAAAACTTCCCAAACACTGGGTTGTTACATCTGACCCAAGGGCTGGGTTACACAAAACGTCCCAAACACTGGGTTGTTACGTCTGACCCAAGAGATGGGTAACACAAAAACTTCCCAAACACTGGGTTATTACATCTGACAAAAGAGCTGGGTTACACAAAAAAACTACCCAAACACTGGGTTGTTACGTTTGCCCCAGGAGCTGGGTTACATAAAAATTACCCAAACACTGGGTTGTTATGTCTTACCCAAGAGCTGGGTAACAAATAAACTACTCAAACACTAGGTTGTTACATTTGCCCCAGGAGCTGGGTTACACAAAAATTACCCAAATACTAGGTTGTTACGTCTGACCCAAGAGCCTTTGTAACACAAAACTACCCAAACACTGGGTTGTTACATCTGACCCAAGATCTGGGTAAAAAAAAAAATCTACCCAAACACTGAAAAATCTCCCCCAAAAATTACCCAAAAGGCTGAACCCAGGATTTGGATAGAAAAAATTAGCCAACATTATAAAAAATCTTGGGTTATGTTGGAAAAGGCTTACCGTAACAACAAGCTGTCCATCTGTAATTAGCCAAACGGAGTGATGTTGTTGCTCGACCTCATGAGAATCTCATTAGCGCAGGCAGATTTATTAGCGGCGCTGTATAAGTAATAGCAGGCTGAGCTGACAGGCAGAATCAATCTCCCACTGACGTGTAATGGGAGAGTGATGTCGGCTAGTGGGAATAATGAGCGGGGGAGTGCAGGAATTACTCAGCACGCGGTGGGATGCTCTGTGTTGATCTGACATGATAAACTGTGGATGTTAAAGGTGAAGTCAGTGTTTCAGAATGGCACAAATGATCAATGTTTTCAGACACGCCCCCCGCCTGACATTGATTGGTCCAACAGGAAGCCCCGCCCCTAATGCTCTGCGTTCGCATGCATTTTGAAAGTTCAATTCTAGTCAGGACAAAGCGAGAATTTGTCATTTTAAAAATGTCATTTAATCGTTTTTTATTTCTCAGGAATCTTTGATAAAAAAAAAAAAAAATTTAAAAGAACTTTCAAGAACAAGAACAAGAACTTTTTTTATCAT
Source organism: Chrosomus eos (assembly GCA_036326025.1). Classification (NCBI taxonomy): domain Eukaryota; kingdom Metazoa; phylum Chordata; class Actinopteri; order Cypriniformes; family Leuciscidae; genus Chrosomus; species Chrosomus eos. The sequence continues at coordinate 1,275,926 of CM070831.1, read as the reverse complement.
ACCGACCCGAAACCTTTGAAAAGTCTGTGGGATCACGAGCAATACACAAAAACTACCCAAACACTGGGTTGTTACGTCTGACCCAAGAGCTGGGTTACACAAAAAACTACCCAAACACGGGGTTGTTTCGTCTGACCCAAGAGCTGGGTTACACAAAAACTACCCAAACACTGGGTTGTTACCTCTGACCCAAGAGCTGGGTTACCCAAAAACTACCCAAACACTGGGTTGTTACATCTGACCCAAGAGCTGGGTTACACAAAAAGATTCTTCCTAATGTTATGATCTATAACTGATTGTTAACTGCTGAATATTATTGCAGTAAGGTAATGCTGCTTGAACGAGTCCGATCATAATATAGTGTGTGTGTGTGTGTGGTGTGTGTGTGTGTGTGTGTGTGTGTGTGTGTGTGTGTGTGTGTGTGTGTGTGTGTGTGTGTGTGTGTGTGTGTGTGTGTGTGTGTGTGTGTGTGTGTGTGTGTGTGTGTGACAGTGATCAGCTGTGGGGATCCAGGTGTTCCTGCCAGTGGTCTGAGGTTCGGCGAGGACTTCACCGTTGGACAGAATGTGACGTATTCCTGCGAGCCGGGGTTCGTGATGGAGAACGGGAGTGTGTTTATCCGGACCTGCACTCGCAACGGCACCTGGAGCGCCACATTACCCTCGTGCCGAGGTACAGGCCTCGACTCACACACGCCTCGACTCACACACACAGGGTTTCTGCCACAAACACACAGATGCTGCTCTGACCATGCCAAGACGCTTTGGGCTGTAAACGGGCCGTTGTTTCTGAAGGAAGGCATCAGATGATGAGAGAGGGAAGAGAGAGAGAGAGAGAGAGAGAGAGAGAGAGAGAGAGAGAGAGAGAGAGAGAGAGAGAGAGAGACGGAGAGAAAGAGAGGGAGAGAAAGAGGGAGAGGGAGAGAGAGGTGTTATTTAGCTGTTTATTATGTGTTATTTAGCTGTTTATTAGATGTTATTTAGCTGTTTATGAGGTATTTAGTTGTTTATTAGGTATTATTTAGCTGTTTAGGTGTTATTTAGCTGTTTATTAGATGTTATTTAGCTGTTTATTAGGTATTTAGTTGTTTATTAGATGTTATTTAGCTGTTTATTAGATGTTATTTAGCTGTTTATTAGGTATTATTTAGCTGTTTAGGTGTTATTTAGCTGTTTATTAGATGTTATTTAGCTGTTTATTAGATATTATTTAGCTGTTTATTAGGCATTATTTAGCTGTTTATGTGTTATTTAGCTGTTTATTAGATGTTATTTAGCTGTTTATTAGGTATTATTTAGTTGTTTAGGTGTTATTTAGCTGTTTATTAGATGTTATTTAGCTGTTTATTAGATGTTATTTAGCTGTTTATTAGATGTTATTTTAGTGTTTATTAGTGTTATTTAGTGTTATTATTAGTGTTATTTAGCTGTTTATTAGTTTATTTAGCTGTTTATTAGTATGTATTTAGCGTGTTTAGGTGTTATTTAGCTGTTTATTAGATTATTTAGCTGTTTAGTTTATTTAGCTGTTTATTAGTGTTTATTTAGTGTTTATTAGTGTTATTTAGCTGTTTATTAGTTTGGTGTTATTTAGCTGTTTATTGGTTTTTTTTAGCTGTTTATTAGATGTTATTTAGCTGTTTATTAGTGTTATTTAGCTGTTTATTAGGTTTATTTAGCTGTTTATTAGATGTTATTTAGCTGTTTATTAGTATTATTTAGCTGTTTATTAGGTATTATTTAGCTGTTTAAGGTGTTATTTAGCTGTTATTAGGTGTTATTTATGTTTAGTATTATTAGCTGTTTATTTTTAGCTGTTTATTAGTGTTATTTAGCTGTTTATTAGATGTTATTTAGCTGTTTTAGTGTTTTTAGTGTTTATTAGATGTTATTTAGCTGTTTATTAGATGTTATTTAGCTGTTTTAGATGTATTTAGCTGTTTATGTTATTAGCTGTTTATTAGATGTTATTTAGCTGTTTATTAGATGTTATTTAGCTGTTTATTAGATGTTATTTAGCTGTTTAGGTGTTATTTAGCTGTTTTGGTGTTATTTAGCTGTTTATTAGATGTTATTTAGCTGTTTATTAGATATTATTTAGCTGTTTATTAGGTATTATTTAGTTGTTTATTAGGTATTATTTAGCTGTTTAGGTGTTATTTAGCAGTTTATTAGATGTTATTTAGCTGTTTATTAGATGTTATTTAGCTGTTTATTATGTGTTATTTAGCTGTTTATTAGGTATTATTTAGCTGTTTATTAGATATTATTTAGCTGTTTATTAGGTATTATTTAGCTGTTTATGTGTTATTTAGCTGTTTATTAGATGTTATTTAGCTGTTTATTAGGTATTATTTAGTTGTTTATTAGGTATTATTTAGCTGTTTAGGTGTTATTTAGCTGTTTATTAGATGTTATTTAGCTGTTTATTAGATGTTATTTAGCTGTTTATTATGTGTTATTTAGCTGTTTATTAGATGTTATTTAGCTGTTTATTAGGTATTATTTAGTTGTTTATTAGGTATTATTTAGCTGTTTAGGTGTTATTTAGCTGTTTATTAGATGTTATTTAGCTGTTTATTAGATGTTATTTAGCTGTTTATTATGTGTTATTTAGCTGTTTATTAGATGTTATTTAGCTGTTTATTAGGTATTATTTAGCTGTTTATTAGGTATTATTTAGTTGTTTATTAGGTATTATTTAGCTGTTTAGGTGTTATTTAGCTGTTTATTAGATGTTATTTAGCTGTTTATTAGATGTTATTTAGCTGTTTATTAGATGTTATTTAGCTGTTTATTAGGTGTTATTTAGCTGTTTATCAGGTGTTATTTAGCTGTTTTGACACATGTATTGTGAATATGTTCTCCAGTCTGTTAGATAGCAGTGTTTGGTTTGATCACTCTTTGGTATTTCACAGGTCATTATAATGACTGGAGCCGTTCCACAGTTTTCTGCATTGATTCCCTCTTGGCTTTATGATATGCGTCATTTCTGTCTAGCGCTCTCCTTTCAGATGTTATGCATTTGTTTTTTGATCCAATATCAGATTTTCTTTGCCGGCCCACATGTTCACATCCGTTTACAGAGAAGAAGCTTCCCTTCCTCATTAGCACTGAAACACTATTGACAGCCGTTGCTTGGACTTTGTTTGTGTGTTTGTGTTTTACAGCATTAGTCCTTGATGTATGTGAGCATTAATATCCAGAACTGTTTTTCCACATTCAACACATCTTGTTTGCTAAAGAAATCTGCATTGTGTAGTGGACGTGAAAATGGCGGCCATTAAAATTCTGAGAACAAACACAGCGAGAGCACAGAGATCCTGCAGAGAAACATCAGTGTTGTGTCCTAATAGACCGTAATGCAAAGTCATTATAAAGCCATTTCTGTGTCCTGGCGTGGACGTATCGTAGCCGTGAGTGATCTGTGACACGCACACACACACACAGATACACACACACACAGACACAGACACACACAGACACACACACACACACACACACACACACACACACACACACACACACACACACACACACACACACACACACACACATTTGATTTCTTTATTTGAATCCGCCAATCAAATTTCTTACAGAAAGGGTTCAAATATTCTCAGAGATAACACAGCTTTGACATTCAAGGGTACATAAAGCATCTCTTACGCCACACCGCAAGGCTGCCTATCACAGCAGATATAGAGCAAAAGTTTGCCAGCTGTTTAGACTTTCCTTTTGGTAGCCCTGCCAGTCTTAGTCCACTAACAGCTGATTCGTGGACATGTCCCAGGCTGCCAAATATCAATGCCACAAACTTACATGCATAGCCTAGGTCACTTATCTTTGCAAGGAGGGGTTGGTATTCAGTCATTTTTTTCTAAAAAGGCTATGTCCATATACAAATCATAAACACAACCTATTTCAAGGACTAGCACCTCCTTTCTATCTGTATCCATGAGCACAACGTCAGGGGTGTTAGGGATGTTTCGAAACAAATCATCAGAGCTGTTAAACCAGTCCGGAGTTACTCGTGAATGTTTATACATAGGCATATTTTTTGGAAATATGTTTTGAACAGCACTTGCAATGAGATCTACAATACGGTCACGGCGTGCTGTGTATAACCCTTTATACATACTACAGCCATTTACGATATGGGCAACTGACTCAAGGTGATCGGAGTTAGAATGCATTATGCAATGTGGATAGTAATTTTCAGGGTGCCATAATGCTAGGTTGTATCTGGTAGGTAACACCTGTAGTCTGGCCTTGACAGTGAAGTGAAGAATATCTTCCCCTATTGCAGCATTTCTGTACATAGAATGAGAGGTAGAATAGTCAGCGACATGCCAGTTTTCCCTGCATTCTTAGTCCAGTCCAGTGTTGTTTTGTGTCCATCTGTTTGATGTTCATTAAAGATCTTCTTGCTGTTGTGCTCTGTAGTGTGTGTTGTGTCTCGTTGTGACAGACTGTGGCCTTCACAGTAACAGATGGGTCTGTGACCACTGTGTCAGATACCTCTGGTGCAGTTTGTGAGTTGCTTTGTATCCACTGTAGTTTAACTTCCAATCTATTACACAAGTCGTTTAGGTCCGGCCCGTCTGAGCGAACTCCGAAACCTGTGACTTGTGTGTCCAGTTTACTGTTGCTCTTCCTCCTGAAGCCTAGGAAGCTGTCTTGATCACCGGTGGCCAAAGGGATTTTTCTCTTCCTAAGGTCCAGTAAGAGGGAAGCTCTGGCTAACTCTCTGACCGCAGCATTGTCGTTGTTAAACATGCAGATCAGGTGTGTTAGTCTTGTAATGGAGTACATCCATTCCACATTTGGGACCCCCAGACCCCCTTCCTTGAGTGTGAGGAAGATTATGTCCCTGGTGGAATGTGAATTCAGTCCCAGCCATTTCCTGACGGCTTCAACTGTTTTATTATTCATGTCCCGTAGGACATTTTGTGGAATGTGAATGTTTGCAAAGAGGTGTTGTATCTTTGCCAGAGCTACTTCTCTAACGGCCTCCAGTTTCATGACTACAGGTAGAGGGGAGGAGTCAATCAGATCGATCCTGTTCTTAAAGGCACACGATAACTCCTGTACCTGTTCACCCCACTCACCTGCAATGTTGAATTTATGTCCAAGGTAGGTGTATGTTTCATGACGAGAGTAGACCCTGATAGGCTGTCCCATTATTTTAAAGGAGGGGGGGTTATCAGATTTAGATTTGTACCACCGGTTTCCACCGCTCCGCCGTTCATAAAATGCTGCACATTTGGTATGTTTCACCTCCAGCTTAGACCACTGAAGGAATTCATCTGTTCTGGCCAGCATATTTTGGATGACATTCTCCTTCCTAGAGGACACCTCAACATCGTCAGCGTACCCTTGGACAGGGTTTGGGGATCTGATATGTGATGGTACACACTGACAGATCCATTTCATCCACTGATTGATAGCCAGAATGAAGTTAACCGCACTCCATGGGCAGCCTGTTTTAATCCCCACCTCAAGAGGTATAGGCTTTGTAAGTTGTTTACCACAGATGACTTGCAAAAAAGATCCTCTGTACACATCCGTTATGATGTCCACAAAAGGCTGAGGTAGATGGATCTCCTCTAATGCATTAAGCAACAGTTTGTGAGATAATGTCCCAAAGGCATCTCTAAAATCCAGGAATACAATATGCATGATTTACATGATTCATGTTTGAAATCGTCAATTCCAGTTTTCAGGCAGAACACATGTTCGTTCATACCCAGTTTATCTATATAGGCTTTCTGTTTGGGTGAGAGAATGCCTGCATCCACAAGCCATGGAAGGATTCGGGCAAGCAGGCATTTCATAAACACCTTATAAACAGTGGGAAGGAGAGATATGTCTCTGCATGTAGATGGATCACAACAGGTGTTTAGCATACAGGCGAGTATGTGGGTGGACCAGGGTTTTTTAAAGGCCGATCTTAGTGCTGCAACTAGGCACATGTTCAGTACTAATGTCCAACGCATAGTTTCTCTGCTGCATTAACGATGGCAGTAACAGGCGAGATGTTTAAGATTTTAAATTGCCATGATGTGGCGCCTCAGAGCCACACACACACACAGACAGACAGACACACACACACACACGCACGCACACACACACACACACACACACACACACACACACACACACACAGACAGACACACACCACGCACGCACACACACACACACACACACACACACACACACACACACACACACACACAGACACGCACGCACGCACGCACGCACACACACACACACACACACACACACACACACACACACACACACACACACACACACACACACACAAGAACCTCTCGTCCATCTCTCTCTCTCTCTCTCTCTCCTCTCTCTCTCTCTCACACACACACACACACACACACACACAGACAAATGCACACACACACGCACACGGACAGACACACACACACACACACACACAGACAGACACACACACACACACACACACACACACACACACACAGACAAATGCACGCACACACACTCACACACAGAGATAGACACACACAAACACAGGATCAGTCACTGATGTGTGTGTGTGTGTGTGTGTGTGTCGTGTGCGTGTGCGTGTGCGTGTGCGTGTGCGTGTGCGTGTGCGTGTGCGTGTGCGTGTGTGTGTGTGTGTGTGTGTGTGTGTGTGCGTGTGTGTGTGTGTCATACACACTGAACGCCTCAGGCACCCGCTTGAGCGATGGGCCTTATACGTGCAACACATGCTGAGCAACTGAACAACACACACTCTCTCACACACACACACACACACACACACACACACACACACACACACACAATCATGTCCTGTAGAGCACAGCACACACCTGCTAGAGAAGCCCCGCCCCAAACTCACGCCATTGGCTGAGCCGAGACTTGTTGATATTTTGGGCCAATGATACTGATACTGAGGGACAGTCGGGTTTTACTGTGAATGTAGAGCCGTATGATTCCTGCTCTGTGGAATCACAGAATCCAGTCATAAAAATGTATTTACTGTATAACGCGGATTTGTAAACTTCTTGATGAATTATAAAAAGCCGGTCAGTACAATATCAGATCACGATATAGACTAGTGTCTGTGAATATAAATCTGCAAAAGGACTATTTAAATATGAATCCTGCATGTTCTGTGTGCATGAATGGTTTAGTTTCCCACACACACACACACACACACACACACACACACACCACACACACACACACACACACACACACACACACACTGTAGTACGAGTGACGCTCGAGGTGTTTTCAGCCTCTGTATGAGAACATGAACGCATGAACGTCAGCTCCAGAGTCACTCTTTACTGTTTCATCTGAGAAAACGGGAACACTTTACAATAAGGTTCATAGTTAAACATGAACAATACTTCAGCATTTATTAATCTTAGTTAATATTCATTTCAATGTTTACTTATACGTTATTAAAATCAAAGGTTGTATTTGTTAACATTAGTGCTCTTTGAACTAACATGAACAAATAATGAACATCTGTATTTTTATTAACTAACATTAAGAAAGAATAATAAATACTGTAACACATGTATTGCTCGTTGTGAGTTCATGTTAGTAAATACATTAACTAATGATAACTAAACTAATAAACTTTATTGCAAAGTGTAACTGTGAAAACGATTGTCGTATCATAAACGCACGGAAACTCAAAGGTCTTCACGGCAACCTGTCAAAATAAAAGTTAATTTTAACTTGAGGAAATTGTGACAGAAATATATTACCGTTGTACGGTAGTATTTAGCGTCTTAATGTAATAATAATACTAACACTAATAATAATAATACTTTTTTTTCAAAAACTTTATTTTATAAGGAATAATCAAAAATGTTCTTTCATGCTTTTAAGCTCTTTTTGCAGCAATTTGTTTGACAAAAAAGTTAATTTAAATTTCATTAAATTAAATTATTCATTTTATTGCGAGAAAAAAATTAAACTACGTAACAAATTGCTGTAGATTCTACAGCAAAATTCTACAGACATTTATTGTTTTATCATTTTACAAGTTATTACTGTAATTCACAATGCATTATGGGTCAAAAAGAGTATTACAGTTGTTAACAGTATATTTCCCTGTCAGCTGTAAATTGATTTACAGGTAAGAGGTGTTTTCACTGTAGTTCATATGGTTTTACAACAATTTACTGTGATGTGGCATTATGGGATTGCGCGGGCTGAATAACAGTCAGTTACAGGTTTGAAAACTGGCAAACTGGAGCATGCAGAGCAAGAAGAGTTGAAGATAAAAGCCACTATTTACTCAATTTTTGGTAAGTTAACTTAGATTTACGTCCATAAATATTACAATCTAATGTATTACTTAATGTTGTTTAAGCGATTATGAACAGAATTCATAGCATGTCATGCAATTAATTTTATCGACTTGTTAACAACTGCGTGTTATCAGGACATTTAGTGGGACGTAAAAGTGTTTGATTCAAATATTTTCCCCCCTGAAACGTTACGTTTATTTAGTAAAGGAATGTGTCTTTAATTTAAAATTTCTTGTTTCAGGCGAGGCAATCGCGACGGCGCGCGCCATTACAGTATTGAGACGAAGCTGAACAGTTACAAGGTAAAACCATCGTAAATGTTATGGATGAATGCTGCAGTTTGTTACAGTTTTATTCGCATTTGCCCTCAAGAGAGTATAGAGCATTTGCAGTTTGGCAGACAAGACAAATCCACTGAAGTGTTGGTGAGACAAAACAATACGCACGTGTGCAGTTAGCTTTCTTGACGAAAAAAATTGAATAGGCTATGATATTAACATCGTTGGATGCTGCTATTTCTCATTTACTTCACCGGTTTTTATTTCTTATTGAGAGCATGTAAAACCAGTGTTTAACAAAGGCCTGCGTAACTAGATTTAACGCAAAGCAATTTGCTGTGAACAATGATATGCCTATTCGCCTTTGCTCTCGAGAGTATTTTTTTAGCGCATTTGCAGTTGTTTTGGCAGACAAGACAAATCCACTGAAGTGTTGGTGAGACAAAACTATACGCACGTGGAGTTAGCTTTGCTGATGAAAAACATTAGAATATATGATTTTAAGATAGTTGGATGCTGCTATTTTCTCATTTATTTCACTAGTTTGGATTTCTTATTGCATGTAAAACCAGTGTTTAACAAATCTCTGCGTCATAACTAAATTCAAAATGACTGGCAAAAGATTTGAAAGTTCATTTTATTTTCTGTTCAAAATTCCCATAGCTATCGTTTTCTTAATATAACTTGAACCTAAAAATCTAAATGAGAAATGTATCACTGTAAATTGTGTCAACATGACAGCAATACCATTGTAGGTTTTACTAAGCATAGGTCACAGTAATGTTCCAAACTGCTGTTTTACCTGTGATGTACCTGACTGTGCCCGTGCATTTACAAAATTTGCAGCTTTTAAGTCTCATCTATAGAGACCATATACAGGTTATCAGAAGTCTTGTAAAGGTGCCAGATTTGACCAAATAGACACAACACTGATTTGCCAGATTGGATATTTTCCTTTCACATGTACAACTCTGAATAACTTAAAGGGATAGTTCACTTTGTTTGTGTGTTTGTGTGTGGTTTGTGTGAGAAAACGAACAGTATTTATATCGTTTTTTCCTCTTGTTTTCTCACACAAACTGCTCGTTTCGTGTCTTAGGCCATCAATGTGTACTTACATTTACGAGTCATTAAATCATGTTTAATTTGGACTTCTCTGTGTATGCTCTTTGAGGTGGACCCCGTAGACCTGCATTATATGACTGACAGACAAGAACGGTTTGACCTAAAAATATCAAAATTGAAACTACTGCGGAAACAAAGACACCTACATCTTGGATGCCCTTGAGGTAAGCTAAAACATATCAAAAATTTATTTCAAACTAAACTATCCCTTTAATTAGGCATTTAAAAGGCCATATTGATGAGGGCAGGGAAATAAAATGCCCCTTTAAGAGTTGTGAGAGGACATTTTGTGTAAAATCCACATTTGCATCTCATATCTCAATACATTTTTTCCTTTTTTTTTCTTTTTCTTGTAGATGTCAGCAACAGCAGCTGATGTGGAAAAAAGTTCTACACTTCCAGACTCTCCGAGACTGATTGTCTTAGGTAATGTACGTTACAAAATCTTTAAATTACTTAATACATTTTGCCTGTGGTATTTTAGCATACATTTTTAAAAAGTGTTTCTTATATTTATTATTTTTAGGTGAAATTCTCACTGCAACCCAGTGGATGCTGAGTATTGAGGGTCAAGTCGTTATGAATCCACACCCCAATTTTATGGCTGGATTTGCTGCTTTGTTTGCAAATTACTACAACTTTCATCTGGTGTACCAGCACGAGGCATCCTGCACACTTGAATTTGTTCAAAGGTAATAGATTACTTAAATATAAATGTATATGTTAAAGGATTAGTTCACCCAAAAATGTAATTTCTGTCATTATTTAACTACTGACCTTCGTTCATTTTCACAACACAAATTAAGATATTTTTGATGAAATCCGAGAGTTTTCTGAACCACACATAGGCAGCAAAATGATTGCAACTTTCAAGGTCCAGAAAGGCAGTTAAGACATTGTTAAAATAGATCATGTGACTACAGTGGATCAACCATAATGTTATGAAGCCACATTAATACTTTTTGTGCGCAAACCCCCCCAAAAATAACGACTTAATTTAACAATCTCTTCTCTTCTGTGTCAGTCTCTGACACTGTGATGATATACTGGGCAACTTTTTGAGCAATGTTGCTGGGCAATGTTGCCGTCAACGGGCAACCAGATGAGACACAGGGCCCACGACCGATCTAAATTATCCAGATAGAAATGTATTGCCCATTTTTAATGGGAAAGTGCCCAAGCAACAATCACTTGGCAAGATTGCTCAGCAACATTGCTTTAAAAAGTTGCCCTGTGTATCATCACCTTTAATGTAGTAAACACAGTGCAGTGCTTCCAGGTTCTTCGTTGAACAAAAATTATTCTCATCACTTCAAAACATAAAGGTTGATCCACTGGAGTTACATGGACTATTTTAATGGTGTTTTTTTTACTACCTTTCTGGGCCTTGAAAGTTGCAATGACGTTTTGGTCTATGTGTGGTTTATAAACCTCTCTGATTTAATCAAAAACATCTTAATGTGTGTTCCTGAAAATAAATGAAGGTCAGTAGTTAATTAATGACAGATTAATGAGTAATTATTTACAGAAATGTCATTTTGGGGTGAACTTACCCTTTTTAGTAGTGCAGCGAATGCTTATTGTAAAGTGGTATATTTTCATAAGTCTGCACGTGATCCTAAAGCTTCTGCTTGTGTTTTTCTGACTGATTTTTGTGCAGATGTTTTGTTGGAATCAACCCATGCACTGGTACCAAGACAGTCAAAAAAAGTGGAAAGAGCTCAGAGAAGAGGAACAACACAGTCAATCCTCATGTGTCTACTCTTCTCAGAAGGCTAATGGACTTTGAGTAGTTAAGCATGTAAGTTGTCAAATGTATATAAAAAAAACTACAGGAGGAGATGTCTATAAAATTACACCTAAAGGGTTAGTTCACCCCAAAATGAAAATTCTGTCAGTAATTACTCTCCCTCATGTTGTTCAACCCCGTAAGACTTTCGTTCATCTTCGGAACACAAATTAAGATATTTTTTATTAGATCTAGACTACAGTGGCTCAATCTCGAGATATTCACGTAGTATAATAGCGTACTGCTTCTGTTTTCTACGCCACATGTATGCTCACTATTGGCCAACGCTGGTCATGTGTGTGTGATGCGTGTGACGTATAACACAGAAGCAGTACGCTATTACACTACGTGAATATCTCGAGGCCGACAGAGAAGGAAATGAATACTTGAATAAAGTCGTTATTTTTGTTGTTGTTTTTTTGCGCTCAAAAAGTATTCTCGTCGCTTGATAAACTTAAGATTGAACCACTGTCGTCACTTGGACTATTTTAACGATTTCTTTAATAACTTTTCTGGGCCGGCAAGTTTCAATCCTTTAGAAGCCTATGGAGGAGTGATTCAGCTCTCAGATTTAATCACAAATATCTTAATTTGTGTTCTGAAGATGAACGAAAGTCTTACGGGGTTGAACAACATGAGGGTGAGTAATTACTGACAAGAGTTTATATTTTGGGGTGAACTATTTCTATATATAATCTTGTTCTTCTGTCAAAAAGTGTTCAACTTACACACAATGTAAAAAAGTACTTTACATTAAAACAGTTTAAATGTTTTAGAGGGAATGTTGTCAATCACCAGCATTTGTGTTGCTTATCACAAACATTTATACAAAAAAAAAAAAGCAGAAATGTGAGTTTTAACAGGAGATGTGAGTTAACCATAATGCCATTCTGTTGATTGAGCTTAAATGGTTAGGTTCACCCAAAAATGGAAGTTCTGTCATCATTTACTCACCCCCATGTTGTTCCAAACCTGTATGAGATATTATTTTAATAAATATTTTTCTACAACAGCTTTGACTTTGTGTTTGTTTTTTTAAATGTTTATTTTAGTGCATTTACATCAATATACTGGTAAATAATAGAGTACAATTTACTGTTAAAATGATTCTTTTCAGCTTTTTAAATGTTTAACTATTACAGCATCTTCTTGAATTTTGGGGGTATTTACAGGATTTTATTGGCAACTTTATTGCCAGGTAAATACTGTACTTTAGTGAAATTACAAAACATTGCTGTAAAATATATTTACAGGATTTTATTGGCAACTTTATTGCCAGGTAAATACTGTACTTTAGTGAAATTACAAAATATTGCTGTAAAATCAAATACAAGTTTAATTCAATGTTACTGTAAAAAAAAGCTACAAATTACTGTATTTGATATGCAACAATTAACTGTAAATTGCTTTACAGTATTATACTGTAATCAATTTTACAGCAATTACCAACATTTTTACAGGACTTTATTGGCAACTTTTTTGCCAGTAAATTCCTGTAAATTCTACAGGAAATTTTTTACAGTGTACTCAAAACATAATTTCTAGGGAGAAAAAAAATATTTCATAGAAATGAATTTTAAAAATATATATATTTATAAATTGTTGTTTTATGAATTCAATTAGTTAGACATGCTTTTTAATTATTCTAATTTTATTTAACATTCAAAGGAAATTTTATAACAGAAAACACACAATTTGGTAAAAATAGTACGAAATTAGAACTTTTTTCATGAGGCCCTAAATGTAAACTTTTAATAAATTGCTGTTAAATTGTATAAGTTTCATGATCTCAATTAATTAGACATGCTTTTGGATTACTTAAATTTGATTTAATGATTAAAATGGAGTTTAAAAAAATAAAACTGAAAAAAACTGAATCCAAAAAAAATTACAATTTGGGAAAAAATAAAATGGATTTCTATGAATGAACAGGTATAATAATAATAATAACAGAATTGTCTTTTCTGGGTCAGCTTTTCCTTTAAAGCAGAATAGACGTTTTAAATCTATTTTTAATTCTATTTAAATCCCTCAAAATGGCCCTTTAAAGCTGTTTTGAATGTGAAATATTTCGTCTGACCTGCTAACCGAACACGCTTGTTGCTTTAATAAATTCGAGGTTGCATGAATCTGTTTAATTGCAGTGGATTTAACATTCAGCGCTCTTCGCAGAGACGAGAACTCTCAGGATTTGAGTTTTTAACCTTCTTAGCTTCCGTGTCTCATTAAACTCGAGATCCACACATGAAATGCTTCACATCATCATCATCATCTTCATCATGCTCGTGTCTCCACACACCTTGAGCTGATTTATTATACATTATACATCCTCCATCTTATGCATGAAGGCTTTCAATCACCCAGGTCACTGTGGAAGTCAGCTGAAGTTTGAGCAGAGCGACTCGTGCTGTATTCCTCTGCGTCTGAGTGTGATTGGGTCGAACAGCTCTGCAGTTTTAGAGGAGATTCTGTCCTGTCTTCACGTTTACTCTCCAAAAGCAACACCTGCAGATCCGCCGTGCTGAAGGAGCAGTTCCCCAAACACATGTCAGCGTTTACTCGCCCGCACAAACACATATGAGTTTACTTGCCAAACCGAACTGGAGAAATTTTGAAGTAATGTCATTTTATAGGAACTGGCGAGATCCAAAAATGGGTTTAAAAGCAGCAGCGTTGGGCAGATTAGACAACACATTTACATTTTGACAACTTTCTCATGATAATATACACACACACACACACACCACACACACACACACACACACACACACACACACACACACACACACACACCACACACACACATAATATAAATATATATATATATATATATATATATATATATATATATATATATACACTCACCGGCCACTTTATTAGGTACCCCATGCTAGTAACAGGTTGGACCCCCTTTTGCCTTCAGAACTGCCTCAATTCTTCGTGGCATAGATTCAACAAGGTGCTGGAAGCATTCCTCAGGGAGTTTGGTCCATATTGACATGATGGCATCACACAGTTGCCGCAGATTTGTCGGCTGCACATCCATGATGCGAATCTCCCGTTCCACCACATCCCAAAGATGCTCTATTGGATTGAGATCTGGTGACTGTGGGGGTCATTTGAGTACAGCGAACTCATGTTCAAGAAACCAGTCTGAGATGATTCCAGCTTTGTGACATGGCGCATTATCCTGCTGAAAGTATCCATCAGAAGTTGGGTACATTGTGGTCATAAAGGGATGGACATGGTCAGCAACAATACTCAGGTAGGCTGTGGCGTTGCAACGATGGTCAATTGGTACCAAGGGGCCCAAAGAGTGCCAAGAAAATATTCCCCACACCATGACACCACCACCACCAGCCTGAACCGTTGATACAAGGCAGGATGGATCCATGCTTTCATGTTGTAGACGCCAAATTCTGACCCTACCATCCGAATGTCGCAGCAGAAATCGAGACTCATCAGACCAGGCAACGTTTTTCCAATCTTCTATTGTCCAATTTCGATGAGCTTGTGCAAATTGTAGCCTCAGTTTCCTGTTCTTAGCTGAAAGGAGTGGCACCCGGTGTGGTCTTCTGCTGCTGTAGCCCATCTGCCTCAAAGTTCGACGTACTGTGCGTTCAGAGATGCTCTTCTGCCCACCTTGGTTGTAACGGGTGGTTATTTGAGTCACTGTTGCCCTTCTATCAGCTCGAACCAGTCTGGCCATTCTCCTCTGACCTCTGGCATCAACAAGGCATTTCCGCCCACAGAACTGCCGCTCACTGGATGTTTTTTCTTTTTCGGACCATTCTCTGTAAACCCTAGAGATGGTTGTGCGTGAAAATCCCAGTAGATTAGCAGTTTCTGAAATACTCAGACCAGCCCTTCTGGCACCAACAATCATGCCACGTTCAAAGTCACTCAAATCACCTTTCTTCCCCATACTGATGCTCGGTTTGAACTGCAGGAGATTGTCTTGACCATGTCTACATGCCTAAATGCACTGAGTTGCCGCCATGTGATTGGCTGCTTAGAAATTAAGTGTTAACGAGCAGTTGGACAGGTGTACCTAATAAAGTGGCCGGTGAGTGTATATATATACACACACACTGCTGTTCAAAAGTTTGGGGTCGGAAGCTTTTTAATGTTTTTAAAAGAAGTCTCTTCTGCTCACCAAATCTGCATTTATTTTATTAAAAATACAGTAAAACAGTGAAATATTATTGTAATGTAAATCATCTGTTTTCTATGTGAATATATAGTAAAGTGTAATTTATTCCTGTGATCAAAGCTGAATTTATCATCATTACTCCAGTCTTCAGTGTCACATGATCCTTCAGAAATCACTATAATATGATGATCTGATGATCAAGAAACATTTATGATTATTATAAATGTTGAAAATATGCTACTTCATATTTTGGTTGAAAACTGTGATAACCACTAAAACATTTGGGGTATGTAAGATTTATATAATAATTATTAAATAATACAATTTAAATTAAACTGTAATATTCAAATGTAACTTTAATATTATATATTATATTATATATAATATTATATCAATTAAGCAGCAAATTTTAGGCCACATCAGCCATGATATTTTTCAGAATCTGCATCTGAATTGGTATTTCGATATATTTACAGATTACAACATTTTGGTGACCAACATTCTTCAAAATATCTTCCTTTATGTTACGTAAAAGTCATACAGGTTTGAAACTACATAAATGTATAAATTAATGAGTCATTCAGTTATTCGATTCGTTCAAACGGCTGATTCATTCATGAGTTCAGTCAAGTAAATGAAGGAGTCATTGAATCATTGGTTCATTCGATTGATTTGCTCAAAAATTAAACACCAGGCAAAATTAAGCAAAAACAGACAGCATTGTGTCATAAATATAACACAACCTCAACTTCTCATTTATTAAATGTTGCGGAAAATCAGTATCACATTTGCGCTCAAATTGTCCGGGACAAAAACAGCACTTGTGTGATATTGCTTAACTGTGATATATATATATATATATATAGGGTTAGGGTTAGTCTCTCTATATAATATATATATATATATATATATAGACAAAAACTCATGCAGGGCCCTGAAATCTTGTCTCATACTCGTTTTGAGTCACAACAAATCTTCCTTAACACCAAAAATATTTATTAATGTCCTTTTGTGTTGAAAACATAAAACCGTGGCTTGAGCTTGAGTAAATAATCTGAACTGTCCCTTTAATAAAAGCTGATGGCTGTTGAATGTGAAGAACTAATGGACACATTATGACCTTCGAGTGTAATTTGTTAGTTTTGCATGGCTGGATTTGCACATTTACAATGTGAGCCGCGCCGTGACTCTTGCACATCTTCTTTTTTTTTTACAGGTTTTTTAAAAAAGCACTTGCTTTCCCAAACATCTGATGGTTTATTCATGTGCCGCCCGAACCCCAGCTCTCCAACACTGAGTCTCAGCGCACCAGTTTACATCGACTGTGCTTTTTATCAATTCCACATTTGCAATTTAAAAATCTTTTGATTGGCCCCGCAGACGTTTTCTGACTTCTGTTGATTCCACCAGTGCAGGAAATCCTGTATGTTCAGGAAAAGAAACATTAGCATGGATTTAGCACTCGCTCCCGACACACACACCAGCGGAGTCTCCGCAGAACTCAGGTGTAGATGATACAACACTATTAGACACCCACACACACACACACATTCACTCACACACACACACACACTCTCTCACTCACACACACACACACACACACACACACACACACACACACACACACACACTCTCTCACTCACTCACCACACACACACACACACACACACACACACTCTCTCTCTCACACACACACACACACACACACACACACACACACACACTCTCTCACACACACACACACACATACACATTCACTCACACACACACACACACACTCTCTCACTCCACACACACACACACACAACACACACTCTCTCACACACGCACACACACACACTCTCTCACTCACTCACACCACACACACACACACACACACACACACTCTCTCACACACACACACACACACACATACACATACACATTCACTCACACACACACACACACACTCTCTCACTCACACACACACACACACACTCTCTCACACGCACACACACACACTCCTCCTCACTCACTCACACACACACACACACCCCACACACACACACACACTCTCTCTCACACACACACACACACACTCTCTCACACGCACAACACACACACTCTCTCACTCACACACACACACACCTACTCCTCACACACACACACACACTCTCTCTCACTCACACACACACACACACACACACATCACACACACACCCACACCACACCCCACTCCTCACTCACACACACACCACCACACACACTCTCTCACACACACACAACACCTCTCACCAACACACACACACACCACACACACACACACCACACGCACACACACACACAGCGGAATTTCAGCAAAGCTCAGGTGTAGATGATGTCACAGTTACACTTAAACACTATTAGACCCCCCCCCCCCCCCCCCAATATTATATATGTATCTTATATGTTTTATGTATAATATATATGATTTTGTTAAAAACTGCTGGGTTGTTTCAACCCAACTTTGGGTCAAATATGGAAAAACACAGCCGTTGGGTTAGATTTTTACATTACATGTTTAACCCAACGTTTTGGTTTGTCCATAATTTGACCCAAAGTTGAAGTTAAAACAACCCAGCATTTTTTAGAGTGTATGCGTATATGTACATGCATACCTAAATATACCCATATACATACGTATAGCTACATGCATGCAAATACACACTTCTATTCATATAAATGCATATACATAAACATAGCTGGAAATATAGTTTCGTTGTGTTTATCCGCCTCTCTTAAGCCTCTG
>CM070831.1:1062500-1252500 GCA_036326025.1 Chrosomus eos | reverse complement strand
TGTGGCTTTCCAGGAACAGCGAAAATAAGGTTTTTATCTTTCGTTTTCAACAAATAAGTGCAGCGCCTCGCTGATAAACATCTGAGCTCGTCAAACTAAATATTTGACATATTTCTGTTCATTTTTGGGACATGTCTATTTTTGTATTATTTAATTTTAAAGTTACAATTGTAAAATTAGGGCAGTTATCAGCAATGAAGCACAATCTTTTATTAGCATAGAGTAAATATGTGATTCATATGGAAGCCCATTTCTAAGTCATAAGAAATGGTAAGTCATAATTATGACAAAAAAGATGAAATTATGACATGTTAAGTCATAGTTATGAGATGAAAAGTCAATATTATGACTAAAAAAGTTGATATGATTAAATTCAAAATTACTTAAATCGAAATTACAAATTAAAAACTCGAAATTATGATTTAAAAGTTGAAATTATGACGGGTCAAAATTATGACAATAAAAAGTTGTAATTATGACTTAAAAAGTCAAAATTATGACTTAAAATTTTTAATTATGACTTATAATTTTAAATTGTGACTTTGGTCAAAATTGTGAGAATATAAAGTTGTAATTATGACTTTAAAAGTCCAAATTATGACTTAAAAATTTTAATTATGACTTTAAAAAGTCTGTGATCAAATGTACTTATTGATAAACGTATTTATCCTTTAAATTACAGTACTTTTTAAAATGATCCCTCAGTGATTTCTGAAGATCATGTGACACTGAAGACTGGAGTAATGATCACAGGAATAAATTACACTTAAAATAAAAAAAAAATGAAAAACTTTTTTTAACAAATTTTTAAACATTTCTTACATATCTACAATCTTTTCAGTGGTTCAAGTTTTTTGTATTTTTTTTTTGAACAGTTGAAAAAACAGTCATGTATACATGTATACTGAAAACGGCTATTATGAATTATAATAATATTTCACAATTTTTACTAAGTTTCAAAAACAATCCAAAAAGCCGATATTTTAACACATTATGTTAAAATTTAAGTAAAAATCTTCCCCCCCCCCCCCCCCCCCCCCCCCCCCCCCCCCCCCAAATGTTCATGCTTGGTTAATTTTATACCAGATAATTTTTATCTTGCATACAGTATCTAATATTTACAACAACAAAAAATGTGATTTATGCCTTGAATGCTTTAAAAAATACCACCAAAGCGCATCGTATTGATAGAAAGCACTGAATATTAGATGTAATGTATGTATTTAATCCCGGATGGAGACGTGCTTCTGTTGTGTGTGTATTATTCATCAAAAGCTGTTCTCTGACACCGGGCCGGACCAGGTCCTCCACACACACACACACACACACACACACACACACACACCACACACGCAATCATTATTATGCAGAACTTGTGCTAGCCTAGAGCTGCTGAAATCATGTTTTCTGTGAAAGAAAGAAAAGATGAGAAAGGTCTCATGCGTCACAGATTGTGTTGTCGCAGTGCCACGTTTGGCCGTCGCTCGTGGAATATATCAGAGTTTGTACGTCGTGGATATTTGTATTGTTATCCATCATACTTTATATGCAAAAACACTCCCAGTCAACGTGAAAATGCATGAAATCAGTATTCATGTGTGTGTGTGTGTGTGTGTGTGTGTGGTGTGTGTGTGTGTGTGTGTTTCTCCACTGTAAAAACAGAAGTGAATCTCAGATGTTAAATAGTGAAAGTAAAAAAATGCTCAACATGAAGTTCTGTTACTATATATGGGGAAATATATACTGTAATAATTAATAATTATCAGTTATTATTGGTCCTCAATTATTTACACATGTAATATTTTTATAAATGTATTAATAAAAAGTTCAGCATTTATATTAAATAAACCTTTTGTGACATTTTAAATATCTTTACTTTCACTTTTGATCAATTTAATGCATCCTTGCTGAATATAAGTATTAATTTAAATTATTTAAATTAAAAAATATTTACAAAAAAAAAAATTGACATTTTTTTTAAACATTTCAAAATTAATTTACAGGTCATTCTGTAAATATGTTTACATTTTGACGGTATTTTTTACTGAATTATTCTTTAAAGGTGCATTGTGTAATATTTAGGAGGATCTGAATGCAATATTATATACATAACTGTTTTCAGTGGTGTATAAAGTCCTTACATAATGAACCATTATGTGTTTATTATCTATGTTTCTACGGTGGCCCTGAACGGACAAACGAGTTTCGTCACTATGTTGTTCTTCGTGTAAAGAAGCTGCTAAAGTCAGCGAATAAAACACTGACACAATGATGAACAAGTCACAATAATATTCACAATAACATATAATTTTTACTGAATAATTAAGTAAACCTAATTCCTTGATTTATCTTTGTAAAGAAACCTCATCGTTTAAAGGGTTAGTTCGCGCTTTAAGACATGAAGTTGTATGCAATCCTTACCAGCACTATAGTGCATACACACTGACCCACTCTGTAGTCGCCTCGCTGGTCAGAGTTCTGGCCGCTGGAAGTTGTTCAAGAAAGTACTCCCGGTTAGTTTCCGGGGCCACAAAACTGTGCGTTTTTATGTGAAAAAATTATTTGCGTTTCAAAGCTTGATTAATTTACCACACAAAAAACACGCAGGGACAAAATTCATACCTCAGTATTAATCGGCACTATTTTCTTTCCATTTCTATCAATCCGCGCTGCTGTCAGCGTCAACAGAGAGCACGTTCCGATCAGCTGTTAATAGCGCCACTCGCTGACAACATGTCTGACTGCGAAACTTCTGATGATGAAACCAATTTTAGCACAATGTCAGACGGAACAGATGATGATGAAAGTTATTTAGCACAACGCCAAAGGGATACCTTTATGAACCGGAGTATACCGATGCCGAAATGTTATTGATTGCAACACAAAACCTCAGGGCTCTCTCAAGTGTCACGCATTGAGTGCGACAGTCACTCATTTCGGTCTTTTGTCACGCTCTCCCGCCACACATTGCATTTCTCACGCTGAAAAACTATTTGTAATATATTTAATATGCCGCAGCGCCCAAAACTCTGGACCGGCAGGAAAGCGCGTCTCATCTGGTGTTGTTAGCCAATCAGAAAATAATTCACTATTGTATCTGGGTAAGATTAAGGCAACAACAACCAATGACGGGGTGTCTTGAGAGCCCTGAAACCTCAATTGTGTGCGTGTTCAATCAAATAGTTTTCTCAGCAAATTGTACCTATATCCCATATACCGTTTTTATATTAGACATCTTTTCACGTGTTTTCCACTGGAGTCTAAACATCAGCTTGTTTACCGTACAGTTTACATGGGATCATAAAGTTAGTAAATAGAGCTTACCCGTGGTATACTGTACAGCAAAACTCTTTAAAATCTGTTTTTTTTCTTTTTCCTCCTTGGTTGGGGATGTAATCGTCTTCGCTGAAGTGAGCACTGCACATAATCCTTGATTCTGGATATTTTAGCTCCCGCAGAGTAGCCGATGGCAACCAGCCAAAGCTGTAGCTATATCCGAAACAGGAAAACGATGGAATCTGAACGGTGATCCCGGCACATTCTTGTGGTCACAGCTTGGGTATTTACAAGTTCGCACCATTGTTCATTTTCTACTTTTTACGTCGTTGTCAATCGATTGTGTAAACACTATGGAACAGCTGATCGGAACGTGCTCTCTGTTGACGCTGACAGCAGCGCGGATTGATAGAAATGGAAAGAAAATAGTGCCGATTAAAACTGAGGTATGAATTTTGTCCCGGCGTGTTTTTTGTGTGGTAAATTAATCAAGCTTTGAAACGCAAATAATTTTTTCACGTAAAAACGCACAGTTTTGTGGCCCCGGAAACTAACCGGGAGTACTTTCTTGAACAACTTCCAGCGGCCAGAACTCTGACCAGCGAGGTGACTACAGAGTGGGTCAGTGTGTATGCACTATAGTGCTGGTAAGGATTGCATACAACTTCATGTCTTAAATGGCGAACTAACCCTTTAACTGCTAATCTCTGCTGTCTCAGACGATGACATCACTTCCTGTCGGCCAGCTTAACTTCTGTTGGGTGCAGTTCACAACTTCAACACTAGATGCCGCTAAAACTTACACACTGCACCTTTAAAATAAATCACACTTGCTTTTATATTTTATTATGTAATGCAGTGACATTTTTAAGTGTCCGAATACTCACTGTATGTGGAAATAAGTGAGCATAAAATCACGTATTTGGAAAACACTCGTGAAGAGCAGATTGTCCTTCAGGACGCTTGTGGAAAATGTCAATCCACCTGTCACTCAAGTGGCCACGCCCTTAATTATGCACAACTTTAAGGCTTAATATAATTTAAATGGCTTAGTTAAAAAAATAAAACAAAAACTCACAGTCGTCATGAAGGATAAAATTAGCTTTATAGACCAAAACCACTTTCTGCACCAGACTGTAAACATGTGTTTTTCTGCTGTAAAGTTGGATATTTTAACATGAGGGTTTATGGGATTGAGTCTCTTCTGCATCCGCTCTCTAGTGGCCAGTGGAGGAACTGCAGTTTAATCACTCAGTGTTGGGTTAAAGAGAGAGACAGGAGGTTACCGCTTGGTTTTATCACATCAGGCTTTCTGAATCAAAGCGCTTCAGTGGAAGCAGATCCTCACGACTGTCGTTTAATGGAGTTGACGTCAAACTGCCGCTGTGATTATCTGTGTTTCTGGTCACACTTAAAGCCAGTGAACTCAGGTTTCACATCTGTGAATTATACATCACAGCATGTCAGACCCCTTTAACCCTCCGCCTGGGTTATAACGAGGGATAATTACTCTGATTCTCATTCAGGTGAGCGACCTCCGCTGAAACTCGGCGCTCCACGTCTGATCTTTAAATACCATGAAGCCCGCAGAGCTTTTCTGCAATTTATATGTCAAACACATTTGCCCTGCTGAAATCAGGACATATCAGATGTGGAAATAGAGTTAATTTGTCTAATATGCTCTCAGACGTGTGCCAGTGATCATCTAGCTGTTTATCTTCATTTTAGAGTCTATTGCATCTAAATAATGAGTGCGTGTGTGTAGTGTACACTACTGTTTAAAAGAGGGGTCGTAAAATCAGAAATATGGTAAAAATTGTGAAATATAATTATGATTTAAAACAGTTTTAAATGTGAATATATTAAAGTGTAATTTATTCATGTGAATTTTCAGCATCATTACTCCAGTCTTCAGTGTCACATGATTTTTCAGATGCTCAAATATTATAAATTATTGTTGGTGCTCAATTTTAAATAATGGTTCAATTGTTAATATATCATTTCAATTTTAAAATAAAAATGTTAAGTACCCAAACTTTTAAGTGGTAGATTATCGCGGTTTCCACAAAAAATATGTTTTCAACACTGATAATAATCATAAATGTTTCTTGAGCATCAGATCATCATATTATAGTGATTTCTGAAGGATCATGTGACACTGAAGACTGGAGTAATGATGATAAATTCAGCTTTGATCACAGGAATAAATTACACTTTACTATATATTCACATAGAAACAACTGATTTACATTAGAATAATATTTCACAATTTTTACTGTATTTTTGATCAAATAAACAGTCTTGGTGAGCAGAAGAGACTCTTTCAAAAACATTATAAAATCAAACTTCTATGTAACTTCTTAGCTTGTGGAAAATGAGCTTTTGAGTTCAGAAAGTGAGAATGAAAGGGTCAGCGAGTTTTTCAAATCATACACTGGTATTAATAAACATGCCTGTTTAATAATGGACTCTTCCTCCGTGTGTCTCAGAGCGCGTGTCTGTGAGTGGTTCACCTCAGAAGTTTGTTTTGAGGGTCAGGTTGGGTTACTCGCTGATAAATTATTCACAAAACAAACTTACAGTTCAGATTTTGCTGGACACAGGGGAGACAGGGTCAGATATGTGCATTTCAGAAGAAAAACTTTATATAGAAATAATCAGAAATAGAATTCTAGTTAGATAATGCTTAGCTTGCATTAAACATAAACTGGCTGCTTAAAGTTCAAATTAAATCAAAAAAGTTTTAGTTAAAGTTGAAAGATAAATAGTGCTATTATAATAGTATCATTTATAGGCTATACTATTATAGTTGTTACTTATATTTTAAATTTGCTCTCATTTTTATTTTCAGTTTCACTTTCGCTTGTTTTAGAAATTTTTTGTGTGATATGTCAAATTAATTTGTTTATATATACATATATTATTATTATTATTCAGAGGGGAAATGTACCTAACATTTTTACGTTTAAGTTTTAATTTGGCATATTACGTTTTTCAATTAGCAGAATGTCTTTATTTATAGTAAAAGAAATGTAATTTTCGTTAAAGATAATAACCCTGGTAGAGATGACATTTATAAATAGCTATTTGAGAGTGTAAACTCACATTTAAATCTGTTTTCTGTAATGTTCGCAGAGTTTCCATGGGATAAACTCAGCATATATATTTCACGTGAAAAGTCTATTTCCGGGAGTGAAATGGTGTGTAAATGACTGATTATATGTTCACAGCGAAGTTCTGCGGTGACCCAGGCGTCCCGGCCCACGCCACACGAGAGGGTCAGAGCTTCATCTTCAGAGCTGAGGTGTTCTTCAGCTGTAGCGCCCCCTATCTGCTGGTGGGCTCATCGACACGCACCTGCCAGTCAGACGCCACCTGGAGCGGCTCGCAACCGCGCTGTATAGGTGCGTTACATATGTGTCCCACACTGTATAGGTGCGTTACATATGTGTCCCACACTGTATAGGTGCGTTACATATGTGTCCTATACTGTATAGGTGCGTTACATATGTGTCCCACACTGTATAGGTGCGTTACATATGTGTCCCACACTGTATAGTTGCATTACATATGTGTCCTACACTGTATAGGTGCATTACATATGTGTCCCACACTGTATAGGTGTGTTAAATATGTGTCCTACACTGTATAGGTGTGTTACATATGTGTCCTATACTGTATAGGTGCGTTACATATGTGTCCTACACTGTATAGGTGCGTTACATATGTGTCCCACACTGTATAGGTGTGTTACATATGTGTCCCACACTGTATAGGTGCTTTACATATGTGTCCCACACTGTATAGGTGTGTTACATATGTGTCCTATACTGTATAGGTGCGTTACATATGTGTCCTACACTGTATAGGTGTGTTACATATGTGTCCCACACTGTATAGGTCCATTACATATGTGTCCTACACTGTAAAGGTGCGTTACATATGTGTCCTACACTGTAAAGGTGCGTTACATATGTGTCCTATACTGTATAGGTGCGTTACATATGTGTCCTATACTGTATAGGTGCGTTACATATGTGTCCTATACTGTATAGGTGTGTTACATATGTGTCCTATACTGTATAGGTGCGTTACATATGTGTCCTACACTGTATAGGTGCGTTACATATGTGTCCCACACTGTATAGGTGTGTTACATATGTGTCCCACACTGTATAGGTGTGTTACATATGTGTCCTATACTGTATAGGTGCGTTACATATGTGTCCTACACTGTATAGGTGCGTTACATATGTGTCCCACACTGTATAGGTCCATTACATATGTGTCCTACACTGTAAAGGTGCGTTACATATGTGTCCTATACTGTATAGGTGCGTTACATATGTGTCCTACACTGTATAGGGGCGTTACATATGTGTCCTATACTAGGGGTGTCACGATTCTCCAAATCCTCGATTCGATTACATTTTCGATTCTAAGGTCACGGTTCGATTCGATTCTCGATTTTTACATTTATTTTTTTTAAGCACAGTTTGCGATGCCATTTTTAGACTAGACTTTTATGTAATATAATATATGACCTTTGTTCGCAATGTACCACACTACAAATGTTGTCAAATTTAAAACATTTATTAACAAAATAATGTTACAATAACTTATATCTTCAGTCAATTAGAAACTTAAGCAAAATAACCTGCCATGTAGTTTCTCTTTTGTAACTGCAGTCTTATTCACAGAAGATGACATTCAAGTTCACAACAAAACAAACAAGGTTTAACAGATACATCTATGTTTTCCTTGCTTTACCTCGGTCTTAAAGTACAAACATGACTGTGAAAAATATTAGTATTTAATGTAGAATTTAATTAAATGCATTTATGATGAAATTACAACATTTTCGTGTCATGTTCATTTTGACCACGAACTGTGCGCTGTCGCTTTAACTCGGCGTGTGCAGCAAAAATAGACTAGGTGCGGAAATGAACGACACTTGTCTCATTCGTGGAGGTGGAGAATCAAGTTATTTGTCACATGCTAGATTTATTGTATAAAGATTTATACTGTTCTGAGTCTGCTGTTTTTGTCAATTTAAAGTTTTAATTTAAAAAGTGGAAGAATGGTACACGCACTGACGCACATACAGTAGCAGAGCTTGCAAAGTGTGGCTTTTTTAAGCGCGAACTTTGAACGCGAATGTGAACGTTGTCAACATAACTCACTGGAAATCAGAAATACTCCCACTGTCCCACACCGGCGACTTTAATAATAATAATAATAATTTGTGGAGTGCAATAAGGAGTAGACAAGAGACGGAAATGCGTCGAGTCAACTTTACTCTCCACTTCAATAAAGACAGAACTGTACAGCAGTGAGATCGACACAACAACGTTATACCGGAAACTCTAACTAACTTCCCATTCCCTTAAAGGTATACTCCCTTGGTGAATGTCTCTCAGTGTTATTTGTGGGTCACCACAAAGACCCAGGAGCTCCCTGTCGAAGGCGCTGTATTTCCTCTCGTTGTCCCGGAGCTTCCTGCTGAAAAAGGCCAGCGGCTGCCAGGCTCCGCCCACCCACTGCTCACACACAGCCCCAACGGCGTAGTCCGAGGCGTCCGTAGTCAGAGCCACTGGGGCGGTAGGAGATGGGTGCGCTAGCAGAGCAGCGTTGGCCAGCGCAGTTTTGGCAGCATCAAAAGCACCAGTCATCTCTGGGGACCAATCCAACACGTCCGGCGCCCCGCCCACCACGCAAGGCATCGTACAATGGTCGCATGAGCTGAGCCGCATGGGGGAGGAAACGGTTGTAGAAGTTCACCATACCCAGAAACTCCTGCAGGGACTTTACAGTGCGTGGACGTGGGAAATTGGCGATGGCGTCCACCTTGGCCGGGAGGGGGACGGCCCCCTGCGGTGTGACGTGATGGCCGAGGAAAGTGATGGATGACCGGCCAAACTCACACTTGGCCGGGTTGATGATGAGACCATGCTCACTGAGCCTGCCGAACAGCTGCTGGAGATGCGTCAGGTGGTCGTCTGCGGACGCACTGGCCACGAGAATGTCGTCCAAGTAGACAAACAGAAACGGCATGTCTCTCAGCACAGAGTCCATAAGGCGCTGAAACGTTTGCGCTGCCCCTTTAAGGCCGAAAGGCATCCGTAAGAATTCGAAAAGGCCAAAGGGTGTGATGACCGCTTTCTTGGGGACATCCTGCGGGTGGACCGGTACCTGGTGGTAACCGCGCACCAGGTCTACCTTTGAGAATATGGTGGTGCCGGCTAGGTGGGCGGAGAAGTCCTGTATGTGCGGCACAGGGTACCGGTCTGGGGTTGTAGCGTTGTTCAGGCGGCGGAAATCACCACAGGGACGCCCACGGGCTGTTGGAGCGGCGCACGATGCCGAGGTGCTCCATAGTGGCAAACTCCTCCCTGGCGATCGCGAGCTTGGCAGAGTCGAGGCGCCGAGCTCGTGCATAGACTGGTGGGCCCACCGTGGTGATGTAGTGCTCCACGCCATGTTTAGCCACCGCCGATGAAAACGTGGGTGTGGTGATGTCAGGGAACTCAGCGAGAAGGCGTTGATACAGGTCCCCTGTGGCAAACGTGTTCGACAGACAAAGCGCCCCCGTCCCCCCAAGCGTACAGGGGTATGAAGCAAAAGAGAGGGCGTCGATCAGGCGGTGGTTTGTAACGTCCACCAACAGCCTGTAAGCACAGAGGAAATCCGCCCCTAGGAGCGACGTAGACACGGCAGCCATGACGAAATCCCAGCCGAAACGCCGCCCGCCGAAACACACTTCCACATACCTTGTGCCATAGGTACGAATGGGTGTGCCGTTGGCGGCATCCATCGGGGGGCCATGCCCGCCAGCCATGGTGTCCACCAGCTTTGCCGGCAGGATGCTATGCTGAGCCCCGAATAGACCAGCAGCCGCCGGCCGGACAATGTGTCAGTGATGAATAACAGCTTGCAGTCCCGGCCAGCGCCCATAGCTGCTAATGAGCGCCGGCCCTGGCTTTTCCCTGTGCTCCAAAACTGCAAGGCTGGCGACACTGTTTGGCCTTGGCCCCAAACCTTGAGTGGTAATAACACCACCCGTCTTCACGCTGTCGGCGGGCCGTCACCGCAGCCGCGGTGTCCGGGTCGTCCGCCGCGGGTGGAAAAGGGACAGCCGTGTGCAGGGGGGGAAGCAGTGCGTGGACAAACTGTTGCCGATTGGCGAGAAAAATCCTGTCTGCCTCCACAGCAAGCGCTCGGTAGTCTCTGGAGGAAAGGAGGGCGGAGCTGGCCAGTGCGGTGCGCACGGGTGCTGGAAGCTGCCGCAAGAATATGTGGGTGAAAAGGAACGCGGGATCCGCCGCGCCCAGCACCGCTAGCATCCTCTCCATTAACTCGGACGGCTTACTGTCGCCAAGGCCGTTCAGGGACAGCAGGCGATCTGCCTTCTCTAGCTCCGACAGTTCAAAGAAGTTCAACAGAAACGTTTTGAGCGCGTCATATTTGCCGTCAGCTGGCGGAGCCTCTAGTAGCGCCATAGCCCTGGCCGTTGTCGAGGCATCTAAAGCCGCTACCACATGGAAATATTTTTTAACGTCCTGTGTTATTCCTCTCAGCTGGAACTGTGCCTCGATGTGTTGAAACTAGGTATGTAACGATTCACTCGCAACCGGTTGAAAATCGATACAAATGTGTGACGATTCAAATCGGTTGCAATGTTAAACGAATCGCGATACACATTTTAAACAACAGGGGCGTTTACTGTAGCCTATTGTGAAGTTGTGAACCTCGCTTGCGCGAAACTAGCGAGTGTTTTCACTTCATTCATGGAACTTGAGCTTGTGTGAGCCAAGCTCAACTTCCATACGAATGAACGGAAAACGCTCGGTTTGCTCCGCTCGCGCCGCGCCAGTGTGCGCCATAATAGATTGTTGTGCACGCGCCGTCAAACACACGGCGACGGCAAGCGTAGATGTTGACGTTGACTCATTCAAATCGGAGGTGTGGCGGCATTTTGACTTTCCATAGACTAATAATAATCACCACCGTGAGAAGCACAAGTCACCTCCGTTTTCATGTAAAAGGCATTAATAAGACAAGTGCGAGAGCCACGGAGATCACAAGGTGCATCAGTGTTTCCGTGGCAACCAGGTGTTGTATTTATTTTACTATCTCTTTCTCTAAATGTGTACATGGATATATATTTTTTATATGTATAATTTGTTGATGGTTATGGCATATTTTTCTAAATGTGTTTTTTTTTTTTTACTCTTGCTAGTGTAATGATACAAATTATAACAAAATTAAAACCCCTCTAAATGTGGTACTAATTTTACATAGTCTTTTACTGAGTGTGTGAAGGTACCAGTGCCCATCCTCTTGACCAGACAGAGAGACCTGAAAGACTGAGTTGAAACAACCTTGAAGGGATTTTTTTTAATTTCAGTGTAGTTTTTTTATTTGACAAATATATTTTAAAATTAAAAAGAAATGTGCAGCATTTTGTCTGAGAAATAATAAAAGGGACACTTTTTCATTTATAATTTCTTAAATTAATCACTTGTTAAAAAAAATCGTGAGAAAATCGTATCGTGAAACCAGTATCGTGAATCGTATCGCATCGTGAGTTGAGTGAATCGTTACATCCCTAGTTGAAACCACGGCCGCGGATTGTGCTGCCAAAAGTCCGGTAACTTGATGGTGGCCGCGTATATAGCGCCGACATTAGCCGCGCCGCTAACAGCATCCGGCGCCGCAGCAGCAGCATTTTCGCCACCGTCGTTGTGTGACATAATTCAGCCGTATCCAACTCGCGTCGGGGTCACCAATGTCAAGTCAAGTCAAGTCAAGTCACCTTTATTTATATAGCGCTTTTTACAATACAAATTGTTTCAAAGCAGCTTTACAGAGATAACAGGAAAACAATGTTGTAATAGTATTGTTCAATTGAAAATTAAATGTCCCCAACTAAGCAAGCCAAAAGGCGAAGGCAACAGTGGCAAGGAACCAAAACTCCATCAGGTGACAGAATGGAGAAAAAAACCTTGGGAGAACCCAGGCTCAGTGGGGGGGCCAGTCCTCCTTTGGCCAACGAATGAACAGTGTATGATTATGAGTTAGGCAGCATAATGTCAGGAGTCAGATGGGATCAGAACTTTCACGATATTATCCAGTTCATCTGGTTGGGTAGGGTCATCCGGCCGGTGAGGAGATGAGTGGTGAGGTGTCCATGGGCCTTCACAGCCCTGATAATGCATGTCATCGTGTCCATGTGATGGTCCTTCATCAGATCTGGATATGCCCTGGATCCGGCGGTCTGCGGCAAACCCCGGGATAAACAAAGAGACTAATATTAGCGTAGACGCCATCCTTCTTATGATGTACAAAGTACATCAGGAATTATGGGAAGTGTTCCTGGTTCCGGCTGATCTAATCTATGCAGCCTAACATTGAATTATAGAAATCTATAATGTGTTATGTGTATGCTAAGCCAAAGAGATGTGTTTTTAGTCTAGATTTAAACTGACAGACTGTATCTGCTTCCCGGACCGTGTTAGGAAGATTGTTCCAAAGTTTTGGTGCAAAATAGGAAAAGGATCTACCGCCGTCAGTCGATTTTGATATTCTAGGTTTTATCAACTGGCCAGAATTTTGAGATCGCAATAGACGTGAAGGACTATAATGCGTTAAGAGCTCGCTCAAGTACTGGGGAGCTAAACCATTTAGTGCTTTGTAAGTAATCAGCAATATTTTAAAATGTATACGATGTTTAATAGGCAGCCAATGCAGTGTTGACAGAACCGGGCTAATATGGTCATACTTCCTGGTTCTGGTAAGAACTCTAGCGGCTGCATTTTGAACTAGCTGTAGTTTGTTTAATAAGCGTGCAGGGCAACCACCCAGTAGAGCATTACAATAATCTAGCCTTGAGGTCATGAAAGCATGAACTAATTGTTCCGCATTTGTCAGTGAGAGCATATGACGTAATTTAGATATATTTTTAAGATGGAAAAAAGCGGTTTTACAGATACTAGACACGTGACTTTCAAATGAAAGATTGGTATCAAAGAGCACACCCAGGTTCCTAACTGACGTCGAAGACTTAACAGAGCAGCCATCAAGTGTTAGACAGTATTCTAGGTTATTAGGTGAGGAAGTTTTTTGTCCAATGATTAGAATCTCTGTTTTTTCAGAATTTAGTAATAGGAAATTACTGGTCATCCAATTTTTTATATGAGCTATGCATTCCGTTAATTTTGTGAATTGGTAAGTTTCGTTAGGTTTTGAAGAAATATACAGCTGAGTATCATCAGCATAACAGTGAAAGCTAATTCCATATTTCCTAATGATATCTCCTAATGGTAGCATGTACAGAGTGAAGAGCAGCGGTCCTAGTACTGAGCCTTGTGGTACGCCATACTGAACTTGTGATCGATAAGACATCTCTTCATTTACTGATACAAACTGAAAACGGTCAGATAAGTATGATTTAAACCATGCTAGTGCAATTCCGCTAATGCCAACATAGTTTTCTAGTCTATTTAAAAGAATGTTGTGGTCGATAGTATCAAATGCAGCACTAAGATCAAGTAACACTAATAGAGAGATACAACCACGATCGGATGATAGGAGCAAATCATTTGTGACTTTAATGAGAGCAGTCTCAGTACTATGGTACGGTCTAAATCCGGACTGAAAATCCTTGCAGATATTATTTCTTTCTAAAAAGGAACACAGTTGTGAGGATACTGCTTTTTCTAGTATCTTTGACAGAAAAGGCAGATTCGAGATTGGCCTGTAATTGACTAATTCTGTAGGATCAAGTTGCGGTTTTTTAACAAGCGGTTTAATCATAGCCAACTTAAAGGTTTTTGGTACGTATCCTAATGACAAAGATGAATTAATGATATCTAGAAGAGGATCTATGACCTCTGGAAGCATCTCTTTCAGTAGCTTAGTCGGTATAGGGTCTAGCATACAAGTTGTCGATTTAAATGAATTAACAATTTTGCAAAATTCTTCCTCTCCTATAGCAACAAATGAATCAAAATGTTCCTCACAGAGACTACAATATACTCCCTGATGCGATACTGTAGTAGACGGTTGCATAGTTATAATTTTGTCCCTGATATTATCAATCTTATAAGTGAAAAAGTTCATAAAGTCATTACTGCTGTGTTTCTTATAAACTTCTGGGCTTGAAGCTTTCTTTTTCGTTAGTTTAGTCACTTGTTCAAATAAATACCTAGGATTATGTTTATTTTCTTCTAATAGGGTTGAAAAATAATTAGTTCTAGCATCTTTTAAGGCCTCTCTGTAAGCAATCGAGCTCTCCTTCCATGAAATCCGAAATACCTCTAGTTTTGTTTTCTTCCAGTTTCGCTCCATTTTTCTGGCTGCTCTCTTAAGGGCCCGGGTGTGCTCATTGTACCACGGCGTTGGACTATTTTCTTTAATCTTCTTTAAGCGCAGCGGAGCAACTGTGTCTAAAGTGCTGGAAAAGAGAGAGTTAAAAGTTTCTGTTGCAATATCAAGTTCTTCTAAGCTATCTGGGATGCTGAGATTATGAAACTGATTTGGAAGATTATTGATAAAGCAATCTTTAGTGGCAGAAGTGATAGGTCTAACATATTTATAACACGGAGTCGGCTTTGCAGCCTTGGCTAAATGTAATTTACACGAGACTAGATAATGATCGGAGATGTCGTCGCTCTGCTGCAGAATTTCAACGCCATCAACATCTATTCCATGTGATAATATTAGATCAAGAGTATGATTACGACAATGAGTAGGTCCTGACACGTGTTG
This sequence comes from Chrosomus eos, assembly GCA_036326025.1. Taxonomy (NCBI): domain Eukaryota; kingdom Metazoa; phylum Chordata; class Actinopteri; order Cypriniformes; family Leuciscidae; genus Chrosomus; species Chrosomus eos. Next base: position 1,237,455 of record CM070831.1, on the reverse strand, counting down.
TCTCACTCCAATTGAGTTTATAATGTCTTTAAATGCCAATCCCAATGCATCTTTTTCATTATCTACATGTATATTAAAATCACCAACAATTAGGACTTTATCTGCAGCCAATACTAATTCTGATAGAAAGTCAGCAAATTCTTTGATAAAATCTTTATGGTGCCCTGGTGGCCTGTATACAGTAGCCAGCAGAATTCTCAAACGTGATTTATTGTTTACACTATAAATTTTTACATTAAGCACCAACACTTCAAAAGAAGTATATTTAAAACTAGATTTCTTAGTGGTTTTGAGAATATTACTATAAATTACAGCAACACCGCCCCCTTTGCCTTTCGGACGAGGCTCATGTTTATAACAGTAATCTTGCGGAGTGGAATCATTTAAAGTAATGTAATCGTTTGGTTTTAGCCAGGTTTCTGTCAAACACAGAATCAGAATCAGAATCAGAATCAGAAAGAGCTTTATTGCCAAGTGTGCTTGCACACACAAGGAATTTTCTTTGGTACTGAAGCTTCCAGTGCACATATACAGATACAAATACAACAAGAAACAGTAATACAAAATCTAAAATAAAATTATAAAAAAAAAAAATATATATATATATTATATATATATATATATATATATATATATATATATATATATATTATATATATATTATATATATATATATATATATGAAAATACTATAAAATATAAAATATAAGGCCACGGTTGGGTTTAGTCAGAATAAACATTTTCGGATTATGAACATATATACAGTATTTTGAATAGTATGAATAAATATAAATATAAATAACCTGAGTTTAGGAGATATTGCACTAAACAGTGGGGGTATTGCACTTAAAGGCATATGCCTTGGGAGATATGTTAACTGTTCAGGAGGGAAATGGCCTGTGGGAAGAAACTGTTCCTGTGCCGAGATGTTCTTGTGGCCAGTGATCTGAGTCTCCGTCTTGACGGTAACAGTTCAAACAGGTGGTGTCCAGGGTGAGTGGAGTCTGTGATGATTTTACCTGCTCTCTTCCTTACTCTGGAAGAGTACAGGTCCTGGAGGGTTGGCAGGGGGGCACCAATGATCCTCTCTGCAGTCCGGACTGTCCGCTGTAGTCTCATGATGTCTGATTTGGTAGCTGAACCAAACCAGACAGTGATGGAAGTGCATAGGACAGACTCGATGACGGCTGAGTAGAACTGAATCAGCAGCTCCTGTGGCAGGTTGAACTTCCTCAGCTGGCGAAGGAAATACAGTCTCTGCTGGGCCTTTTTCACAATGGAGTCAATGTGATTGTCCCACTTCAGGTCCTGAGAGATGATAGTGCCCAGGAACCTGAATGACTCCACTGCTTCCACAGTGCTGTTCATGATGGTGAGTGGGGGGAGTGCTGGGCTGTTCCTCCTGAAGTCCACGGTCATCTCCACTGTTTTGAGCGTGTTCAGCTCAAGGTTGTTATAACTGCACCAGACAGCCAGCTGTTCAACCTCCAGTCTGTAAGCAGACTCGTCACCGTTTCGGATGAGACTGATGACAGTGGTGTCGTCTGCAAATTTCAGGAGCTTGACAGTGGGGTCTTTAGAAGTGCAGTCGTTAGTGTACAGGGAGAAGAGCAGTGGGGAGAGAACGCACCCTTGGGGGCGCCAGTGCTGGTGGTGAGAGTCCTGGATGTGTGTTTCCCCAGTCTCACGAGCTGCTGCCGGTCCGTCAGGAAGCTGGAGATCCACTGACAGATCGAGGATGGAATGGAGAGCTGGGTCAGTTTGTCTGTGAGTAGATCAGGCATGATGGTATTGAAGGCCGAACTGAAGTCCACAAAGAGGATCCTTGCATAAGTCCCAGGTCTGTCGAGATGTTGCAGGATATAATGCAGTCCCATGTTGACTGCATCATCCACAGACCTGTTTGCTCTGTAAGCAAACTGAAAAGGATCCAGCAGGGGTCCAGTGATGTCCTTCAGGTGGGCCAACACCAGTCTTTCAAACGACTTCATGACCACGGACGTGAGAGCTACAGGTCTGTAGTCATTAAGTCCAGTGATTTTGGTTTTTTTGGGGACCGGAATGATAGTGGAGCGTTTGAAGCAGCAGGGAACTTCACATTGCTCCAATGATCTGTTGAAGATCTGCGTGAAGACCGGGGCCAGTTGGTCAGCGCAGGCTTTTAGACAAGCAGACGAGATGCCGTCTGGGCCTGAGGCTTTCCTAGTCTTCTGTTTTTTGAAGACTCGGCTCACGTCCTCCACACAGACCTTAAGCTCAGGTTGGATGGCAGGAGGGGGGAGAGGAGGGGGTGTAGGAGGTGATGGTGGATGTGTGAACTGCAGGTCAGAGCCGGTGAGAGGTGTGAATGAGGGCTTTTCAAACCTGCAGTAAAATGAGTTTAAATCATCAGCCAGGTGTGGATTGTCCACAGATCGGGAGGATGGTGACTTGTAATTGGTGATGTTCTTCAGGCCATTCCAGACTGATGATGGGTCGTTGGATGAAAACTGGTTTTTCAGCTTTTCAGAGTAGGCTCTTTTAGCAACTCTGATCTCCTTTGTCAGTCTGTTCTTGGCATGGTTATACAAGATTTTATCCCCACTTTTGTGAGCATCCTCTTTGGCATGACGAAGCTGTTTGAGTTTCCCAGTAAACCATGGTTTATCATTGGTGAATGATAAGAATGTCCTGGTAGGAATGCATGTATCCTCACAGAAACTGATATATGATGTAACAGTATCTGTGAGCTCATCCAGATCGTTGGTAGCAGCTTCAAAAACAGTCCAATCAGTGCAATCGAAGCAGGCCTGTAGACTCTGCTCTGCTTCATTAGTCCATCTTTTTACAGTCCTTATTACAGGTTTAGCTGATTTCAGTTTCTGCCTGTAGGTCGGTATAAGATGAACCAAACAGTGATCAGATAGCCCCAAAGCTGCCCGTGGGACGGAGTGATACGCATTCTTTATTGTGGTGTAACAGTGGTCCAGTATATTACTGTCTCTTGTGGGACATGTAACGTGCTGTCTGTATTTTGGAAGTTCACGGGAAAGATTTGCTTTGTTAAAATCCCCTAGAATTATTAAAAGAGAGTCTGGGTACCTTTGTTCCGTTTCGGCTATTTGTTCAGCCAGCTGTTGTAGTGCCGCGCTCACACACGCGTCTGGGGGGATGTAAACATTCACGAGAATGAAAGAGGAAAACTCCCGTGGCGAGTAGAAAGGTTTACAGTTTATGAAGATCGCCTCTAAATTAGGAGAGCACATCTTCTTCAGTGTTGTTACATCTGAACACCAACTTTCGTTAATGTAGAAACACAATCCACCACCTCTCGTCTTCCCCGTTAGCTCCGCGATGCGATCCGCTCGGAACAGCTGGAAGCCCGGCAGATGTATTGCGTTGTCCGGTATGGCTTCACTCAGCCAGGTTTCAGTGAAGCACAGAGCAGCAGAGTTTAAAAAATCCTTGTTAATCCGGGTGAGGAGGAGAAGTTCGTCCATTTTGTTAGGAAGGGATCGGAGATTCGCAAGATGAATACTAGGGAGTGCAGTGCGCAGGCCGCGCTCGCGGAGTTTCACCAGCGCGCCCGCTCGCTTTCCTCGTTTGCGTTTGAGCGCGCGTTTGAACAACAGCGCTGCCCCTCCGACGAGAATGTCCAGCAAAACGTCTGAATTATCAAAAACTGTAGAAAAGTTATCTGGTGTGTGTTTCCTAATGTCCAGTAGTTCGTCTTTGGTGAAGCTGATAGGAAAATAATGACTAAACACAGGACAAACAAACAAAAACAACACAATAACTGGAGAGCTCCGCACCGAGGCAGCCATCCGCGGCGCCATCTTGACAGAATAGCACATCTAGGTTATAGTCTTTAATCTTATCATTAACTATGAGCGATTTTGAATTAAGGGATCGAATATTCAGCAACCCAAGCTTTATCGTTTGCTCATCTGTATTATATCTGTTTTTTATTTGTTGAACATCAATTAGATTTTTAACCTTAGAAAGGTTTGGCAGTTTTTTGGATTTCCAAATTCGGGGAACAGACACAGTCTCTATATGATGATATCTAGGTGAAAGTCTCTATGTGATGAGATTTATCTGACCTTGGTGACGTGAGGCCGCTAGCAGACAGTCGGTTTAGCCAGTTTGTCTGCTTCCTGACCTGAGCCCCAGATTGTCATGTTTTATCTCTAAGACTATGAGCCAAATTACTAGAGAGAAGAGCAGCACCATCCCAGGTGGGATGAATACCATCTCTTTTCAACAGGTCAGGCTTGCCCCAAAAACTTTTCCAATTGTCTATGAATTCTATATTATGTTGTGTTGTGTATATTATAATGTGGAGTGCAATAAGGAGTAGACAAGAGACGGAAATGCGTCGAGTCAACTTTACTCTCCACTTCAATAAAGACAGAACTGTACAGCAGTGAGATCGACACAACAACGTTATACCGGAAACTCTAACTAACTTCCCATTCCCTTAAAGGTATACTCCCTTGGTGAATGTCTCTCAGTGTTATTTGTGGGTCACCACAAATTCATTATATTTATATAGCACTTTTCTGGACACTCAAAGCGCTTTACATAGAAGGGGGGGAATCTCCTCAACCACCACCACTGTGTAGCATCCACCTGGATGATGCGACGGCAGCCATATTGCGCCAGAACGCTCACCACACACCAGCTTACTGGTGGAGAGGAGACAGTGATGAAGCCAATCAGTATGGGGATGATTAGGAGGCCATGATGGACAGAGGCCAAGGGGCAGATTTGGCCAGGATGCCGGGGTTACACCCCTACTCTTTCGAACAACATCCTGGGATTTTTAATGACCACAGAGAGTCAGGGCCTCGGTTTAACGTCTCATCCGAAGGACGGTGCTATTTTGACAGTATAGTGTCCCCATCACTATACTGGGGTGTTAGGACCCACACAGACCACAGGGATAGCACCCCCTGCTGGCCTCATAACACCTCTTCCAGCAGCAACCTGGTTTTCTCAGTAGGTCTCCCATCCAGGTACTAACCAGGCTCAGCCCTGCTTAGCTTCAGTGGGCAACCAGTCTTGGGCTACAGGGTGATATGGCTGCTTTAGTGAAAGAGGAGGTCAGAAGTCCTGTCGATGGGTCTCCTGCATCTGCAGCCATGCTATCTTTTGACTGGCTGTAACTGAGGTAGCACTTCAACGCTGTTTTTTACTGTATAGGTGCGTTACATATGTGTCCTATACTGTATAGGTGCGTTACATATGTGTCCTACACTGTATATGTGCGGTACATATGTGTCCTATACTGTATAGGTGCGTTACATATGTGTCCTACACTGTATAGGTGCGGTACATATGTGTTCTACACTGTATAGGTGCGTTACATGTGTCCCACACTGTATAGGTGCGTTACATATGTGTCCTACACTGTATAGGTGCGTTACATATGTGTCCTACACTGTATAGGAGTGGTACATATGTGTCCTACACTGTATAGGTGCATTACATATCATGTGTCCTACACTGTATAGGTGCGGTACATATGTGTTCTACACTGTATAGGTGCGTTACATGTGTCCCACACTGTATAGGTGCGTTACATATGTGTCTCACACTGTATAGGTGCGTTACATGTGTCCTACACGGTATAGGTGCGTTACATATGTGTCCCGCACTGTATAGGTGCGTTACATATGTGTCCCACACTGTATAGGTGCGTTACATATGTGTCCCACACTGTATAGGTGTGTTACATATGTCCTACACTGTATAGGTGCGTTACATATGTGTCCTACACTGTATAGGTGCGTTACATATGTGTCCTACACTGTATAGGTGTGTAACATATGTGCCCTACACTGTATAGGTGCATTACATATGTGTCCCTCACTGTATAGGTGCGTTACATATGTGTCCCAGTGTTACATATGTGTCCCACACTGTATAGGTGCGTTACATATGTGTCCTATACTGTATAGGTTCGTTACATATGTGTCCTACACTGTATAGGTGCGGTACATATGTGTCCTATACTGTATAGGTGCGTTACATATCATGCGACAGGATTCCAAGATGGCGCCGTTGTATGTGGCTCGCCGTCTGTTGCTCTCCTTCACGTTTTTAAATTTTCTGATTTTATGTTTGTTTTTATGTTTGTCTTTACTGACATCGGACTGCAATATGTCATATGTGTATGATCGTCAAACATTACTAAATATCCGCATAACTATTGATTCAACCAAGAGTGATGTTGACGAATACTGCCGATTTCCACCACCTGCGCACCTGCACCTTCCTACACAACTGCGCTGGTATCCCGCTGATCTTCCCTGGAGGCGACGGCGTCGGAGGAAGCGTGGCAAGCGGGGTGGAATTGCTGCTCGATTAAAGTCTCTTGCGCGGTCCTCGCCTATGTGTACTGGTCCTGCGCTAACCTGCGAGCGCCGCCTCGCCAGTGCCTTTGCATGGTCTCTCCCCTCACATCGGTGGCTTCGACCTGTTACTCGATGCTCTTCGTCTGCGCTTCCGCGCATTGTCTCCCCCAGCTTTCGACGTCGTGGAGTGAATCCTCTCAATCTTCGCTCACTAACGCGAACAACACAGCTGGAGGAAGCTGCTCCGCCGGCGCCACTTAAAGTGGCATTGATCAACGCCCGGTCAGTAGTAAACAAGACATTTTTAATAAACAATTTCTTCACGTCGCAGGATTTGGATATTCTATTTATTACTGAGACATGGATTAAGCCTGATGAGTTAAGTCCTTTCACTGAACTAGTCCCACATGATTGCATTTTCTTTAATTCACCGCGGCTATCTGGCCGTGGTGGGGGACTAGCGTCAGTGTTTAAAAAACATTATCCCTGCCGCAGTCTAATAACTAGCCCTTGTCGCCCTTTCGAAGTGCAATTGGTGCAGCCCACATCAACTAACTCACTGGTATTTGCCTTGGTTTATCGTCCGCCTCAGCCGAATAAGGATTTTTTAAATGAGTTTGCAGAGTTTGTGGGGGATCTTGTTACTAGATATGATAGAATTTTAATCTTGGGCGATTTCAACATTCATGTGTGCTGTGAATCTAAGCCACTCTCCAAAGAGTTTCTAAATCTTGTTGCCTCTTTTGATTTGGATCAGTGGGTGTCTGGCCACACTCATATCCAGGGACATACTTTAGATCTAATTTTATCACGTGGTTTACTTGTATCGGACATTGGCATTGGTTGTGCTGGCATGTCGGATCATTTTCCGATTCTGTTCTCTCTACCTTTTAATGATACTACACACAAGCATCATACTTGCTCACGGATGACTCGAATTTTTAATGACTGTGCAGTGGAGGATTTTCTGGCATTATATCCTGGTTTACATGAGACTCAAGACATAGACATGGTTCCATCTTTAAGCTCCTTGGATGCTGCTAATCACTTGAATCTGTTTAATTCTATTTGCTCTAATGTCTTAAATGCTGTTGCTCCTCTTAGGGAAAAGAAACATAAACATAATCATGCTTTAAAACCATGGTTAAATGAAAATGTTCGTTCTCTCAAACTGATCCTTAGGAGGGCTGAACGCAAGTGGAACAAGGACAGATTACAGGTTTCCTATGAAATTTTAAAGGACTCCCTCTCTGCTTTCCAGCGAGCTGCTAAAGCTGCTAAATGTCACTACTTTTCTGAGATGATTAGACTTAACAGTAATAGGCCCAATGTTTTATTTTCAATAATTGATTCTGCTCTGAATCCCCCTACTAATCAGTTCCCAGAGATGTCGGACTCTCTCTGTGAGGAATTCGCAATATATTTTAACGAGAAGATCTCACTGATTAGATCGCAAATGCCTTTGTCAGCCTGTATTCCACTTGGAGTCCCGTATGCTCTTCCATATGGTCTGTCTTTGAGCCTGTCTCCTTTGACTCTCTAAGTGAAATTGTTGCAATTTTAAAACCTACTAGTTGCTTTCAAGATGCGATTCCCACTATTTTTTTTAAGCAGGTATTTCGTGCTATCGGTCCTGATTTGTTGTCTATTATCAACAAATGTCTTTACACCGGGGATGTTCCCAACAGCCTGAAACATGCTTCAGTTTTGCCAAAGCTTAAAAAATCTAACTTGGATTCGACAATTCTGAGTAATTTCCGCCCAATTTCGAATTTACCCTTTATCTCGAAAATCCTCGAAAAAGTGGTATTGTCAACTCCAGTCTTTCTTGAATGATAGTCAGATTTATGAGAAATTTCAGTCTGGTTTTAAATCTCGTCACAGTACGGAATCTGCACTTTTAAGAGTCATGAATGACATATTGCTGACCACTGATACAGGGCAATCTGTGGCTTTGGTCTTGTTAGATCTTAGCTCTGCTTTTGACCTGGTCGATCACAATATTTTAATTTCTCGTCTCGAAGCGTGCATGGGTTTTCGGGGTACGGTGCTACAATGGTTCCGCTCGTACTTATCAAATAGGACTTACTCTGTCCGTATTGGGCAACAGTGCTCTTCCGAAATGAAACTGGGGTCCGGCGTTCCCCAGGGTTCTATTCTTGGCCCGGAACTGTTCAATCTATATATGCTCCCCTTGGGTTCTATTTTATCTCGACATGGGGTTTCTTTCCATCTTTATGCCGATGACACCCAAATGTACTTGCCTTTGAAGCGTGATGACAAGCATGCTTTAAAGCCAATATTGGACTGTCTGGACGAAATGAAACTCTGGCTTTCTAGTAACTTCTTGAGTCTCAATGAGAGCAAAACAGAAATTATTTTGTTTGGCCCCAATGATCGTAGTACTCATGAGGTTGATCTACAAACGTTGTTACCATATAGCACTATCTGTGTTCGGAATTTGGGGGTCTGGTTTGACAACAACCTTAAATTTGATAAGCAGATAAGTGCTGTGGTTAAGTCCTGTTTCTTTCACCTTCGTCTTTTAGCCAAGGTAAAGCCCTTCTTGTCTGTTAAGCATTTCGAGATTGCCATACATGCATTCGTAACATCCAGATTGGACTATTGTAATTCTCTATATATTGGTGCCTCTCAGAAATGCATCACTCGTTTACAATTAGTCCAAAATGCAGCAGCACGCCTTCTCAAAGGGAAGCGTAAATTTGAACACATCACACCAGTCCTGATATCGCTTCACTGGCTACCGGTTAAATTCAGAATTGATTTTAAAGTTCTCTTATTTGTTTTTAAGTCATTGCAGAACCAGTCTCCACAGTACCTATCTGAATTACTTCACCCAATCACACAGTCAAGATCACTCAGATCGGGGGACTCTAACCTATTATCTATCCCTCGAACCAGACTAAAAAATAGGGGTGATCGCGCTTTTGCAGCTTTCGGACCTAGGCTATGGAATAGCTTACCGGCTCATATCAGATCTGCCCGCACCTTATCAATTTTTAAATCTTCTCTGAAAACGTATTTCTTTTCAATAGCCTTTAATATATCTTGATGTGCGTGTCTTTGTATTTGTATTGTATGTCTCTTGGCCTTGTTAAGCACTTTGGTCAACGCCAGTTGTTTTTAAATGTGCTATACAAATAAAATTGTATTGTATTGTATTGTATTGTATGTGTCCTACACTGTATAGGTGCGGTACAAATGTGTCCTACACTGTATAGGTGCGTTACATATGTGTCCTACACTGTATAGGTGCGTTACATATGTGTCCTACACTGTATAGGTGTGTTACATATGTGTCCTATACTGTATAGGTGCGTTACATATGTGTCCTACACTGTATAGGTGTGGTACATATGTGTCCTATACTGTATAGGTGCGTTACATATGTGTCCTACACTGTATAGGTGTGGTACATATGTGTCCTACACTGTATAGGTGCATTACATATGTGTCCTACACTGTATGTGGTACATATGTGTCCTTAGTGTTGGGGAGTAACGGAATACATGTACCGGTGTTATGTATTCAGAATACAAATTATGAGTATCTGTATTCTGTTACAGTTACAATTTAAATAAATGGTATTTTGAATACAGTTACATTGTTGAAAGCAATGGATTACATTACGATACTTCTCTGTTTCACGAGTTTATTCACTCTCTAAATAAATTAAGGCAACTCAGCATTTCTCAGAAGCCCCAATGTGAAAACAAAAAAATGCGTGGTTTGCGTGATCAGTCACAATGGAGTCGGAAGAGGAGCAGCGGGAGCTAGAGTAGAGATGGAGTCGGAACAACAGAGCCAGGGCAAGAATGCGTATCTATCTTAGAAATTCAAACAGCATTTCACATTAAAGAAAGAGAAGGGAGAACGAAATATAGCCAAAATGTGCAGTGCAATTGCTTGCCAGCAACAGCTCCTTTCAGTGTCCAAAGACTCCAACCTGAAGAAGCATCTTAAAGTAAGTTATCCTTCCCGTCCAGATCCAATGCTACCACATCTTTAAATTACTATAAGAATTATTTAAAGTTAACATTATAAAATATGTAGACCTACACCACAAAATACGCAAAATATGCATTTAATAGGCTACAAATATATTTAAAAACGTCTGTTTATATATCCATATACTCCCGTAATAAAGGAGTCCAGACATTAGAAAAATATTTGTCTACACATGCGTTTTCTATTTAATAAACATGCGTGACACAAAAACGTGACTTTAACATTTAGGTGGCAAAATATTTTTTAGTAGCCTACTTCTGTGAATTACACTCTGCTCAAACCAAAAGTAATACTACCCACCGGATGAAGAAGGGTTGGCTCTCCACAGAACATAAAATATACATTTTATAACATTTTTCTCGTTCGCATTTATGAGGAAAAAACAATGTTACGAACGTGACCACTCTGAAAGCGGCACTAAAAGACTGCTTTAAAACTTTCACAGAGACCTCAAACAGAAAGCACAAAGCCTTTCTTTAAAGGGAATTTCGTTTTGTATTAATTGTATCTTAATTTTAATAAATGTTTCATCAACCAATTGCCTGAATTTAATAAATAAGTAGGCTAAATATTTCACGACATCGAGGCGCCTGCGCGTGAACTGGAGCTTGTCTCTTGTCTACATTTAAACAGAACAATTCAAAACGAAACAAAACAGACTGCGTTCTGCTTATGTAATCCGTATGAAATGCGCATTTCTCTCTGGCGCGTTCACTAGCTTACTGCAAAGATTGCCAGTCAGCATCGTCAACTTCATCTTTGCAGGCGACAGTGACACAGACAGAAAACACTTGTTTATTAATAAACAATTCAAATATCTCCTTGCTATATTTGACATATTCATAATCAATACTTTTGCCGGTTCTTTGTGACAGCTTTTAGGTGCTTTATTGGCAGCGCCATCCCTACATATTACAACGCGTCACCACCGCATCACCATTCCGCATTCCTACACTTATAAAATGCAATTCAATGTGGAAGTAATCCAAGTATTCAGAATACATTACTTAGATTGAGTAACGTAACGGAATACGATACAAATTACATTTTGGGGCATGTATTCTGTATTCTGTAACGAAATACATTTTGAAAGTATCCTTCCCAACACTGTGTGTCCGACAATGTATAGGTGCGGTACATATGTGTCCTACACTGTATAGGTGCAGGCTAAAGACTGCAGCCTCTAGCATCTGTCGCTAGAGCGCCTATTGAGATCAGAGGAGTGAGGTTTACTCGCACAGCAACTACTAGCTGGCCTCCGTTACATCTGAATAGTTTTTGGTTTGACTGTATTATACTGTAGAAAATTATCACAATATTAATGGGGAAAGAAATGATACAGTAAAAACCTGTTAATTGGTAAACAGGAAGTTCTCTAATAATGTGAGTAATTAATACATTTAATGGGACATTTAAAGTCATTTTACAATAAAATACTGTTAAATTGAATATTTTGGGAAGTGAAATAGAACGTTGTCTTATAATTTACAGTGTAAAATTGACGAATATTTAACATGATTATCGAAAAAAAGTCTTCACGTATTTCACGATATAAGGAAATATCAGTGAAATTTCACTATTATTGATACATCAGCAAAAAAAAAAAAAAAAATACTATGTTAACTAATGTAAGAAAAGCAGGTTTATTAGGCTACTGTCACTTTAAGAGTGAATGCACAGATCCAATATACTGATACACTGTCCAGTTGTCTTGCTTTCATAATCATTGGAAGCCAAAATCGAAATAAAAAATCAATTACAATTAATCACACAGCACTAAATTAAAGTATTAATTCCTTAAAAAAATAATAATAATCTTTTGACCAGCAGTGTATAAATTTAAGTTCAATCCATTAAAAACCCTAAAATGTTGCTACTGTATTTTATTACGGTAAAATTCTGGCTAGCAGTTTTTTTTAAATATCCACTCCAGCTTTGATCTGTGATGCGAATGTGAACATGATAACCTTCTTCAGTGGTTCATCATTACCATTACATCAGCTTTTCATAACCCGATTATGAATATAACACTGCAGGAGATGATAATGACGATGCAATCCTGGTTTTCCCGCAGAACCGCATCGGACGGCGTGTGAAAATCCCGGTTCTCCAGAGTTCGGCTCCATGAACAGCAGTCTGGGCTTTAAGGTGAGAACCAGTCAATGCTCTCGGACTCTCGTATCAAAGCCGTTATGATGAGAATAACTATAAGGCAGTTCAAAAGACCCGTTTCTGTCAGTTTGAACCCGCTTTTATCTTCAAGTGTGGAAACGGCCCTTTCAAACGGCACAATGAGACTTCAGATGTCCCTATTAAGAACTAGAAATCATATTTCCCTTCATTGCTGAGACAAAAGCGATTCCCTGGCCTCGTGACAGTCCGGTCACATCAGAGAGTGTGTGTCAGCACGGATCTTTATAAGCACTCTGATTCAGTCTAATGCTGTTTGAAGATCCCGTGGCAGTTTCGGTGTGTGGTGTGTTGTGTTGTGTGTGTGTGTGTGTGTGTGTGTGTGTGTGTGTGTGTGTTGTGTGTGTGTGTGTGTGTGTGTGTGTGTGTGTGTGTGTGTGTGTGTGTGTGTGTGTGTGTGTGTGTGTGTGTGTGTGTGTGTGTGTGTGTGTTTATTGTCCAGGGAGAGTTTAGTCACTTTATCCACACACTCTGACGGCTCTTTACAGGCACCACCATCTTCCCGACCCGCCACCATCCACAGGACCACAGACACACACAGCAGACACACACACCAGACCCACACACAGCAGACACACACCAACACACAGCAGACACACACACCAGACCCACACACAGCAGACACACCACACCACACACACAGCAGACACACACACAACACAGACCCACACACAGCAGACACACACACCAGACCCACACACACCAGACACACCACCACAGACACCAACACACACAGCAGACACACACACACACAGACACAGCAGACACACAGCAGACACACACACACCAGCACACACACACACAGCAGACACACACACCACACACACAGCAGACACACACCAGACACACACACAGCAGACACACACACCAGACAAAATAAAATTTGTTTTTTTTTTTAATGTAATTAAATTTTATTTATTTATTTTATTGTAATTTAAAAAAAACATTATAATGACCACGGGATAATGAAGTCTAGAGATGTTCTCATGGAGGTAAAAAGAGGACTGCACAGATAGTATTGCTGAACAAAGCTACTGTAGTCATTTAAACTGTCAACAGATTTATATTGATCATATTTATATCTACATTGGGAGTAGTTGTAATGCATTGTTCAAGCGTTTGCAATTGCATAGAGCAGGCTCTCGATCATAATGAAATAAAAATCGCTAAAAGCAATTGCATGGTGATTTTAAAAAATATTAATTGTACAAGTTTGAAGCCGGCGTTGATGATAATCTGAAGAAGATGGACGTTCCTGAGCGTTTTTCTGTTGGTTTGTTCTCTCGCCTCGAGGAACGAGCTCTTTGAAAAGCAGAATAAAAGTGTGTCGCTCGAGCTGCTGTTCTCACTGCAGAAGTGTGTGTGAGTGAGTGCGTGCGTGCGTGCGTGCGTGCGTGCGTGCGTGAGAGTGAGTGAGTGGTGATGATGAGTGAGTGAGTGAGTGAGTGAGTGAGTGAGTGAGTGAGTGAGTGAGTGAGTGAGTGAGTGTGTGAGTGAGTGAGAATGAGTGAGTGAGTGAGTGAGTGAGTGAGTGAGTGAGTGAGTGAGTGAGTGAGTGAGTGAGTGAGTGAGTGAGTGGTGAGTGAGTGAGTAGTGAGTGAGTGAGTGAGTGAGTGAGTGAGTGAGTGAGTGAGTGAGTGAGTGAGTGAGTGAGTGAGTGAGTGAGTGTGAGAGTGAGTGAGTGAGTGAGTGAGTGAGTGCGTGCGTGCGTGCGTGAGTGAGTGAGTGAGTGAGCTAGCGAGAGTGAGTGCGTGAGCACGCGCGAGTGTGTGCGTGCGTGCGTGTGTGTGCGTGCGTGAGCGTGTGTAAGAGCGTGTGCAAGAGTGTGTGTGTGTTCTGACAGGCTTATCTCTGTTCCTCAGGTGAGCAGCTCAGTGCGGTTCCACTGTCAGGTCGGTCACCTGTTGTTGGGCTCCACCACTCGCACCTGTCAGCCGGATCTGACCTGGAGCGGCTCTCAGCCTCAGTGCATCCGTGAGTCCCTCGCTCCACAACACATGCACACCTCACTCTATTATTCTGGTTTTGGGGACAAGTCATCCATTTTGCATTTCATGATGCAACTTTTATTTCACCCTTCAGGAGTTTTGTTTTTCTGTTTGCATGTTATTCTATGAAAAGAAAAGAAAAATACAGCTTTATCAGACATACAGCACATCATGTGAATGATAGTGTGTTACTGGGTGAATTTAACAAAACGTGTTTATCATATTTCTCCCAAAAATCAAAATATAGATATTGGGAATGTGTATTTTACCCTAATGAATTTTAAGCCTATTTTTAGGACCTTGCATTTACATACTGTATATTTTGAGGTTTTGTATTGTGAGTTTCCCCAAAATTCCCATTAGTGTAATAAAAACATTATATTATATTATAAAAGTTATAAGCCATAAAAGTTTTGTAAAAATTATCAAAAATACTGGTAACTTAAAGAACATCTATTCTGTTTTTTTCCATGTTCATCTTTCTTTAGTGTGTAATGTTGTTGTTTGAGCATGAGAAAGTCTCTATATCAGTGTTTCTGAACTCCTGAAACGCCTCCATTGTATCTTGAGTTTCTTCCAGGAACGAACACGTCACAATATTCCTCATTATAATAATTAATACACAGAATAAAGGGGCGGGGCCGGGTTGAGTTAGTTAGTAGTGTGTTAAAGGGATAGTTCACCCAAAAATGAAAATTAAGTCATTAATTACTCACCCCCATGCTGTACCAACCCCGTAAGACCTTCGTTCATCTTCGGAACACAAATGAAGATAGTTTTGATTAAATCTGAGAGCTGGGTCACTGCTACATAGGCTCCCTCAGGAATTGAAACTTGACGGCCCAGAAAGTCATTGAAGAAACTGTTTAAGTATTCCATGTGCCTACAGTGGCTCCACTATAAGTTTATCAAGCGACGAGAATACTTTTTGTGCGGAAAAAAAAAACAAAAATAACGACTTTATTCGACTATTCCATTGCTTCCATGTGGGCCTGAGACGAGACTTCAAGAGATTTCCACGACGCATGCGCGAGAACGGAGGTTCTTCTTCGACTACTATGTACAGCGCGCGTCTTCCTCTGCTTGTAAGACGCGCGCTGTGTAGTAGAAGAAGAACCTCCGTTCTCGCGCATGCGTCGTGGAAATCTCTTGAAGTCTCGTGACTTCAATGACTTTCTGGGCCGTCAAGTTTCAATTCCTGGGGGAGCCTATGTAGCAGTGACCCAGCTCTCAGATTTAATCAAAAATATCTTTATTTGTGTTCCGAAGATGAACAAAGGTCTTACGGGGTTGAACAACATGGGGGTGAGTAATTACTGACTTAATTTTCATTTTTGGGTGAACTAACCCTTTAAACTGGCGGTTATGGAAAGGGGCGGGACATTTCCCAAACACACTCAAAGTGCTCGACCAATCACAACACACTGATCCAGCCGACCAATCAGAACACAGTGTGCTTTCAGAAGGAGGGGCTTCACAGAAACAGGAAGTAAACATTGCGTTACTGACAGACTGGGAAGAGAGGAGCCGCAACAATGGAGAACATGAGGAAGAAAATGCATGCAAACTCGTTCTAGTAGAACTTAAACACAAAATCAAGGCATAATACTGTAGGTCGCTGTCGAGTTTCCACGAAGCGGCAACATTCTAATCTGCTAAATGAAGCTTACCAGGAAGTGCGAAAAACTGCAATACATGTAAACTCCGCTAGGGGCCGGTCCCAAAAGTGAGCAAATGTCCATAGACCCCCATGTTAAAATGTCCGTTTTCACAGCATAAATTCATGTTTTTACAGGTTGGCCCCATGGACTTTTATTGTATTTTTCGATAGGTTCCGAGTGCCTGACAACTGTGAGGGGGGAGAATTTGTTTCTAACTCGTTAGTTTAGATCGTATTTAGATATAAAATGTATGACAAATAGTGGCGTGGTTAACTTTGATTGACAGCGTGATTGACAGCTGATAACGGGCTGCGGCGAGGGGATTTCCTGAAATGTGACGTCTCGACCATGATCTGACCCAACACATCACAACACCTCTGTATCCTTTCTGAAAAGATTTTCCAAAATGGCGCAGCCCATACCCCCCATAAACGCCTCAAACCCGTTCTTCAGAAAGTCTATGGGTGACGTCACAGACGCTTTGTCCATATTTTTTGGTTTCCACTAGATCTCACAGGTTGTGGTATCTCTCCTAACACAGCTCACTCCTGCAAGCAACCGAAGACACCGGCGCATGCTAACGTTCTGGGCCTCGACCTGCCGTCCTTCGGATACACACTCCTCTACTCCTGCCAGCCGGGATTCATCCTCACCGGCGGCTCCGAGCACCGCGCGTGCCGACCCGACGGCTCCTGGACCGGCAAAGTGCCCGTTTGTAGAGGTAACCAGTCCAACACCACATCAATATAACACACACACACACACACACACACACACACACACACACACACACACACACACACACACACAACACACACCACACACAGCACCACACACAACACACAACACAGACACGACAAGATCATTGCAGAATCCAGATGTGTTTTCAGCCTGAACTTTTCTTCAGTTTCTGTTGAAGCCGTCTGGTGTTGATGTGGGAAGTCGTGTGTGAAATGTGTTTCCTCAAACCCGTTTGGTTGGTGCAGTGATGTGTGTTTCGGTGTCTTTCAGTTGGCTCGAAAACATCAGAAAAAGTCATAACACCTGTTCAAGGAACATCGAGTCCCAAAGTCAACGGTGAGTCTGTAAAACATTTACTTCTGTGAATATGAAGATGTGTTTTAAAGGAAAGCCATTTGTTTGGGAATAATAATGAGTGCCTGATTTAAAGGGAGTGGCTTATGCTGATTTACCTCCTGAAAACTAGCCAATCAGAAACACTCTCTGCCTGTCAATCATTTTGTGTGTTTGACTAACGGGCATTTGGCAGATGTACAGTTAGCAAAATGCTTACAGTACCTTTCTTTCATGATATAAAATGAACTGATTAGATGAGCAGTGTTTGAAGAACATGTTTCAGGTCTGTATTAATGCAGCAACTACAGGCTGATGAATGATAATGTGCAGATTGGTGTGTATTATCATGCTGATGTTGTTTTATCAATGACAGTGATGGTAAGTTACATTGATTTACATTGAGATTGAGCTTTTACTAATTTATTTTACTGAGATAAGGGTGTTCAAAGGCACATTGCATGACAAAACCAGCATATTTCTTTTATTAAACGCCAGCAACAGCAATATGATAAACATGAACATTATTATAAATAAATAAATGATTTTTGCTTTCATCAAATGGCAGCAACAGCAATATAAATTGATCATAATTATAAGTAAATAAATTATTGATTTTATAAAACGGCAGCAACAGCAATATGATAAACATGAACTATTATTAATAAATAAATAATTGTTGCTTTCATCAAATGACAGCAACAGCAATATAATAAACATGAACATTATTATAAATAAATAAATAATGTTTGCTGTCATCAAATGGCAGCAACAGCAATATAATAAACAAAATTGATCATAATTATAAATAAATACAGTTATTGATTTTATAAAATGGCAGCAACAGCAATATGATAAACAATCAGCAAACATTATTATAATTAAATGCGTAAATAAATATTATTTCTTATGATCTTGTAAATTAATCACTATATTAAATTAGTAAATTAATCACCACATGCATTATTATTATTTATTGAGGTTATTAATCTGAATAATTCTTCTATATTACAGTCCTTTAGTTCATTAACTGTAGGCTGCTTACCATTGTCATGAAATATATGTATATATTTTTTTAAGTGTTCATTTAAACAGGAGAGAACCAGTATAGCATAAATATAGCAACATATACATTATAAAATGGCATTTAATGGGATTTTTGCAACTTGAAACACTGTTTAGAGTCTGTTGTATACAGTGCATTGCTTTATTAATTATTGTGATGTCACTGAGAGTTATGAGCTTGTGTGGTTTCTGTTCAGAGGTCGTTCACAGCGAGATCCGTGGGAAGAGTTTGAGGTGTTAATTGTGCTGAAAAACCTCATCTGACTCGTTAAATCTTCTCATTGCAGTTCCTGACGATGTGTTCGCGCCCACGTACGCGTGGAGAGGTTCGTTTGAGTATAAAGGAGTGAAACAGCCGATGACTTTGACAATCACTAGCTTTAACGCGTCGTCGGGGAAAGTCAACGTGACGTTAACCAACAGGCACTCGGAGCTGCTGTTGTCGGGTAAGAAGCTTGTGTCATAAACACTCATGTATAATCACACACATTAAACACATCCTGACAGGAGTCTTGGGGGAAATATCCCTTACTGTACGTGCTACAGTGCCTTTAGTGCTCGCTTTCTCTTCAAGACACCAGAGGTGGGAGTAAGTCACACGTGTTCAAGTCACATGTAAATCTCAAGTCCATACCATCAAGTCTCAAGCAAGTCTAAGTCACAGTACACACAGTCAAGTCTAAGTCAAGTCTAAGTCAAGTCAAGCCTAAGTCAAGTCTAAGTCAAGTCTAAGTCAAGTCAAGCCTAAGTCAAGCCTAAGTCAAGTCTAACGCCCGTTTCACACCGCATGCGTGAGCGGCGCGTGAGCAGCGCGTATTTTTTTCGGCGTGCATGTTAATCAATGAGTGCATTCACACCGGGAGCAGGAGCGGCGCGTGAGCGTCAAGCAGGAGTGGCGCGTGAGCAGCAATGAAGCGGGGGTTTCGGCGCCAGGTCTATTTTTGCTGCGCTGCTGACGCTCAATTAAAGTGAAAGCACACTTTTGATGGACAAAATACATATGATTTCACACAAAAAGTGCCCGAAATGCACAGAATAATGTTTAGTGAGTTTAAACAAGAACTGGAGTAGGCAAAAAAAGAAAATGAAGACTCAAAAATATTTATAGAAAATTAGGCTACCCATTTAAATTTGTTTTGCGTTCAGTTTGTGTGAAGGTATGGTGTATTATAAAATACTAAAGTATAGCCAGAAAATATTCTATATAAACTTTCTTTTAGTTTATGTAATACACAGACAGCTATACGCTGGCACAACCCAAATCAAACAAGAGTGTGCGTTTTATTTGCTTGTTTTTATCCGCGGACTTTGCAGTCTTTGTAAACATATCGAAAGTATGACTGAAACGACAAGATTGGGGCTGTTTTCTATGTTGTTTTGTTGTTTACCATTTATATATGCAAATGGTGTACACCTCCCTATAACAAACTTTCAAGACTATCAATTTTATAAATGACCAACTTCTAAAAACTTATAGTTGTCTTTGTAAAGAATTGCTCGCTTGTATATGTAGCTTTGGAGCCGCTGCTGTGACGCTGTACAAACGCTTCCAGTGTGAATACTCTTGCGCAGCTGCAGTGACGGTGTAGTTACGCTGACGCGCTGCTCAAGCGCCGCTCACGCATGCGGTGTGAAACGGGCGTAAGTCGTCAAGTCTAAGTCGTCAAGTCTAAGTCGTCAAGTCTAAGTCGTCAAGTCTAAGTCAAGTCTAAGTCAAGTCTATGTCACAGTACACACAGTCAAGTCAAGTCTGTCGCAGTATACACAGTCAAGTCTAAGTCAAGCCTAAGTCAAGTCTAAGTTGTCAAGTCTAAGTCAATCAAGTCAAGTCAAGTCTAAGTCGTCAAGTCGAAGTCGTAGTCAAGTCGAAGTCGTCAAGTCGAAGTCGTCAAGTCGAAGTCGTCAAGTCGAAGTCGTCAAGTCGAAGTCGTCAAGTCGAAGTCGTCAAGTCGAAGTCGTCAAGTCCAAGTCGTCAAGTCCAAGTCGTCAAGTCCAAGTCGTCAAGTCCAAGTCGTCAAGTCCAAGTCAAGTCCCAAGTCAAAGTCAAGTCCAAGTCAAGTCTAAGTCGTCAAGTCGAAGTCAAGTCGAAGTCAAGTCAAGTCAAGTCGAAGTCAAGTCAAGTCAAGTCGAAGTCAATCAAGTCTAAGTCGTCAATCTAAGTTGTCAATCTAAGTCGTCAAGTCCAAGTCGTCAAGTCCAAGTCAAGTCCAAGTCAAGTCCAAGTCAAGTCCAAGTCAAGTCAAGTCCAAGTCAAGTCTAAGTCGTCAAGTCGAAGTCAAGTCGAAGTCAAGTCAAGTCAAGTCGAAGTCAAGTCAAGTCAAGTCAAGTCGAAGTCAATCAAGTCTAAGTCGTCAATCTAAGTTGTCAATCTAAGTCGTCAAGTCTAAGTCAATCAAGTCTAAGTCGTCAATCTAAGTTGTCAATCTAAGTCGTCAAGTCGAAGTCAATCAAGTCTAAGTCGTCAATCTAAGTTGTCAATCTAAGTCGTCAAGTCTAAGTCAATCAAGTCTAAGTCGTCAATCTAAGTTGTCAATCTAAGTCGTCAAGTCTAAGTCAATCAAGTCTAAGTCGTCAATCTAAGTTGTCAATCTAAGTCGTCAAGTCTAAGTCAATCAAGTCTAAGTCGTCAATCTAAGTTGTCAATCTAAGTACGTGCTACGTGCTACAATGCCTTTAGTGCTCGCTTTCTCTTCAAGACACCAGAGGTGGGAGTAAGTCACACGTGTTCAAGTCACATGTAAATCTCAAGTCCTTACCATCAAGTCTCAAGCAAGTCTAAGTCACAGTACACACAGTCAAGTCTAAGTCAAGTCTAAGTCAAGTCTAAGTCAAGTCTAAGTCAAGTCTAAGTCAAGTCTAAGTCCAGTCAAGCCTAAGTCAAGTCTAAGTCAAGTCTAAGTCGTCAAGTCTAAGTCAAGTCTATGTCACAGTACACACAGTCAAGTCAAGTCTGTCGCAGTATACACAGTCAAGTCTAAGTCAAGCCTAAGTCAAGTCTAAGTTGTCAAGTCTAAGTCAATCAAGTCAAGTCAAGTCTAAGTCGTCAAGTCGAAGTCGTAGTCAAGTCGAAGTCGTCAAGTCGAAGTCGTCAAGTCGAAGTCGTCAAGTCGAAGTCAAGTCGTCAAGTCCAAGTCGTCAAGTCAAGTCGAAGTCAAGTCGAAGTCAAGTCGAAGTCAAGTCGAAGTCAAGTCTATGTCACAGTACACACAGTCAAGTCAAGTCTGTCGCAGTACACACAGACAAGTCTAAGTCAAGCCTAAGTCAAGCCTAAGTCAAGTCTAAGTCAAGTCTAAGTTGTCAAGTCGAAGTCGTCAAGTCGAAGTCGTCAAGTCGAAGTCGTCAAGTCGAAGTCGTCAAGTCGAAGTCGTCAAGTCGAAGTCGTCAAGTCGAAGTCGTCATGAGTCGTCAAGTCCAAGTCGTCAAGTCCAAGTCAAGTCGAAGTCAAGTCCGAGTCAAGTCCAAGTCAAGTCCAAGTCAAGTCAAGTCCAAGTCAAGTCTAAGTCGTCAAGTCGAAGTCAAGTCGAAGTCAAGTCGAAGTCAAGTCAAGTCAAGTCGAAGTCAAGTCAAGTCAAGTCAAGTCGAAGTCAATCAAGTCTAAGTCGTCAATCTAAGTTGTCAATCTAAGTCGTCAAGTCTAAGTCAATCAAGTCTAAGTCGTCAATCTAAGTTGTCAATCTAAGTCGTCAAGTCTAAGTCAATCAAGTCTAAGTCGTCAATCTAAGTTGTCAATCTAAGTACGTGCTACGTGCTACAGTGCCTTTAGTGCTCGCTTTCTCTTCAAGACACCAGAGGTGGGAGTAAGTCACACGTGTTCAAGTCACATGTAAATCTCAAGTCCTTACCATCAAGTCTCAAGCAAGTCTAAGTCACAGTACACACAGTCAAGTCTAAGTCAAGTCTAAGTCAAGTCAAGCCTAAGTCAAGTCTAAGTCAAGTCTAAGTCAAGTCTAAGTCCAGTCAAGCCTAAGTCAAGTCTAAGTCAAGTCTAAGTCGTCAAGTCTAAGTCAAGTCTAAGTCACAGTACACACAGTCAAGTCAAGTCTGTCGCAGTATACACAGTCAAGTCTAAGTCAAGCCTAAGTCAAGCCTAAGTCAAGTCTAAGTCAATCAAGTCAAGTCAAGTCTAAGTCGTCAAGTCGAAGTCGTAGTCAAGTCGAAGTCGTCAAGTCGAAGTCAAGTCAAGTCGAAGTGGTCAAGTCGTCAAGTCGTCAAGTCGAAGTGGTCAAGTCGAAGTCGTCAAGTCGAAGTCGTCAAGTCGAAGTCGTCAAGTCGAAGTCGTCAAGTCGAAGTCGTCAAGTCGAAGTCGTCCAAGTCGTCAAGTCGAAGTCGTCAAGTCGAAGTCAAGTCGAAGTCAAGTCGAAGTCAAGTCGAAGTCAAGTCGAAGTCATCGAAGTCAAGTCGAAGTCAAGTCGAAGTCAAGTCGAAGTCAAGTCGAAGTCAAGTCGGAAGTCGTCAAGTCGAAGTCAAGTCGAAGTCGTCAAGTCGAACTCAATCAAGTCTAAGTCGTCAATCTAAGTTGTCAATCTAAGTCGTCAATCTAAGTCGTCAAGTCTAAGTCAATCAAGTCTAAGTTGTCAATCTAAGTTGTCAATCTAAGTCGTCAAGTCTAAGTCAATCAAGTCTAAGTCGTCAATCTAAGTTGTCAATCTAAGTCGTCAAGTCTAAGTCAATCAAGTCAAGTCTAAGTCATCAAATCTAAGTCGTCAAGTCAGTTCACTTCAATAATGCACTTCAAGCAAGTCAAGTCGAAGTCGATACAATACCAAACAGAAAAAGAGTAGTTTATATTGGCCTCAACCTTATTTATTTTTCCTTCAGAAATGATTACCGTTTGTATACATTTATATCCTAATATTAATAATATTCATATAATTTATTATAGTGTGTATTTATGATTATAAAAATTTGGAATTATTATTATTATAACAATTATACAAAAAATCTTGAAGATAAAACATTTGAAGGTAAATTCACAATTGTGATGTATTAATTGTATTGGTTTTATAGTAAATGTCATGTTTAACTTTGCTTATTTATTTCTATCACCGGCAGACATTAACTTTACCATTAAGAGCCAATATTTGACCCCTTAAATTGATTTCCAGGGGCATTTTTTTCTCTGTTCTAACTATTTTTCTTCTAACCATACATTTATACTGCAATTACAACACCATAGTTAATGATATGAGATTTATGATTTAAATATAAGCATTTTAATATAGAAAAATTAGATGCTAAAAAATAATACATTTCTTTAACTATGAAAACCGCCAATAGGTGGCGCTAATCACCGTCTTAATGTATGAGTCATGGAAGCATTCGTTCAAAACGGCAGATTCATTCTGGAACTAAGCCACTCTTTGTTTACTGAACTGTTGTTTAAAATCATTATCACATTTGCAATCGCACCAATATTCTGGAAATATTTTTTAATAACATATGTTATAAATATATATATTTTATTTAAATATATGTACAGTACATGCAAATATTTCTTAAAAATATACATGCATGTGTGAGTAACACATAGAAAATAACTATACACAGTACACACACATATATATTATGTAAACACAAACTTTTATCTTGGATGCGATTAATCACTAATTGTACCCAGCACTAATTGTAAACATGATAGGCAGTACATTTGCATTAACGAGTGTTTATGATCCTCACAGGTGTGTATAAGAGCCGAGCGGCTCGTCTGACGCTGCGTCTGCATCACATGAGATCTCTGGTGAAGAGCAGCTTCAGTCAGATCTCTGAGCAGAGCCTGATCATGGACGGCTTCGTGAGTCACACACACTCACGCTCTATAACACACACACACACACACACACTTTATACACACACACACTCACGCTCTATAACACACACACACTTTATAGACACACACACTCACGCTGTATAACTCACACAGACTCACGCTGTTTAACTCACACACACTCACGCTTTATAACTCACACACACTCACAGTCAATGTTCAGAAATGATTAATTATTAATATATTTTTAACTATGCTGTATAGCTTTTTATTATTAAAAAAGGCCATTATTTTATATGAAAAAGTTCATTGTATTCATTGTACATTGTATGTCAATTGTATTTTATTGACAAAAAAAATTGTTTAATTTGTTTCATATATTTCTTTGATTAGATCAGATAACATTTTAATCCGTCATATATGGTCATGTTATAATGAACATGGGGCATGTTGTCACAATTCACTTCTTTCAGGGTAAATAAAGAAAAAAGTAAACACTGTGTGTGTGTGTGTGTGTGTGTGTGTGTGTGTGTGTGTGTGTGTGTGTGTGTGTGTGTGTGTGTGTGTGTGTGTGTGTGTGTGTGTGTGTGTGTGTGTGTGTGTGTGTGTGTGTGTGTGTGTGTGTGTGTGCGTGTGTGTGCCTGCTCTCCTCTACTGTATATTTAGTAGTGTACAGTAGTGATAGTTCACTGAACACGATGGATATTTAAACTTTGCAGTGAAATAAAACATGCATTCTGAGTTTAATATCCTGTAATATTGTCCAGAACATGATCATCTGAATGGTTCTCCAGGTTTCTGCTGATCATGAGGGAAACACGTACTTGTTTCAAGGCTTCATTCAGGCTCGAGATTACGGGCCTTTCGGACTGCAGAGACAAGGTGTGATTTAATAATGTCATATATAATCATGGATTTATGTTCTGCCAAACATTTAATAATGTCCCAGCTGTTCTCCTTGGCTTTTGACTCCTGACATTGACATTTTGTCTACTTGTGTTTATTTTTCCTTTGTTTTATGTCTCTTGATTTGTTTTATCTGTGTTGTATGCTTTACATATAAAGTATGTATTTACTGGTGCTTGCCAAAGCCAAGGCATCACTATTGTTATTGCTCATACTTATTCCGGACAAAAGTTTGGCACGCTACTCCTTTCACAAAGTTTGTCACAGACCCATGAGTGAGGCATCAAATCGACCGGCTCATTGAGGAGAGGTGTGCTATGACTTTTCTAAGCGATTGGGTGTACGATGTTCGCACAGCGGACAAAAAAGTGGCAAAATTTTTTAAAAAGTGGTCCCATTAACTGTGCGGAAATTCAAATCTCAACCTACGTTTTCACACACACACACACACACACACACACACACACACACACACACACACACACACACACACACACACACACACACACACACACAAAGGGCCTAAAACCCCTGCATCTCTCCCCCCTCTCTCTCTCTCTCTCTCTCTCTCTCTCTCCCCCCCCCCCCCCCCCCCAGAGGATTTATATTATCAAGCAGCCAATAAGTTATGACATAAAACCTTCAACCACTCCAAATGACTAAATGTTAAATGAGCAATATCACACAAGTAGCCGTGCGATATCGCTGTGCCTCGTGTCATTCTAAAGGCACTCGTTACTTAAGATTTTAAAAATGCTAGAGTAACCATCTGTGACAACTACCAACCAACTAGCAACACCATAGCAACCACCCAGAACATCCTAGCAACCAACTAGCAACACCCTAGTAACCACCAATAATATCCCAGCAACCGCCTAGCAACCACCCAGAACACCCCAGCAACCCCCTATCAACACCCTAGCAACCACCAGAACACCCCAGCAACCCCTTATCAACACCCTAGCAACCACCCAGAATACCTTAGCAACTGCCTAGAAACCAGCCAGAAAACCTTAGTAAACGCCTAGCAACCGACTAGCAACACCATAGCAACCCCCAGAACACCCTAGCAACGCCCTAGCAACCACCTGAACAAAATAAATAAGCAATATCTCAGCACCA
Organism: Chrosomus eos; assembly: GCA_036326025.1. Classification (NCBI taxonomy): domain Eukaryota; kingdom Metazoa; phylum Chordata; class Actinopteri; order Cypriniformes; family Leuciscidae; genus Chrosomus; species Chrosomus eos. The sequence continues at coordinate 1,211,318 of CM070831.1, read as the reverse complement.
GAACATTGTACGGACATGTTTGTTGGCTCGTATGCAATCATGTACCACACCCTAGCAACCGAGTGGCGAGTTTTGCTACTGCAAGAACCAGTCACATTTTGTTTTTGTTTTTTGTACAGCACTTTGGTTGTTTTAAAGTGCTTTATAAATACAATTTGATTTGATGTATCTGCATTAAACCTGATTATTTCCCATCATGCATCACTCAGGTCTTCACACACTGGACCCGACCCGGAGCGCTGAGATCCCGCCCAGACCCAACAGCAGTTCAGTGGCCGTCGCCATCCTCGTGCCTTTCTTTGCCCTGATCCTTGCCGGCTTTGGGTTTTATCTGTACAAGCAGAGGTGTGTGTGTGTGTGTGTGTGTGTGTGTGTGTGTGTGTGTGTGTGTGTGTGTGTGTGTGTGTGTGTGTGTGTGGGGTGTGTGTGTGTGTGTGTGTGTGTGTGTGCGCGTGTGCGTCTGTGTCTGTGTCTGTGTGTCTGTGCATGTATATGTGTGTTTTCACACCGATGACCTGTGTGTCTCTACGAGGACAGGAGTTATTCTGATGCCTGATGGTTTTTTCCTCTCGTTCGACAGAAAGTCTGATAAAGCGGAGTTCAGCGGCTGCTCTGTGCATGAAAACAACAACGGTCAGGCCACGTTCGAGAACCCCATGTACAACACCAGCGCCAAGTCCATCGAGGGCAAGGTCGTCCGCTTCGACCCCAACCTCAACACGGTCTGCACAATGGTCTGAGGATTAGAGCCGCTCGTGTTCCTACGGCTCCCGAAGCACAGTTGGGTTCAGTACTCACTCCACAGCTCAACGCTACGCGCAGATTTGCAGGAAAACGTCGTATTCTTCACAGTTTGAGTGGAGAATTATATATATTATATACATCTCACTCTGAGAGTGCTGGTTTTGTATTTATAAGCAAACAGAAACATAAAAAGGTGTGTGTTTTTTTAGTGCTGGGCAACGATTAATCGCGATTAATCGCATCCAAAATAAAAGTTTGTTTACATAATATATGTGTGTGTTTGTACTGTGTATAATTATTTTGTAAAATATAAAATAAAATTATTCATTAAAACAAATGTATTTATATATAAAATATTTATATATAATATACATTATATATAAATACAGTATATACATGCAAATATTTAAGAAAATGTAGCTATTTATCTATTAAATATTTATATATATAAGAAATATGTTATTTATATATAAAATATTTATATTTGATATATATAATATAAATTATATATAAATATATGTGCAGTATACACATGCAAATATTTCTTAAAATATACATGCATGTGTGTGTATTTATATATAGAAAATAATTATACACAGTACACACACATATATTATGTAAACACAAACTTTATCTTGGATGCGATTAATCGCGATTCATTTTTTTATCAATGTGAGATTGAGCAAATTATTTTAAGTGTTCACACATGCAGCGATTATACAGAGTATAATAAATGCTTAACTTTATGCATTGGGTTACAGTGAAGACATTAGATGTGATCATGTGATCCGTCTCTCGTCAGAATCTCTCAGAGGAAAAGGTTCTTCACTCAATTTTATGCCAAAAAGTTTCTAAATAAGGAGAAATGTCTTACTTTCATTCATATTTTAGTACAGTAGTGGCCATAAGTAATGTCCAGTGACATCTTGACCCTTTATTCAAATATTATTAAAGGTGCAATATTTAATATCGACAGCTAGTGGGTGAAATGGGAACTGCAGTCCAAATCTGATATATTGGAGACACGGGTTGCCAGATTGACATGCAACAGGGACGAGACGAGCTTTACACTGTAAGTTGATGAGTTTATTAATCCACGGTTTTATATTCCTCTATTCGTAAAGCTTTTTTAGATGATGCCGAGGCTTTTTAGGTCAGGTAGAATCTGTGATCTCTGATCTCTGAATCTGTGATCCCTGAATCTGTGATCTGTGATCTCTGAATCTGTGATCTCTGAATCTGTGATCTCTGAATCTGTGATCTCTGAATCTGTGATCCCTGAATCTGTGATCTCTGATCTCTGAATCTGTGATCCCTGAATCTGTGATCTCTGAATCTGTGGCTATAATACGCTGTGTTTTCCTCAATCTGGCAACCCGAGTGTCGAAAAACTATTGGGTGAACTATTGGGTGGCAGTGGGCGGAGTCACACAGACCGAAACAAAAACACATTACGACACGAGATTCATGTTTCAAAGTGAAATAACTGTAGCATTGTTTTTCAGAGAAACAAGTAGGCTATGTGACCTTGTTGCTTCATAAATATCTGCAAACAAACATATTATGGTATTTTTAAGCTTTAGCACAGACAAAAAAAAGTTACTCTCTAAAAAAACACTAGGTTAAAAACAACCCAATTGAGGTTGTTTTAACCCAAGGGCTGGGTAAATATAGGACAGACCGCATGTTGGGTTAATTTTACCCAGCAAATTGGGTTGTTTATTTAACCCAGCATATTGGGTTGATTGTATTTTTACTATAATACTATGTTATTTTTTTTTACTTCACACATGAATTAATGTGAAGAACTTAAAAAAAAGAAGAACTTCTACTGTTACTTCTGACCGTGTGTTTCACTCGTAACCCAAATATGCTGTGACTCCATAACCTGTCCATAAACAATCAGTCTACAGTTCTGAGGACATATTTTAACTTTCTAAGTATTTATATTCTGAATATTTTTTAATAAAATCATAAAATGTTATAAAAGGCATCAGGCGTTTCCATCACATAAAAAGACGGACGCGACACTTGTTTGTGACTCACATCGTGTCTCTGTGTGTTGCTTTGTATAAAACTAAACGATATACAGAACGACAAAGAATTTATAGATAAAATTAAATGTACACAAACCTGTATTTTACCAATTTGACGGAGCTGCACTGCTCTCTCCTGAAGAGGACACAAAAGAACGTGATAAATAACTCAACTCTTGGGTTGTTACATCTGACCCAGGATTTGTGTAAACACAAGAAAACTACCCAAACACTGGGTTGTTACATCTGACCCAGGATCTGTGTAACACAAGAAAACTACCCAAACACTGGGTTCTTACGTCTGACCCAGGATCTGTGTAACACAAGAAAACTACCCAAACACTGGGTTGTTTCATCTGACCCAGGATCTGTGTAACACAAGAAAACTACCCAAACACTGGGTTGTTTCATCTGAACCAGAACCAGGATCTGTGTAACACAAGAAAACTACCCAAACACTGGGTCGTTATGTCTGACCCAGGATCTGTGTAACACAAGAAAACAACCCAAACACTGGGTTGTTATATCTGACCCAAAAATAAAATAATTGTAGGGTCATTAAACACAAATATCACTTTTAAACTTGAATTAAAACTCAATAAATGGAAACTAAATCCATAAAGTGATGGAACCCATGAAAGCGCCTGACGTATAGAACCTTTTCCTCGAAGAGTGTAGATTAATATTCTGTATGATTTCTATGCTTTAAAAAATGCTGCATGGAAGTGAATAAAGTGTGTTCCTGCTGTTCTACTCATGATGTGATCTCATCATCAGCGTGAGGATTATCCTGTGTGTGTGTCAGCGAGAGATGTGTGATCGCTCCTCATCATCAGTGCGCTTAAACCTGCAAACCTCCACACATCATCTGCTCACAGTCATATACATATATTATATTTCACATTCATATAAAGGGGTTTTCTCAATGTAAGCTGTGCTTCTCACAACATCATCTGGCCGTTCACACAGGAACACGCTCTAGCGTTAAAAACACACGTTTACACAAGTTTGGAAGAACGGAGATTTTCTAATGTTTAAATAGAAAAAATTAAAAGTATCTTCTGCTCGCCAAGGCTGCGTTTATTTGATCAATAACACAGTAAAAATATCTATTTTCTATGTGAATATATAGTAAAGTGTAATTTATTCCTGCGTTATAAGTTTTTCCTAACATCATTCAATTTATATAATTATCTAATACATTATATTATTTATATAATATCATTTATTACAAATTGTTATAAGTTATTATTGGTGTTAATATTCAATATTTTACTGTATTTTAGACCAAATAAATGCAGCTTTTGTAAGAATTTTTTTTTGGGGGGGGGGGGTGGGGGGGGATCAGCATGAATATAATTATAGAAGCATGGTGTTAAAAATCAAGCAAACAAACACAACTAGTGCAGAATGAACACAAGAATGTGTCCTGTATGAACGCCCATGAAAAGTGGGAAACAATCACTATTTTTGCAATTGCATTTGGTGATGCTGAAATTACACACTTCTGCTTTAAATTGAGGATATACATTTTTTAAAGAGGACCTATTTATGCCTTGATGTTGTTTTTGGGCTCTCTTCCCAGTCTGTCAGTAACGCTCTGTTTACTTCCTGTCTCTATGAAGCCCCTCCTCCTGAAAAGCACACTGTGCTCTGATTGGTCGGCTGGATCAGTGTGTTGTGATTGGTCGAGCGCTTCGAGTGTGTTTGGGAAATGTCCCGCCCCTTACCATAACCGCCAGTTTAACACACTACCAACTAACTCAATCAGGCCCCGCCCCTTTATTCTGCATATTAATTATTATAATGATGAATATTGTGACGTGGAAGAAACTCAAGATACAGTGGAGGCGTTTTTCATTCTCAAACAGCAACAGAAAGATGCATAATAGGTCCTCTTTAAGTAAGTTCACCTATTGGGTTATACGTCATGTTTTATTTAAATTTATATTGAATATTCACAAATTGGCCAATAGCAGATTCTCTGCTTCTAAACGCTCCGATTCATAACTCATAATAGTGCCTTGTATGATATTTCACTGGTGTTTTGAGGAGAATATTAGGGTTTAGTTTTCAGTTTTTGTTTTATTTATCAGCTAGTGATGATTTAATTGTTCTTAAAGTCACTTTTGCACATACCTGCCAAATATAATCAGAGATAGCCTACGTCAGTGTTGGAGCTGTGCGGCCCGGAGCGTCTCCTCATCAACCGTTTGTACATTTATAAAGATGTCTGGGTCGTTTTCTCATCAGTGACGCGAGATATCAAACACTGACTAAGATTTATGATTGCTTTTAGACTCGGCTCCTCGGGGGGGTCCGGCGCCCTTGTAAATGCATTCATATCAAATGTACAGATATTTAAACTTTTTTGAAAAGAGTTATATTTTTGTGAGAAATTTGTAAAATAAAAGGTATGTAAATATCCATTTGTAAATGCCATTTACAAATAAAAAGTAATTTGCTTTTCTACATCTGCTGGATTATTTCTTGAATATTAATAATATTATTTCACAGCTGTGTCTGAATAGTGAGCATATGTTTCAAAATCACAGATTAATGTATCGGTTTCGGCGATATAAATAACTTTCACTTCATACGTGTGAATTTTAATTGTTGAACTGGAAGGAGTAATAAGTCATTAATTTGCTCATTGTTCCTTTATATTCACTTATAAATGTAGAAATATGTACACAATGTTTAATGTTTCTGAGTCTTTTCTGCTCACCAAGGCTGCATTTATTTGATTAAAAATACAGTAAAAATTGCTAAATATTATTGTAATGTAAATCAGCTGTTTTCTATGTGAATATACACTCAGCTAAAGGGTTATTAGGAACACCATACTAATACTGTGTTTGACCCCCTTTCGCCTTCAGAACTGCCTTAATTCTACGTGGCATTGATTCAACAAGGTGCTGACAGCATTCTTTAGAAATGTTGGCCCATATTGATAGGATAGCATCTTGCAGTTGATGGAGATTTGTGGGATGCACATCCAGGGCACGAAGCTCCCGTTCCACCACATCCCAAAGATGCTCTATTGGGTTGAGATCTGGTGACTGTGGGGGTCATTTTAGTACAGTGAACTCATTGTCATGTTCAAGAAACCAATTTGAAATGATTCAAGCTTTGTGACATGGTGCATTATCCAGCTGGAAGTAGCCATCAGAGGATGGGTACATGGTGGCCATAAAGGGATGGACATGGTCAGAAACAATCCTCAGGTAGGCCGTGGCATTTAACCCTCAGAGACCTAAGGGTATTTTTACAATAAATTTTCCGTCTGGTGTTATTCACTAAAAAAGCTTGTAAAACATCAACCGTTTTGTGCACAGACAATTGACACACCTCTTTTTTTTTCAGGACAAATTGAACTTTCAGCATATTTGTGTTACATTGATGTCACCTGAATGTAAAATAAGTTATGGGACCATAAAGACAAATGAAAAACTAAATCGGTCAAATATTTATTGAAATCACACACAAATAAATAAAAGCTAAGCAAATTTCCTCTGGAAAATGGTTTGTTCATGTCTTTGGAGTCCTGGAGCACAGGAATAAACATTATAACTTGTACAGAACCAAAGCTATTTACATTTTTCCAAAAGAAGTCCAGGCGCTTTCATGAAATTCACTGGTGCCAAGCCTCAAAACAGTTCCTATCAGCAATCACAAAGGGCCACATCACAGGCTTTGCATTTATATTTTATTTATTATTTTATTTATTCTATTCTTTTTATACTTTTATACTACATTTATACTACTATAATACTTTTTTACAGTAAATAAATAAATGGCACTTCAGCTGGGTCTATCCTGGTAATCTAGTTCCTCATCTGTCAAAAAGCTCTGTTCTCCTGAAAATCCATCATCCAGCGCTCGATTTACATCCATTTCTCTGTTTACTCTGTGAAACCTGCGTCTCCGTGTGTCTCCCCTCTCTCTCTCTCTCTCTCTCTCTCTCTCTCTCCTCTCTCTCTCTCTCTCTCTCTCTCTCTCTCTCTCTCTCTCCTCTCTCTCTCTCTCTCCTCTCCTCCTCTCTCTCTCTCTCTCTCTCTCTCTCTCTCTCTCTCTCTCCTCTCTCTCTCTCCCTTGCTTTGTGCGTAATGACCCAATGACGCACACCAATGTTTACGACGGATCAGCCTGTAATTGGTCAAAAACCATCACGTGAAACCATCACGTGATCCAAAATGGCAGCTAGCATCGAGCTAGTGGCAAATATGACGGAATATTTATAAATTATGGACTTCAAGTGTATCAAAGTTCGATATAAACGTTTGGATTTATTGCTGAAAAACTCCGAAAGGATGCACAAGTTCCAGGCTGGATGGAAAACCTTCTGTAAAGGCTAGAAAGACACCAAAGACACCCCCGTGATGGCTAGCTCGTTAGCTTTCTGCTGGAAAAAACGGTAAGAAAATCGATAAATCTGTCATCGAGTTATATAAAAATTTCTCGGAGGTGATGTGTGACGTCGTCGACGATGCTGTCGGGCTCAGAGGGTTAAACGATGCCCAATTGGCACTAAGGGGCCTAAAGTGTGCCAAGAAAACATCCCCCACACCATTACACCACCACCAGCAGCCTGCACAGTGGTAACAAGGCATGATGGATCCATGTTCTCATTCTGTTTACGCCAAATTCTGACTCTACCATCTGAATGTCTCAACAGAAATCGAGACTCATCAGACCAGGCAACATTTTTCCAGTCTTCAACTGTCCAATTTTGGTGAGCTCTTGCAAATTTTAGCCTCTTTTTCCTATTTGTAATGGAGATGAGTGGTACCCGGTGGGGTCTTCTGCTGTTGTAGCCCATCCGCCTCAAGGTTGTGCGAGTTGTGGCTTCACAAATGCTTTGCTGCATACCTGGGTTGTAACGAGTGGTTATTTCAGTCAAAGTTGCTCTTCTATCAGCTTGAATCAGTCGGCCCATTCTCCTCTGACCTCTAGCATCAACAAGGCATTTTCGCCCACAGGACTGCCGCATACTGGATGTTTTTCCCTTTTCACACCATTCTTTGTAAACCCTAGAAATGGTTGTGCGTGAAAATCCCAGTAACTGAGCAGATTGTGAAATACTCAGACCGGCCCGTCTGGCACCAACAACCATGCCACGCTCAAAATTGCTTAAATCACCTTTCTTTCCCATTCTGACATTCAGTTTGGAGTTCAGGAGATTGTCTTGACCAGGACCACACCCCTAAATGCATTGAAGCAACTGCCATGTGATTGGTTGATTAGATAATTGCATTAATGAGAAATTGAACAGGTGTTCCTAATAATCTTTTAGGTGAGTGTATTTCAGCAGGCAAGATTTCTCTGTTTTTCAACTGATGTTTTATTTCGAGTTGAAAGTGAGTCTTTGCGTTCGGGGATAATATTAGCTCAGTATTAGTATGCACACTGTTAGTATTTTCTGTCATTTGGGACACGCCAATTCTAATCTTGCATGCGTTTTTGAATGCATAACGTGATTGTGGTCCGTCATGATGAATGATGGAGTTTCATGCATGGAAACCTGAACACTAACAGGGCTTGAAAACTACATGCAACATGAAAGCGGAGGATCAAGTGTATCGTGGGACTGCTATACTGCCAAGCTTCAAACTGATGTTGTTAGTTTCTTCCTTCCAGGATTGAGACGTGATCCATTATTAATGAGGAAAGCAGTGGAGTGAGAGCGACGGGTTTACAGGCGGTGTCGAGCTCAGAAACAAAGCTGAGGTTGATCAAATGCCGCTCGATACAACAGGACAATTTGTTCAGGCCCTTAAATAAAAGCCAGCGAGTTAAAAGGGAATGAGAATTGAGGAAGAGAGCGGCAGTTCTCAAGGACTGACATTGCCTTTGGTTTCACTAGATATCATGAACATGATGTGAGTCTGTCCCAATTATTAGACAAAGTCTGCGACTCGTGTGAATAATCACTCTGGATGGAGGGGCAGGAAATGACATCACTGATTGGCAGCACAAGAACACGCCCACTAGAGGCCATCCTGGGCAGTGATGTCCAATGCAGCTCACAATTAAGGTATGTTTTTTTCTTATTTTAAACATTAACTTCACTAGATTTGTTCTAAAAGGTGATACCACTTTTCACAATATGTAATATAAATCTATGGTGTCTCCAGAATGTGTCTGTGAAATTTCAGCTCAAAAGTCCCTCAGATCATTTATTTTAGCTTGTCAAATGTGTGTGTGTGCACAAAAACATGCCGTTTTTGTGTGTCCCTTTAAATGCAAATGAGCTTTAGCTCCGCCTCTGTTCAGAAGAGGGCGGAGTCTTTACAAGAGCTTCAGAAACTCCGGCAATAACAAAACAGGCCAATCTCCCTCATCCAGAATCCCAGAATAACCAGTAGCGAGTGCAGCCTTACAAAATAGTTGTTGTGGAGTTACACTGATCATCTCATCATCATGTTGAACTTCTACACAAGTGTCCACAGTTCCTGAGGTGTTTATAAGACAGCGCTGACATGTTCTGGTCAATAGTGTTCAGTGCTCGTCTGTGCTCAACCACACAACAGTTTCAGGCTTTGCTGGATCTTCTGTTGGGTTAGAACTGGTCTCTGTTGGGTTACAACTGCTCATTGTTGGGTTAGAACTGCTCACTGTTGGGTTAGAACTGGTCTCTGTTGGGTTAAAACTGCTCTCTGTTGCGTTAGAACTGGTCTCTGTTGTGTTAGAACTGCTCATTGTTGGGTTAGAACTGCTCACTGTTGGGTTAGAACTGGTCTCTGTTGGGTTAGAACTGGTCACTGTTGCGTTAGAACTGGTCTATGTTGGGTTAGAACTACTCTCTGTTGCGTTAGAACTGCTCATTGTTGGGTTAGAACTGGTCTCTGTTGGGTTAGAACTGGTCACTGTTGGGTTAGAACTGGTCACTGTTGGGTTAGAACTGGTCTCTGTTGCGTTAGAACTGGTCTCTGTTGGGTTAGAACTGGTCTCTGTTGGGTTAGAACTGGTCACTGTTGGGTTAGAACTGCTCTCTGTTGCGTTAGAACTGGTCTCTGTTGGGTTAGAACTGGTCTCTGTTGGGTTAGTCTGGAAAATGGGGGGTCATCTTATATTCGGGTATATACGGTACTTTGATATTTATGGACAAATTCCTTGTTGAAAGATTTGTACCCTTTATTTCTTTTTTTCTTTTTGGTGACGGAGTTTTCCTGCACGAGTCTTGTCACGTCAGTAAATGTAATATTCCGCAAATCCGTTAATGAAGTTGTGTAGGGTTTATGTTTTTCTGGTGTGTTGACAGGAACTCCGCTTCCACATCGATTACGTAATTCCGGTTATTGTGAAAAAGGTCTATTGTAGTTGTATTGAGGATTGAAGAAGTGGCATGTCTCTAGATACGCACTTTCCTGAGACTGTGTTGGTCCTTCTGTCACTGAGATCGAGCTGTTGCAGGAGATTGAGTTAAACAGGTTTAAACACAAAACGCAAGAATGTGTTTATTCAAACGCAGTAATAATGATGAGGAACTCATGCAGCCTGATTATAAAGTCGTAATTTGATCTTATAATGCAATGATTAGTCATGCAGTCGCTCCGGAAACCCATTATTTGATTCTGAAACTACAGGTATAAAGTCCCCGAACTGGAGCTTAAAGAGCTGATGTGTTTGCCTGAAAGAAATTATATCATTTTAGTTTGCAATTGCTCTCTTTTAAATGCTTCCGATGGGATCTGACATCATACGAGTAAACAACAACAACAACAGAGGGAAGACGGCGAGCAAAAACGGTAATTTCTTTATTGCATAAGGAAGAGAAAAGCCTGAGTGTCACTGCAATGAAATCACTGTAATAATTCCTCAGCGGAGCTCGAGTATATTGAATCTGCTGATGAAGGCTCTTTTCTGATGAGCTGTGTAATTAAATATCGTAGATTGAAAACTGCTAAATTGGACCTACTTCATAGAGGAGGAATTAAAAACGTATAATGTTCTGTGTTCGGCCCGCTGAGCAAATTGAATCGTTTTCACAAGATCCTTGATTTGTATTATGAATGACGTCACGAGCTTGGAGAAAGTCTTGGGATTCCTATAAAACAAAGTTGGGAAGCATTTGGAGAAAAAAAACCCTCCACCATCTGTTTCGCTCTCACGACTGCAGTAATTATCAAGGTAATGGTGCTTATCATGCATGAAATATGAATATCATTTACATAAATCGTCCTTGATAGTCCAAACATCCTTAACGAAAAAAGGGAGCGCTTTAAATATTTTAGGGATTTCCGAGCCGAAGGGTGTTATGAATCTGAAGATGACATTTTCTCCTGACATGAAGTGTTGCAGGATCACAGATTTGCAGTCTATCATAACACACTTGACATTTTGTGCTTTACATTAAAGCTGAGATTAAACCTGAGTGAAGAGATGAGCATGAAACACTGTTTGAGTCCTAAACACAGACTCATTCAGCACATCTCCGACACAACTACAATCTCTATTGCAGTGAGTTCTCAAGGTGAACTGGTCAAGACACAGTAAGATTGCTCTTTAACTTGCAATGAAAGCATGTGAGGAGCTTTTGTTGTTGTTGTTGTTGTTGTTGTTGTTGTTGTTAATTGCAGCATTCATTTTTTAAAATACTTTTACACTACCTTTCAAAAGTTTGAGGTCGGTAAGATTTAATCTGAAAAAAATGTATTTGATCAAAATATTATTATGATCTAGCCTGGTAATACCAGACTCTGCTACTTCACTTTGCTTCGTAGACAGAGTCTGGCATAGCATAATAGAGAAGTGTTTTCTCTCCCGCTAGGGGGCGATTTCTGAAGTTTAAAATCATTGGTTACCCGTAAGCCAATCAGATAAGTTTGTTTATGACGTATGTTATGCGGCGACACAGCCGTATCGAACCACAGACATCATGCATCGAACTCAAATCTATGATCAAACTTCCACTGTAAACACTTGATGCGAGCGAAATACCGAAGTGAACATGGCTGTAAACGACCTTTTTGATCGGTGATTGATGTAATAGAATGACTGCTGCACTTGACAGGGCGCTAACAAGCAGAGAGAGAGAGAGAGAGAGAGAGCGAGCCCCGGCCGCGCGCGCACTATCACGTCTTCAAACAAACAACACGAGCGCTGTCTTGCTCTCTCTCCCTCGCAAATATTAATCAAAATCAATCGACTAGTAAAAGGTCGGAACACCGCAGTTTCACGTGGAGCATTTGGAGATTTTTAGAGATTAGAGACTCTAGGAACAACATCTCAAAGAACAACATCTCAACACAAAATTATAAAGGCCTGTCTCATATAACTTTAGACGCCTGTCTCAAATACAAGCCGGTGCAGTTCGACGATTTGGGCAAATAAAAGCCCGGGCTATTATTTGAAGTTTTACGGTATTTAAGACCTGGAAAAGAAAGGAGACACTGACCTGTCAAAAGGCTCCCCAGTTTCTTGCTGACGATCGGTAATAAACTTTTCCCAAAGGGAGTAGGGCCACAACATCACCTCCATTCAAAATGTTTAATACACACTCTTCTTGTTCGGGCTTCAGTTTGCTAATGCTTGCTTGGAATATTCTCCACAACAGAGCGAATTGCATCCGCGTCTCCCTATCCGCGGTCGTTTTCGATTTCTCTGACCTAACTCTTAAACTCGGCGCTTGGCGAGTACGTCACGGCTTTCAGCCCGCCTTCTGTTTGCTGATTGGCCGGCTGTTTTCAGGCCGGTGGAAAACAGAAAGATAGGCTGCTATCTCAGACTGACTACAGGAGTGAAATGAAATTAGCGGAAGTAGGAAGTCTGACGTAGTCAGGCTAATTATGATCTGTTTTCTATGTGAATATATATTAAATTGTAAAATTTTCAGCATCATTACTCCAGTCTTCAGTGTCACATGATCCTCCAGAAATCACTATAATATGATGATCTGATGATCAAGAAACATTTATGATTATTATCAGGTGATTTTTTTGTGGAAACCGTGATGTATTTTTTTTTTCAGGATTCTTTAATGAATAGAAAGTTTAGAAGAACTGCATTTATTTGAAAGAAATCTCAAGAGAAAAAAAAACCTTGGGATCAAGAGCCCAACTAAAGTAAACACTGATCAGCATTCAGTGATTCTGCTTGTTAACATCAGGTGTTCATCACTAATGCTCAATCATCACTCAATTAATCACTTAATTATCTAATAACTTTAACACTGCTTCAGGGGCTGTAAATGTAAAACTTTTTATGCGTTTTGCTGTTCATTTTGGGCGCCTGAAACAACAAAGTTCTGAAACTGGTTTCAAAGTGCAAGTTTTTGAAAACAGTCTCCTTGTAAACAACAAAAACATCTTACGTATTGCGTGATCAGTCTATAGAGTTTCATCGCCATCTACTGGCCTGGCAGCAGAATACAGCGTTTTTAGTTGTTTACACGGATCTGTGATGCGGTGAATGTGGATCATTTCGACAGTGGTGTCGTCTGTACACAGAAAACTCAAAGGAAAAACTTCTCCATTTCAAGCATATCGTTGTCGTGTAAACGTACCCTTAAGGCCTGTTCACACCGGGACGAATTTCGCATGCGATATTCGCCGACGTTTAATGCCTCATGACTAAACAAAGGGCGCCAATGTGAGTGTGCACACCGACGTGGAAATACCTAATACACCTAATAACCTAGAATACTGTTTAACACTTGATGGCTGCTCTGTTAAGTCTTCGTCGTCAGTCAGGAACCTGGGTGTGCTCTTTGATACCAATCTTTCATTTGAAATTCAAGTGTCTAGTATCTGTAAAACAGCATTTTTCCATCTTAAAAATATATCTAAATTACATTATATGCTCTCACTGACAAATGCGGAACAAGTAGTTCATGCTTTCATGACCTCAAGGCTAGATTATTGTAATGCTCTACTGGGTGGTTGCCCTGCACGCTTAATAAACAAACTATAGCTAGTTCAAAACGCAGCCGCTAGAGTTCTTACCAGAACCAGGAAGTATGACCATATTAGCCCGGTTCTGTCAACACTGCATTGGCTGCCTATTAAACATCGTATAAATTTTAAAATATTGCTGATTACTTACAAAGCACTAAATGGTTTAGCTCCCCAGTACTTGAGCGAGCTCTTAACGCATTATAGTCCTTCACGTCTATTGCGATCTCAAAATTCTGGCCAGTTGATAATACCTAGAATATCTAAATCGACTGCTGGCGGTAGATCCTTTTCCTATTTAGCACCAAAACTTTGGAACAATCTTCCTACCATTGTCCGGGAAGCAGACACAGTCTGTCAGTTTAAAGCTAGACTAAAAACACATATCTTTGACCTAGCATTCACATAATACATTATAGACTTCGATAATTAAATGTTAGGCTGCATAGATTAGGCCAGCCGGAACCGGGAACACTTCCCATAAATCCTGATGTACTCGTTACATCATAAGAAGAATGGCATCTACGCTAATTTAGTGTCTTTGTTTCTCCCGAGGTTTTCCTGCAGCCTGCCGGATCCAGGCCGTTTCCAGATCTGAGGAAGGACCTTCGCCTGGACCCGATGACAACGCAGTGCTGAAGTGCCAACTAGCCTCTCCCTATGGAGGATCCCTATTCCACTCTACAGATAAAGCGCTGTTGAAATTCCGGTTTTCGCGTCCCTACCCGAAATGATAAAATAAAATAAAATTCTGCATCAAATTTATAGGCAAGACAAGTAGTTTGTTTAGGCATGGTTTGTAGCGAATTACGAACCTGCGCACACATATATTCAAACGCACATAACTATAGAATCAATTCTTAACGCGCATGTGAACGCCATCAGCGTTTATCACAGGTTCAGTTTAAAGTCTATTTAGAGAGAACGGCGTCGTCTTGGCCGCCCCTAATTTAATAACAAATTATCATTTCGACGGAAGTGAATCAATCAAAACTAACTTTAGCTGGAAACAACATATTCAAGAACCGCTATAAAACCAAACCATTCTTTGTTTCCTTAAATTTTGTTTATCTCTGTAAAGCTGCTTTGAAACAATCTACATTGTTAAAAGCGCTATATAAATGAGGATGACTTGACTTGACTTGAAAACGCCACGCGTAAAAGCGTTTCATTTTTTTAAAAACGCCTCGGGTTCGTTTTTTTGGTTTGACGCGCCGCGTCAAAAACTATCCGACCAATGAGATTGCCGCTTTTGCTCACGTGTCTGGAGCTTCTGAAGTTACAGTAAAACACAACTTGGGGGCGCTCAAACTCAAAACAGTCTTGCCGAGCACACATACGTAACGGCGAAGAAGATATACAGCGTCTACACTCTGCCGGAAGAAATGAGACGAGGAAAATGCAAGGCCAGATGAATGTAGAGCTGCTGTCTCGTTGCTGTCTATATAAAGAGAAACCAAGGAGAATAAAGAACTATATGACAAACTTGCTCTCTTCTTTTGAGTGACAAGTGAGTGTCAGAAGCGTAAAGTTGCGCAGCGCCACTTTGTGGACCGGGGTATTTCTGTTTTACATTAAGCGCCATCTCCCGGTGTGTAGGGCCCATAACACTGGGTGTTTTCTGTGGAGGACACATGGAGAAGAGGATAAACAGTGTCATGTGGTGTCAGCGCAGCACTCTGATTGGCTGATTATTCGGTGGATTTCTCCCCATGATGTTGTTACGACTTTCAGCTAACGTATAGCTTTAATTAAACCAGCGTGAGCATTCACAGCCAGGTGTGTTAATCGACATTTCATGGAGTTGCGTGATCTTTTAAATATTCATGGCGAGTTGCAGAAGAAGAAGTCCTGAGGGCCACTATAGACGAGGAGGAGCGAGACTCGCTTTGTCTGACGCACAAAAGAAGACATTTCATGTGTCACATTGCCATCACAAGATGCCCATTTTTACCCAGGCTTTTTACCCCAGTAGACTGAGCGAGCAGATGGAGTTCATCCGGCGTGACAGAGAATCTGAGCGTCTTTTCCTCACACAACAGTCATTTCTCACGGCACACAATCTCTCACATGAGTGACCGTCTCAGAGAAAACTCATCAGCGCTTGCGCTTTCATGACAGGAGGTTATTAAAGGCAAAGTTAGACCGGAGGAGGAGAATTCTGCTCATTTGCTCCAAATCTCAAGGACTTTCTGCCATGCAACACAGAACATGTTATTTAGCACAAAGCAGAACTCCAGTGTTAAATAACTCTCCTCAGAGATTGAGTCCACAAACTTAAGTGTGTTAAGAGTAACACTGCGTTTACACGACAATCATGAGGTTAAAATGGAGAATTATCGAAACGATCCACATTCACACGGATCCGCGGAAACGACTGAAAACGCTGTGTGCTGCTGCCAGGCCAGTAGATGGCGATGAAACACTATCAGCAATAATTGTTTTATGTGTGTATTTTTATTTTTTTTAATCATTTTACATCTACCATGATCAAATCATGTTTATTACTTTTTTTATTTGATTGATTTTTCATTTTTATGATAAAGATTATAATGATGATGATGATTTACACATACCATAATAACACTATGTTTATATTTATTTGTTATTTTATATAATTACTATATTTTATATTTATTTCTATTTTATTTTGTATTTTTTTAAACATCAATTTTTACATTAAGCACAATTATTATTACGAGCTACTGATAATAGCTCGTAATAATAACCGTGCTACATGTAAAAAATACAAATTATATATTATTTACATTCTAATATACATCCAAATATATAATGTGTAATAAATACATTATATTATAGGCCTATATATATATATAAATGGCAACAATATATACCATTATGTTCAGTTATATTCTGTTCATAAGTTTGTTTTCATTCCTCACACGTTTCCTAATCGTGACGTATATATTATAATAATCATGATAATATATTTTTTTATTGCACAAGTACCATTTTTTCAGACTTGTTTTGTTTGTTTGTTTGTTTGTTTGTTTGTTTTTTATCATTATTATTATGTTTTTGTCAGGAGGTTTAAAAATTAGGATTATATTTATTAATGTATTACATTATGCATTCATAATGTGATTAATAATATAATACATATTTTCATACCTTTTGACATTTTTTAAACTCCCGACAAAAAACTTGTACAATGATGGTATCAGTTATAGTATTCTGATTTATACCATGGTAAAATTCATGCGTTTACATGGTACTCCCAAAAATATGATGATTTGGATGTTTACATGTTTTGCTGTCATTGAATATAATGTCATTGTCACATTGAATCCATGATATATAAATCTGTGTATGGTTCAGTGTCTGCTGACTGTAAACTTTATTTCCACTGAGTGATGGGAAAGTGCAGATGTCAATATTATCTCTATTAGTACATGTCATCATAAATTGGTAACCATGGGGACGGATATCATTTATTTTCCCTCCGCATTCAGTGACCCGTGAGGAAGTGATGTATGGTGTGCGGCGCTGTCATAATCTGTCAGAAAATATATCATGCATTATTCTGATGGAGACTTGCTGCAACGGGTGCAGAAGTTTAGCAAACCCGGCCGGTCTCTTAAAGTCCGCATGAAACACATCAGAGACAGAGAACGGCAAATGAAAAATATATGAACATTTAGCTCGAGGTCAGCGCTGTTCTCATCGTTTAGGGGTTTGTGTGAAATAGATGATGTCCAGAAAAACTGTAAAAATATACTGATTTTAACGGTGAAAATGTTAATTGGTTAAAGTTTTTCGTAGAAAAAAAGAACAAGTCATTGTAATTTACAGTGAAAAAACTTAACACTTGCGTAACACTTCTCATTTGATGTATTTTTGCTGAAATAACTGTTTCTTCTTAGTTTTATCTAATCACTTATGTTACATTTAATGTTATTAAATTAATTTTTATTGCATTTTGCACACATGCCATGTGTGTTACCATCAGTGTTTGTGTGAATGACACTGTATAGCTTCAATATATTAATATTAACTTTCTCAGCTTGTGGAAAAGTGTTGTTCGTGTATTAATATTGTAACGAATCACACAATAATAATATACATAAAATGTATTTAAGGGGGCCGGAAGGCCGATTTAGCTCAAAGGGAATGATGATTCATCGATTTGCAATGAATCTTGACCGAATCACTATGGAACCGAGCAAATGACTCGTTTAGAGTTCATTTGAACGGGCCGTGATCATAACTTGCAACAGATATAAATATCCAATCTGTAGTGAAACACTATGTATTAGCAAGATAACTTTAGATCGACAGTACAAGACATTAAATGTGTAAGCACAACACAAGGCAAATATCTTTTCAAATATATGGACGACTTTATTAACTATTCTAAACACATAAAACTAAGGTCTAAACACAATCACACACACACACACATTCATACAAGGCGCAGAGGAAGAGAGAGAAAGAGTGAGTTTTCAGAGTGAGATGCACTTTTTAAGACATGACCTGAACGAACCACCAAGCATTAATTTAACCCTTCGTTTCTTAGACAGGTTATTCAATTTACATAAAAAAAACCCAGTTCAGATCGAGTCTGGAGTACTAGCTTGTCTTTGCGTTGCTTAGGCCAGGGAATTTCCTTTTTGCGGTGCTTCGTCGAAGGAGTTTCCCGGCCCGGGTCCGTGTGGCTGGGTGTCTTTGAAGTGCCTGGATGGAAGTTTCTGTGATGGGCAGGCGAATGAGAGGTTTTCAGGTCGGAGCGCATTGCAGGAGAGACGTTTAAACGAACTTCGCAGCAAACTTAACTTTGAACCGAGACTTTCACGACAAACAAAATAAAGGAAGAAATGAAAGTAAGACGAGTTAGATGGCTTGAATGAGCTGTTTTAAACCCCGATGTTGATGGGGTATTTGTCTGCTGGTCTAATTTGGTCTGGTCGATGTAGAAGCGTGCGACCACGCTCTTTGTTGTTTTCCAGAGAGAAGCACGAACAGGAAGTTCTTGCTGTTGCTAGAGAGAGGCGCAAACTTAATTCAACACCGAACTGCTCTCTGAACCGAACTGAACCGCTGTCTGAACCGAACTGAACCGCTCTCTGAACCGAACTGAACTGCTCTCTGAACCGAACTGAACCGCTCTCTGAACCGAACTGAACCGCTCTCTGAACCGAACTGAACTGAACTCAACTCCTTTGTTCGGGTCTTTAACTTAAAAGTTAGTCCAACCTCTTTTGGAGAATTCTGACCAATGAGACAATGGCATCATTTTAGGAGGTGGATCTAGTTTCTTCTTATCGTAAATCATGCGTTATCTGTGATCTCCTTGCAGAGAGAACAAGAGGCCACAGTTTAGACATTATTACTATTATAAGAATACAAAACATTTTACACAGATTTCACTCAAGCCATCTTCTGAATTATGGGCATACGATTATTTTGATTGGAAGCATGATACTCTTTCATTCATACACACAGTTATATCACAATTACATGATTTATATGTAATCTAAGCATAGTACAAACATGAATTGTAGTAACAACAAGAATTATGATGTTTGATTATAAGTTCGTCAATAATTGTTTCGGGATGATTTTATGTATTTTATATGTAAAGTCTCATGGTTTGAGAGATTTCAGCTCTGGGTCCTTCATAGGTATTTACGACTACGGCGGTCTGTTTTAAATCTGTTGTCCTGGGTTCGAACACCTCGGTCGTTATCTTAGTGGGTCCATCTCTGAACCAATCGGTGTTTTCCAAACTATCTAACGTTGACAACATTCTTCTAGTTGAGCACATCACTTTGGGGCCTGCAGGGTCATAAAGTCCTTTCTGAGGGGGTCTTGGTTGACTGGCATAGACTAGCTGGAGCCGTGATCTTTTATGGCTGAATTAGTGATTGAGTTCTGTTTGAATGAATCAAATGGAAGATTCATTTGTGTTTGGTTCACCCTCAAACTCTACAATATTATATCACAGTATCAAATACGTTTTTTTCTACTGTAAATGTAAGTTAAGTCTGTAAAACCTAAAATGTTGCTACCCTATTTTTTACGGTAAATTTCTGCCAACCACATCTGCCCGGTTTTGTTTTTACCGTAAATTAACCGTAATATTTTTTACAGTGTGTGCATCGATTCTGTCCGTCCATTAATAAGTGACCTTGATTTGACCTTCATCCTTCGACCTTTTGCTTTCCAGCCCAAACCAGTTCTCTGACTATGACAACTTCATTCATTGTTCATTGAGTTTGTTGAGCATCTCTTCATCACTGAAAAGAAATACTGCAGTCTGTAACCCAGCAGTGAAGCTGAGAGACCCGTACAGTCACACCGCAGAAGTTTACTTTACCTCACAGATCAAATCCATGACTCGAAGAACACAAAACTGTTCATATTTACAGTGCCTCGACAGGGCGATGAATGGACGTCTGTGGAGCGAGGAGAAAGAGCCGATTCAGCAGAGAGAGAGAGAGAGAGAGAGAGAGAGAGAGTGTGTGTGTGTGTGTGTGTGTGTGTGTGAGAGAGAGAGAGAGAGAGAGAGAGAGAGAGAGTGTGTTGTGTGTGTGTGTGTTGTGTGTGTGTGTGTGTGTGGGGTGTGTGTGTGTGTGTGTGTGTGTGTGTGTGTGTGTGTGTGTTGTGTGTGTGTGTGTGTGTGTGTGTGTGTGTGTGTGTGTGTGTGTGTGTGTGTGTGTGTGTGTGGGGTGAGAGAGAGAGAGAGTACAGTAAACACACAGATACCGGCGTTAGGATGTCGCCAGGTCTTTCCCTCAGGAAAAATGAAGGGAGACAGGAATACTGAATGAAGAACTTGTTTTACTTTCTAACACACCAGCACATGCAGCATTATGGAGGTTTAGTCTATTAGGCTTTTCCATGGTCATCTTTCTTTAGTGTTGCTTTAAAAGCTCTTAGTTATTCTCTATTGTCACTACCCCTGTTTCCATTACAGATTTTCGTAAAACTTTTGCGATGGTTTCTAAATGTCGGAAAAAAAATATTGCAAATTACGGCGTTTTCATTAACCGATGTTATGCAATTAAGCGTATTTTTTTCCTCTCGCGATATTCATTCCAAACATCACGGCGACGGATATTGGTAACTTGGTTTATGTATATTGCAGTCACTGCACTGGCCATTATTATTAATCGAAGGAGGCGTGTGTGTGTGTGTGTGTGTGGTGTGTGTGTGTGTGTGTGTGTGTGTGTGTGTGTGTGTGTGTGTGTGTGTGTGTGTGTGTGTGTGTGTGTGTGTGTGTGTGGTGTGGTGTGTGTGTGTGTGTGTGTGTGTGTGTGTGTGTGTGTGTGTGTGTGTGTGTGTGTGTGTGTGTGTGTGTGTGTGTGTGTGTGTGTGTGTGTGGTGTGTGTGTGTGGTGTGTGTTGTGTGTGTGTGTGTGTGTGTGTGTGTGTGTGTGTTTTAGTTATAATGCATGTAAATGACAAGGAAAGACGAGAGCGGCTCATATGAGGAGTTTCTGGTGTTTCTCCTCATTTCTGCTCCAGCTTGTGATTGTGGCGTTTCTTTGAGGTTTAGAATCCAGTATTCCTGTAATTTTGTCTTTTATGAGTTTAATAAAGAACTCTGTCTCGTATTCTGTCCAAACACACCGCGTCATCTACGTCAGGTGACTGTGAATGCCATTGCGGTTTTGAAAAACCTCCTCATGCGAGCGTAAAACTTTTTTTCTTCCGGGAACGAATACGTCACAATATTCCTCATTATAATAATTAATATGCAGAATAAAGGGGCGGGGCCTGGGTGAGTTAGTTAGTAGTGTGTTAAACTGGCGGTTATGGTAAGGGGCGGGACATTTCCCAAACACACTCGAAGCTCTCGACCAATCACAACACACTGCTCCAGCCGACCAATCAGAGCACATTGTGCTTTTCAGGAGGAGGGGCTTCATAGAGACAGGAAGTAAACAGAGCGTTACTGACAGACTGGGAAGAGAGGAGCCGCAACAATGGAGAATATGAGGAAAATAATCAACATTAATGCAGGAAAAACTGTTCTAGTAGAGCCTGAATAACATCAAGAGTTTCCCCTTTAAAAAGACAGTTATTTTTGTAATACACATTCCCAAAAATGGGAATTCTGTCATTATTTATTTACTCACGCTTTAATCACTTTACGCAACTCTTTTTAATTTAATGACATATCATATTGTTTAAAAGGACAACAAAAAAAACATAATATGACTCATGCACTATACATCCCAAGTACATATTTTAAAAAAAATATGCCTTAAACTTTCAAGAATTCAAATGTGGCCACAGAAGAAAAAAACACTGGTTTGAAGGCTGATATTTACATCTATTCCTGGAGAGGTTCTGAAAACTCCCAGCGCTGGGTCGTTTTACAGCGGGACGATTTCCTCGATTATCACAGGAGATTAGACTATCTTGGGAGAACATCCAAAGTTATTTTAATACCAATATCTGATGATAAAATATGCATGTTAAAGCGGTAATGCTGTGAGCGTCGCATCAGAGACCCTCGGCATACATACAAAAATCACCCTGCAAAAATTAAATTGAATAAAGGAATAATTCATCCATAAACTCCACTAAAGTTCTTCAACCTCATTTGAATGTATATTTAAATGTATGCAATTGCAAATTTGCAAATTAAATGTTATTTTGGGGTGAATTATTCCTTTAAGTAAGTGATTAGATGACGAGAGAGCGTTTCACTCTTGAAGTTCAGAAGTGTTCAGGAATGAGTGTGAAACAGCGTCTTATGAATGGTAGGATTATTGTGAGCAAAGTGAAACGTGTTTGACCCAGGGTTAACTAGTTCAAGTGTAAAAAAGCGCATCTGTGGGTGAACTATCCCTTTCAATGCAGCACATTTTTAGCTGAGACACAAAATATATATTGTATTGCTAACAAAAAGTCTTTGTTACATCATAATTGGACGAGGGAGTAAAGGTCAAAGGTCAGTATGGCTCCGCTGATAAGAACATCAGAAATATTGATTCTTGTTTTATGTCAGATCATAACCCATTATATTACAATTGTACATGTAGAGTAAAGTTTCACCGGCGGCCTGGGAATAATTGGTCCCTGGAGAGACACATCAGTCTCTTATTCTCCTCTCTCTCTCTCTCTCTCTCGCCCCGTCTCTCTCTCTCCTCTCTCTCTCTCTCTCCTCTCGCCCCGTCTCTCTCTCTCTCTCTCGCCCCGTCTCTCTCTCTCTCTCTCGCCCCGCTCTCTCTCCTCTCTCTCTCCTCCGCCCCTCTCTCTCTCTCTCTCTCCTCTCTCTCTCTCTCTCTCTCTCCTCTCTCTCTCTCCTCTCTCTCTCTCCTCTCTCTCTCTCTCTCTCTCCCCTCTCTCTCTCTCTCTCTCTCCCCTCTCTCTCTCTCTCTCCTCTCTCTCCTCTCTCTCTCTCTCTCTCTCCTCCTCTCTCTCTCTCTTTTCTCTCTCTCTCTCTCCCGTCTCTCTCTCCTCTCTCTCTCTCCCTCTCTCTCCTCTCCTCTCTCTCTCTCTTCTCTCTCTCTCTCGCCCTCTCTCTCTTCTCTCTCCTCCCTCTCTCTCTCTCTCCTCTCCTCCTCTCTCTCCTCTCTCTCTCTCTCTCTCTCTCTCTCTCTTCTCCTCTCTCTCTCTCTCTCCTCTCTCTCTCTCTCTCTCTCTCTCTCTCTCTCTCTCTCTCTCCCCCGTCTCTCTCTCTCTCTCTCTCCTCTCTCTCTCTCTCTCTCTCTCTCTCTCTCTCTCTCTCTCTCTCTCCCCTCTCTCTCTCTCTCTCTCTCCTCCTCTCCCTCCTCTCTCTCTCTCTCTCTCTCTCTCTCTCTCTCTCCTCCTCTCTCCTCCCTCTCTCTTCTCTCTCTCCTCTCTCCCTCTCTCTCTCTCTCTCTCTCTTCCTCCTCCTCCCTCTCTCTTCTCTCTCAATCCTCCTCTCTCATCTCTCTCTCTCTCAAAACTCTCTTACTCTCTCTACTCTCACCCACTCAATCTCTCAATCATTCTCATTCAATCAACATGAAAGCTTTACATAATGTACCATACTATTCCAAAGCTTGAATACAAAAAACATCAATAATAAATATTATGACTTAAATCTAAATGTACAAATTAAATTAATTGTACAAATTAACAGTGTACCAAATAAAAATAAATACATAAATAATAGTAATAATAATAATTAGAACAGTTTATGAACATTTCAAAAATTCTCTCTGTGTGTGTGTGTGTGTGTGTGTGTGTGTGTGTGTGTGTGTGTGTGTGTGTGTGTGGGCGCATCACTGATTAGTCGTCGACTCTCTCTCTCTCTCTGTCTCTCTCTCTCTCGCCCGTCTCTCTCTCTCTCTCTCTCCTCTCTCCTCTCCTCTCTCTCCCCTCTCTCTCTCTCTCTCTCTCTCTCTCTCTCTCTCTCTCTCTCTCTCTCTCTCTCTCTCTCTCCTCTCTCTCTCCTCTCTCTCTCTCTCTCTCTCTCTCTCGTGTGTGTGCGCATGTGCGGAGTGAGTGTTTGGAGCGTTTGAGCGTGGAGGGTGTGAGGTACGAGTGATTTATTTATATTTTTCCTTTCCTTTTCCTTTCCTTTTTTTTTTGGTGTGTTTATGGTTTGTTTTGTTTTTTGGTTGGTGGTGCCTAGTGTTCGTGTTTGTTGGTGAGGTGGTTTTTCGCTGGGTTCTCTGCTCCCAGTGTTTGTACTGGGAGCATGGTGACGCCAGGTGTGCAGAGTCTCGGGTTTTTAACGAGACGGCATGCGGTAAAAATTGATTCAGTTTTTGGTGTCGAAGAATGTGGTTTAGCTGTAGGTACGTTAATTGGATGTGAGAATATTTTGTCGGCATCGCGGATGAATGGTGCGGTTGTTGTTTTTGTTAAGACAATCGAATTGGCGAATCAATTGGTGGAGACTGGTGTTGATATTCGTGGCGTTTTTGCGCAGGTGCTTCCTCTGTCCACACCTTCGAAAAGGGTAACATTATCAAACGTGCCACCTTTCATAAAGAACGAGGTTTTGGTAGAGATGCTTTCCAGATATGGGAAATTGGTGTCAACAATAAAGATGATCCCAATTGGGGGAAAGTCTTCTCTACTAAAACATGTGGTGTCGTTTCGACGTTATGTCTATATGATTCTAAAAGACAATGTCGAAGATGTGGATTTAACTTTAAATTTTCGTTACGAAGATTTTAATTATGTTATTTTTGCCACAACGAACACAATGAAATGTTTTGGGTGTGGAGAAAATGGACACCTTGCACGCGATTGCCCAAGGAAAGGGGATAAAACAAATGATAAAAGCGATGAGACAGTTGACACAACTTCTACGAGTACAAGTACTAGAGAAGTGCTGCAAGTGCAGAATGTTACTCCCGCTGTAGATGCGGAAAGGCCGGGAACAAGTGCTGCTTGTGCACCCGCTGCATTAGTTGCGGGGGAAAATACAAATAAGACGACAACAGCTGAATCGTTTGAAAGTGTAAAAGTAGCGGTCGCTGAAGACCAAGAGAATGAAAGTCTCGCAGAGATTGGTCAGATAACGGCTGCTCGAAGGATTGATTCGGAGGGTGGAAGTAGTGAGGCTGAATCTGGCGAGCAGAGCGAGATGAATGTGGATGTTGAGGGCTCTGTGTTTGAAATGGAGGATTATTCATTTAAAGCACCTCAAAAAAGAAAGTCTAAGAAAGGCCATATCAGTAAAGCGACTAAAAGACTTGATGTTCGGGAGGTGAGTCATACAGATACAGAAAGTGACAGTGAAGTCTCAGTATGCAGCATCACAGGTAGCTTACCGCAAAGTGGATTCTCTAGTCGAGTTTACAGTGTAGACGACATCAAACAGTTTTTAAAAGTGACGAAAAATGTAAGGAGAGTCAAAATTGGGAGGTTTTTTCCTGATATATTGCAATTTATTGAGAAGGCAAAAACTTTCAGGAGTGAGAACTGTTTCACCGACCAAGAAGGTTATCGGTTAAAAAAGATACTTACCAGACTAAAAGCTCAATCAGAATTAAGTGAAAATAGTCAAAATGGTTAAGGGTCGTTTTTCTACTTTGTGTTTAATTTCGTTGTTATGGTGGGAGGTGTCTCTTTTCCTATTTATGGGAGTGGTACATTTTGCTTCTTTAAATATTAATGGAGCAAGAGATAGCAGGAAAAGAGCACAGTTGTTTGAGATAATGACACAGAAGAAGATTGATGTTTTATTTACGCAAGAAACCCACAGTGATTTATCAAATGCTTCAGATTGGGCGATGGAGTTTGATGGGTTTTCTGTTTTAAGTCATTCTACCTCGCTTAGCGGTGGGGTTGCTATTTTGTTTTCGAAAAGTTTTATACCGGTATCCTATAAAGTCGATGAAATAATTAAAGGTAGACTTTTAAAAGTCAAAGCTTCTTATGGGAACAACTTTTCTTTTGAGTTAATTTGTGTTTATGCTCCAAACGCTGCAATTGAAAGAATGCTGTTCTTAAATACTCTGTGCAAAGTTTTAGAGGATTGTGATTTAGAAAGTTTTTTATTATTGGGGGGAGATTTTAATTGTACTGAAAATGTTTTAGATAGGAATCATGTTGAGCCACATATGCAGTCACGTAGGAGGTTAGTTCAGTTAATGAAATCCCATGATATTATTGATATCTGGAGGAACCTTCATTATACACAAAGGCAATATACATGGGTACATGCATATGAAAATAAGTTATCATTAGCAAGATTAGATCGATTTTATGGTTTCAAGCATCAATTGAATTTTTTTAAGGATTGTTCAATATGTCCAGTTGGATTTTCTGACCACAGTTTGGTCAAATGTGAGATTTTTGTTGATTGTGTAAAACCGAAAAGTGCCTATTGGTGTTTTAATAATACATTGTTATGTGACAAACATTTTATTGATGTTTTTAAGTTTTTTTGGGTAAATGTACGATCCATGAAGTCCTCTTTCCAAACCTTACAGCAGTGGTGGGAGTTTGTAAAAGCCCAAATTAAACAACTTTGTCAACAATATACTCTCAACGTCACACGAGATAAATTTGAGTCCATAAAAAAATTAGAAGAGGATTTAGTTAAGCTTCAAGAGCTTTTTGAGTTGACAAAAGATAGTAATTATTCAGAGTCTTTTAAGAAAAAGAAAGCTTCTTTGACTGAATTATTGGATTTAACTACACAAGGTGCTATCGTAAGATCACGTTTTTTGAGTATTGAATCTATGGATGCATCTTCAAAATTCTTTTTTAATATGGAGAAGAAAAATGGTCAGAATAGATTTATTCCGGCTCTGCGCTCAGAAACGGGAGTCCTTTTGCTCAATCCTTTGGAGATTCGGAAGAGAGCGGTAACTTTTTATGAGGATTTATATAAGAGTGAGTTGCTGGGTACACAAGACCTGAATAATTTTTTTCTTGAAAATATGCCGCAGGTATCCGAAGAGGCAAATACTGGAATTAACAAAGCACTGTCGATGGAGGAACTGGAAAGAGCTCTTAAAAGTATGGAAAACGGAAAAACGCCTGGAATTGATGGCATTTCAGTAGATTTTTATAAAGTTTTTTGGGCTGAGGTAGGTCCAGATCTTCTGGAAGTTCTTAATCAGAGTTTAATTGATGGGCAGTTGCCGAAAAGTTGCCGTAGAGCCATCATTACTTTACTCCCGAAAAGGGGAGATTTAAGTGAGATTAGGAACTGGAGGCCTGTGAGCTTGTTATGCAACGACTATAAAATACTTTCGAAAGCCTTGGCGAAAAGATTAGGAGAAGTTTTAGACCAAATCATTCATCCAGACCAGACATATTGTGTGCCTGGTAGGAGAATCTGTGATAATATTTCTTTTATAAGAGATATTTTGGATAATGGCAAAAAGTTTTCAGATTTTGGTTTAATTTCAGTCGATCAAGAAAAAGCTTTCGATAGAGTCGAGCACAGTTATTTGTGGAATGTTTTTAAAGCTTTCGGTTTTAGTCCTAATTTTATATTGATGATTAAAGCTCTGTATTGTGACGTTGAGAGTATTTTGAAAATAAATGGTGACTTATGCTCTCCTTTTAAGGTGTTAAGAGGGGTTAGACAAGGCTGCGCATTATCTGGCATGCTTTACACATTAGCCTTAGAACCTCTTTTAAATAAGTTAAGAATAGAGATGTCAGGTGTGGATATGCCAAATCCCACCTATACTGTTAAATTATCAGCTTATGCTGATGATGTGGTGGTTCTAATTAAAGATCAAAATGATGTGAACATGATGTTTCGATTGTTGGAAAAGTTTAAAGGTGTTTCTTCTGCGAAGGTAAATTGGCAAAAAAGTGAAGCCATAAGTGTTGGGAGCTGGTTACGTGGTGAGCCCGTTCTTCCAGCTGGTCTGAAATGGACCAGGGATGGTTTTAAATATTTGGGAGTTTTTTTGGGAAGTGAGAATGTTATTAGGAAAAATTTTGACGATGTTATTGAAAAAGTACAAGGGCGCCTAAATAAGTGGAAGTTTTTACTTCCGAAAATGTCTTATAAGGGGCGAATATTGATTATTAACAATTTAATTGCCTCCGCACTCTGGCATCGTCTGACCTGTGTAGACCCCCAGCAGACTTTCTGAGAAAGCTTCAGTCGATTTTAATAGACTTCTTCTGGGACAAGCTGCATTGGGTGCCAAAACATGTGTTGTACCTTTCCAAGGATGAAGGAGGTCATGGACTAGTACATTTGCAGAGTCGAATTGCAGCTTTTAGGATACAATTCATACAAAGACTTTTAAAAGACTCAGAGAATGCAAACTGGAAGATTGTAGCTTTCTCTTTATTGAGAGAGTTTGAAGGACTGGGGCTGGACAAAGCCTTATTTTGGATGGATCCTCATAAGCTAAACCTCTCCAAGCTTCCGGTTTTTTATCGAAATCTTTTTAAAGTTTGGGCTTTGTTTGAAGTACCAAAGAGAAGGACTGTAAAATCTTTGCATTGGTTGTTGCAAGAGCCTTTAATCTTTGGCTCACGCTTGGATCTGTCCAATGAACTGGGTTACGCTGTGACAAAAGAGAATCTTCTCAACTCTGGAATGGTAACTATTGGACATGTACAACGGATAGCCGGAGCGGATTTTAAAGATGTGATTTCAATGGCTGGACAGCTGGGGGTGAGATCTACTCGTTTGGTTGCCAGAGTTCTTGCTATGTGGAGGTCAGCACTTTCGGAAACTGAGTTGAAAATGTTAAGAGAGTATTCATTGGGGTTTATTAATCCGAATTTTTGTGATCCATTTCCCAATTTGTATTTAACTCCTTTTATGGGTGATTGTGAGTGCTCTTTTTTAAAAAAAATTAAAGTTTTGATTGTTATTGGCATGGAATGTACATCTGGAAAAGACTGTTATCAAATTTGTGTCAAGGTGTTTAATAAGAATGCTTTGGATAAAAGAATAGACACACCATGGCGTAAGGTACTTCAGTTGGAGGAGGATGAAAAACCTGAGTGGAGAGTGCTTTATAAGTCACCATTGCCTAAGAGAATTGGGGACTTGCAATGGAGATTGCTATATGGGGCTATTGCTGTGAATGCATTTGTTTCTGTAATTAATCCTGACATTGAGCAGAATTGTCCTTTTTGTTCACAAAGGGAAACTGTCTTCCATGCATTCATGCAATGTTCAAGGCTGGAACCTTTATTTATTGTTTTAAATAATGTTTTTAAATGTTTTAATGAGAGTTTTTCAATGAAGAATTTCATTTGCGGTTTCAAATATTCCCAGAGCCGAAAGTATCAAAGTCAAGTGTTTAATTTTATAATAGGTCAGGCAAAAATGGCTATTTACATCACAAGAAAGGAGAAAGTGGATCAAGGTGTATGTAATAGTTTAGCCTTTGTGTTTGGTAATTCGGTGAAGTCTAGAATCTTAATAGACTTTAATTATTACAAAGCAATGGATGACCTAGTAACGTTTGAACTAATTTGGTGTTGTAAAGGGATATTGTATGAAATTCTTAATGATAGATTTTTTTTTTTTTAATATAAGACCAAGTGTGCGGGTTTTTTAGTGATTGATGCTTGATTCCAATGTTGATTGAATAGATTGTTATTGTAATAAAGGTGTTTAAAAATCAAAAAATCTCTCTCTCTCTCTCTCTCTCTCGCCCCGTCTCTCTCTCTCTCTCTCTCTCTCCCCGTCTCTCTCTCTCTCCCTCTCTCTCTCTCTCTCTCTCTCTCTCCTCTCTCTCCTCTCTCTCTCTCTCTCTCTCTCTCTCTCTCTCTCTCTCTCTCTCTCTCTCTCTCTCTCTCTCTCTCTCTCTCTCTCTCCCTCTCTCTCTCTCTCTCTCTCTCTCTCTCTCTCCGCTCTCTCTCTCTCTCCTGAGCTCCACAGATGTGAGACTGTCCTCTGTAAACGCTCAGATATGGGACTCTTCAACACACCGTTATTGATCGTCTCCTTCTTATTATTTACATGTTACGAAGCAGAGAAATTAAAAACCAGAAGTCTGCGCCAGAAGGATGTTGACTACATGGAGAAAGTAAGACTTTAAGTATTTATTGTATTATTTCAGTTGCTTCTTTGCTTGTAAAATAAGTTATATATAATGTAGTAATGCATAAACCCAAATGAAACTCACAGGTTCTTGGAGAAAAGATTTAGATCACACTGACTTTAGATTACAAACTTTATTTGCACAGTTTACAGTTTTTTTCGATTGCTAAACGACAGTGAGCACAACTGGAGCTACATGTGCAAAACTATAACTACAGTCTGCACTACCAACAGTCAGCTGAGCTAAACAGTTCACATCACCTGCACAACTCACTCCAAGCAACACAACTCTTAACACACTCAGTGCAGCCAAACACTACACAACCCTCACTGAGATAACACACACTGTCACTCAGAACACACTCAGTGCAGCCAAACACTACACAACCCTCACTGAGATAACACACACTGTCACTCAGAACACACTCAGAGGAAAAACACTAGCATCAAACACCAATACAGAAAATACTAACTTTTCATCTTTACAGTTTGAACAATTTCAGTGACTTCATATAATATTTTCTTCAAAGAAAAGAGTAACATTCTTTCACATGATTTATTTACATTTTTAGAAAATAACAATTCTTCTGCTTCAATAGTCTGTAGTAATTTATGGAATTACAGTAATGAGAAAAAAAAGGTAGAAACTAAAAGTACATACTGTAATTCGAACAAATAATTGCAACTAAATTGCTAAATAAACAAGACCCCTGCTTAGCCTTTCAGCTGAAACTGCAGCAGTGTTTGAAAGGCTGAAATCTATTGTGTTTTGAATGTGTGGTTCACAGTTTTGACAGCAGTGTGTTAGCATTTGAACAAAGTGCTGTAAATCCACAGTGTTGTGCGGTTGTGGTTAAAGTCATGGGATAAGTGTGTAGAGTTTTGAACTAGAGTTTGGTCCACATGAACTGCTGCTGTGCAGACTGGGTTAGAGTTTTCCACATGTAGCTCCAGTTGTGCTCACTGTCGTTTAGCAATCGAAGAAAACTGTAAGATCTCTTTTCAACTTCAAGCAATGTCTCAAATTTCTCTCCATTTTCTAAGACAAATGAGATATAAAAGAGGTCTCATCTGTGCTTTTTCTTACATATTTGGTTAACACTTTAGTTCAAGCCTTTATGCATATAATGCATTGTATCTTTTCAAAATTGTAACCAAAGTTAAAATGCATATTCCTTGTTGCATCTGAAACTGGTTGTTTATCATGTGTTTTAATGCGTTATACTTTCTAAAGGTGTATTCAATTAATAGACATAACTGTGGTTACAATTATTCATAAGGTGCATTACAAGGCATAATTAATGCATTAAAATACTTTTATAATGCATTACAAAGGCTTTAAGTAAAGTGTTTCAGTTTATCTTGGTTTTATTGTCTGAAAGAGTTCATCAGTTCATCGGATACTTCAGTTATAAGTATGAGTGACTATAAAATAATTGGCTGGGCTTCATGATTCTCTCTTTAGGGAATCTATATTGTAACTGATTTCCTGCAGACAGTGCAAGTTTCTCTTATTGACTAAAGCCTGGGCCAATATTGAACTATGCCAGATTCATTTTTGCAGATGCGAGAAGAGTCTGAGTTAACCAAGTGCTAACAATGGATTGATTCCTAAAAAACATGTGAAAAGTTGTTTAAACTGCTTCTGAAGAGTGTGCAGAAACTAACTAATGACGTGATACAAACTCAGTTTTCAGTCATTATTGCAGACCTGTTTGTTTCTGGAATATGCATATTGTAGGCTATACTTTGCATAGTTCACATTTTCTGTATGCACACAGAATACCTGTATGATCTGCATTTGCCAGTGTAGGGTTGCGTGGAGTATTGAATCCCACAATGCATTGTGTTTATTCTAAATGATTTATAGGTGCACATCATAATTATTGTGCTAAATTCATGTTTCTGGTAATCTTGAATCAGAATAAGTTCCTCTTGCAGCTTCTCTTCTCTGGTGATGTGGGCGTGGCTATAACCTGTCACTCACATGAGTTCAGCCAATAGAAAACCACAATCATCCAATCAATACCCACAGACACAATCAAGCCCCGCCCACATTTGGCACAATCAAGCCCCGCCCACATTTGGCACAATCAAGTCCCGCCCACATTTGTTCTTGTTCCAGCGCTTCACTCGTATATACGACACAATAGAGAAGAAACTTCTGTGTCATGCTGACTCTAACTGAAGTTACATGCATGCGTTTAAGGTTTTTTACCACTTAATTTGATATAAAAATGCACCAAAATCACCAATATGATGAGTTCATGTGTCAAAAGCAGCATATTACAGTTTGAAATGGCTATCACTGCATAATACGTTTAGTTTCACATCAAATTTTTAATATATGCAGTACACAAGTATCATAGACATCGTCATCAAAGTCAGCTAAATTTACAGCTGTTATCTGTTAAAAATCCCTCGCCTCATTTCATCCCTTGATTGCTTGGAAATCTCCCGAGGTCCAATTCAAGACAAATTTGATATTCATCTTTTGCATAATTTAATTCAACAATCTTGTCAGTGGAACCATCTGCATTTTTATTAGAAAGTAACAAAGTTGAACTTTGGGTTTTCAGACAAACACATGGTTTGTTGGTTATATAAGTATATATATATATATATATATATATATATATATATATAACCATGTGTGTCTGAAAACACAGACTCTATAACCAGACTCGGAGAACACACATGAATTTGCTCTGCGAGGTGTTGAATCATGTTCGTTTATTAATTGAAGGCCTGAAACATTCGCTATACAAGTATTTCATGCTTTGTTGAGATGCAGAATACGTCTAACTACAATAACAGAATTTATAACAGAATTTTCATCTACAATAACTTGCATTCATAACAGAATGCAAGTATATATAGATTCTTAGTGTAAAAGCAGACATGAAGCCCCGCCTCCTGAAAAGCACACTGTGCTCTGATTGGTCGGCTGGATCAGTGTGTTGTGATTGATCGAGCGCTTCGAGTGTGTTTGGGAAATGTCCCGCCCCTTACCATAACCGCCAGTTTAAAGGTGCAGTGTGTAAAAATTTTGAGTATCTATTAACAGAAATGCAATATGACATCCATAACTATGTGTTCAGTGGTGTATAAAGAACTTACTTAATAAACCGTAATGTTTTTATTACCTTAGAATGAGGCATTTATATCTACATAGGCGTGGAAATCCCCTTCTATGAAGGTCGCCATATTGTGACGTCATGTTTCTAGCGTAGCCGACAGCGAACACACAGCGCTACAGAGCGCGTTTCGTCACTAGCTTGAAAGAGAAGCCGCAGAAAGCTAGAAGAAGCTAGCCATAAACACCGCGAGTAGTGACTTTTCCCTTGTCAGTGGTGTAAATATGTAGTTGGGTTGTTTCATGTAACTTAATTCTTCTCCCTCGCTGTGTTATGGGTTTGCTATGTGGGGATAAATGTGCTGGTTAAGTCCGTGAGACAGCTGATCTGCTCTTGTCATTGACCGTAAAACAGTTACAGGAATCACCAACCCGTCGGTCTTGGAAGCATTTTAAGTCGATCGAGTTTCCAAAATCAGAGAAAAAAGGCTATTGTGTGTACTAAGTGGTGTCTATGGGATGCGGGGCACGCACGCTGTTACAATCACGTCATTTTTGCCGCACGCACCTTTGGGCTCATGCGGACACGTCGAGTATAAACAAGGCTTTAACCAGCTCAGCCACAGTAACAGCTCATATTAGCCAGCTAAACTTTTACTACCCTGTTAGAAAAAATATATAGTTGCATAGTTTCATGTGGTTCTACTCCCTCGCTGTATTATGGGTTTGCTGTGTGGGGAGAATGTGCTGGTTACGTTCGTGAGACAATCAGCTGATTATTATATTATGTATTAAGACCCTTGATCCTCACCTGACTATGGCTTTGTAAACTTTATCCATGATATGGTTTATAATGGACTGTGGGACAGAAACTTGGGTTACTCTGGCTATTCTCTGCTGTCTCAGACAACCATGGTTGTCCCGTTTAGGCCCCATCCACACTACTGCGTTTTAGTTTAGAAACGGAGAATTAAAACGAATACGATCTCCGTCCACACCAGCGTTTTAGCTGCGATCTCCGTCCACATAAAAACGTCTGAAAACGCGCATCACGTGACCATTCACCTAAACTGGGCATGTGCGTGCCGGTGTAAACACCATTACTCAGGAACCACAACTTCATTGATAAAATTATCCCGCATGCGTTGGTTCTTCCCGCCTTAACCCAAAACCGACGCTCCATGTACGGTCGATACCGCCACTGCACACGGCAGGGGAATTGTCACAGATCGCTGGAATAGCTTGCCTCCGGCGCATGTTGGCAGTTAACGTTATAGCATCAGGTAAGAATATGCTATGACTGATGACACCCAATCAGAGAGCCGAGCGCGAGCGTCTGCGTCATTGTTTCTAAAGTCCTCCGTTTTGACCCGTCTACACTAAAACGCCCTCCGGAGATTCAAAACGCAGAACGGGTCTGCAGC
Organism: Chrosomus eos; assembly: GCA_036326025.1. Lineage (NCBI taxonomy): Eukaryota > Metazoa > Chordata > Actinopteri > Cypriniformes > Leuciscidae > Chrosomus > Chrosomus eos. Next base: position 1,176,709 of record CM070831.1, on the reverse strand, counting down.
GTTTCTAAACTTCTCCGTTTTAGGTCTTCGTTTTTGCTGTTTTAGTGTGGACGGGAGGTGCAAACGTAGCAAAAGGTCTCCGTTTTTAAACGAAAACGTAGTAGTGTGGATGGGGCCTTAGCCACCGTAGATTCTTTGAAAGGGAGGGGTGAGCAGTGGGCGGAGCCCAAGGGGGTAATCCATCTGTGGTTAGGCCTTTTCTTAAAAAACCGAATCTGGATCCCTCAGTTCTGTCTAATTTCAGACCAGTTTCTCACTTGCCTTTTCTGTCAAAAGTTTTAGAAAAAGTTGTTTTTTTCCAATTACATTCTTTTTTAGAAAATAACTCTATGTTTGAGAAATTTCAATCAGGATTTAGATCGCGCCATAGTACTGAGTCTGCACTGTTAAAGGTACACAACGATATTGCCCGGTTTGTTGATTCTAAGAGCCCCGTTATTTTAGTGCTTCTTGATCTCACGCGGCCTTTGATACAGTGGACCATGCAATCCTTCTGTCTCGCCTTAATCACTATGTTGGCATTAAGGGTACTGCGTTTCAGTGGTTTTCGTCTTATTTGACTAATAGAACCTATTCTGTAGTGATTGGGAATTCGTCCTCTTCTACTACTTCTCTTTCCTGCGGGGTGCCACAAGGCTCTATTCTTGGACCGGTTTTATTTTCACTCTTTATGCTGCCCCTTGGGTCCATCATAGCCAGGCATAACATAGCTTATCATTGCTATGCTGATGATTTGCAGATTTATTTGCCGATGAGTCCAACAAATAGTGATGCATCTGGGTCACTAATTGATTGCATTGACGACATTAAATTATGGTTAGGAAAAAACTTCCTTAATTTGAATGAAGATAAGACCGAATATATTTTATTTGGCGAGTCTGCAAACGCTGACCCAAATACATTAATTTCAAAATTTAGACCGACTGTCAGAAATCTCGGTGTGACTTTTGATAGTAGCCTTAAATTTGATAAACAAATTGACAGCGTGGTAAAAGCAAGTTTTTTTCAACTACGTCTATTGGCCAAGGTCAAACCATTTTTAAATTGTTCGGATCTTGAGAAAGCTATTCATGCTTTTATTAGCTCAAGACTAGACTACTGTAACGCACTCTACGTGGGAGTCTCACAGTCATCACTCAGGCGCCTTCAGCTGGTGCAGAACGCAGCAGCTTGCCTTTTAACTAATACACGCAAACGTGAGCATATAACTCCAATTCTTTCTTCGCTCCACTGGCTTCCTGTTTCTTTTAGAGTTGATTTTAAGATTTTATTGTTTGTTTTTAAAGCTCTCAACGGCCTTGCTCCACCTTACGTAACTGAGATGCTAACTTTGCGAGAGTCAAACAGGACTCTTAGATCAACAACTCAACTCTTGTTGGAAGTCCCAAGGACAAGGTACAGACTCTGGGGTGACCGGGCCTTTTCTGTAGCTGGGCCAAGACTTTGGAACAAGCTACCTGCCGACTTACGAACAATCACAGACTTAGGCCCTTTTAAAGCTAAGCTTAAGACTTATTTATTTAGACTGGCTTTTATATCGTAGCATTGGTTGAGTCATTCTGTGTTTTCTTTCTTTGTTTTCTTTGTGACATACATTTATTATATATCTTGATTATATATTTTATTTTTATATTTTGCATTGTATTGTTGTTGTTGTTTTTGGAAAGCACTTTGGTTCACCTTGAGTGTTGTAAAGGGCTGTATAAATAAATGTTGATTGATTGATTGATTGATTGTTGATCAGCCGGAAGTTGAAGCTGCCTCCGGGGGCCGCCATTGTAGCTGGCTATCACCTGCTGTTAGCATCCCATTGACTCACATTCATTTTGGCGTCACTTTGACAGCGAATAACTTTACATCTGAAGCGTCCAAAGACTCCATTTGTCCATTATTTATTTCTAAAGAAACACGACAATGTATAAAAGGCTCCATTACTTTGTATCTTACGTTATGGCCCCGTAGAAGCCGTTTTTGTAAAAATAGGCTAACGATTGCGTCATAACACGCGACTCTCTGTCGCGCAGAAGAGACATTTACCGTAAAGACAGAAGTAGAAGCTCGCGTGTAATCGGGGGGATGTGGAGGCATAAAGTCAAGGGAGAAGCCCATAGAGAGTTATAAAGTTGCTCCTGCTACGAGCTCATGAACTGCTAATACTCACGATCTCCGGCTCTGCAAGATTCGGAAGGGAATGATTCAGATTCCTCTTGGCACCGCTACTAGAAGACGTACAACTGTCAGTCAGGTTGCTTACGTCGTCAAGCTCAGTTTGAGCATGCGCAGTACGCTTGGCTATCAGGAAGTGAGTGCCCATGTTGGGCTTCAACTCTCTCCGTTGAAATCAACGGGGTCGCTGTGTCCATTTCTTTTACTGTCTATGGCGGAGCCATTAGTGCAAACTCGAAACCGAACCGCTAGATGTCGCCAAAAGCTACACACTGCACCTTTAACACACTACTAACTAACTCAACCAGGCCCTGCCCCTTTATTCTGCGTATGAATTATTATAATGAGGAATATTGTGACGTCTTCGTTAATGAGTTATTAATATTTCAGTGGAGCTCTTGTTTTTGCACGTGTTCACGATTTCTGGCCAAAAATGATTTCATTTAGCTATTATCTCAAATAAAACAATGGACTCCAAACACAAGTATTGATCAGGAACTGGGGAATGTGTTCTCCTGGACCAGAGCTACTCGATCACCTAACAGTGTTTTATTACAAATGATAATATCAGCTTTAACATCCACTATTCATCACTGTAATGAACACCGGAGCGATGGGAGATTATACTCAGGGTGAGTTTCTCATTCTGTGTGTGTGTGTGTGTGTGTGTGTGTGCTGCTGACTGTGTATATATATGTGTGTGTGTGTGTGTGTGTGTGTGTGTGTGTGTGTGTGTGTGTGCTCTGAAAGCTCAGGTGTGTTCTGTCAATAAAGCGCAGCGGAGCCAAACGCACTGATCATGGTCTGGCACCGCAAGCTTATAAATATGAATATTCTGCGTTCTGGCGCGTGGCCTGTAGTATCGGGGAGATTTATGGGCTTGTTTAAGGGCCCTTATTTCCACAGCTCGCGCTCGCAGACTCGCTGATTAGACGCTGCATTACTCTTGCAGAGACTCGGGAGACAGCAGACCTCCTGTGCTCCTGTCAGGATCGCTTCAGATTCGACATTCAGATGGAAATGTTTGGTGCGTCACTGCCTCGCTAATGCACGAACATTTGCACAGAACTCTGAATAGATTATTATGCATGCGTTTTTTTTTTTTTATTGTTTTTTTCTGCATGGTCGGAGAGAGCGCTGGTTGTTCCACTGCACTTCGGCTATACATAGTTCCCACAGGCCAATTCATGTCACGTGACTTTCCCGGAGACGCCATCTTTGAGGGCATAAGCTGCGGTGTTTACACAGTTTTACAAGCAAATTTCGAATATTTCTTTCTGTTTGTAAAGTTACGAAAATCATGAAGAGACAAAGTGACAGAGATTATAAAGAGACACTATTAACACAGAGACAGAGAGAGGTACAATGGGAAAATTTCAGTCATAAATGGTGTGGATCCGTATGCGCTAATGAAGCACTGAGCACTGATTATGCAGCTTTGCCTCATACAGTATTATCGTGTGTAACGTTAGCATTATCTGGTATTTTTTACACATGTGAGCAATTCCGAGCCTGGAAATCACTGGAGGTGTACAATCAGTTTGTCGAGGGTTGGGTTGGTGACGTTTGCTCAAGTGCAATCAATGGAAAAGTAGTCATCATAGCGAATGTATGTAGCATTATGCTAGACTATCTGTCTATTAAAAAGCCATAGCCTGCTCAATTTAATTCCTATGTTCCCCTTAAAACAGTCATCGGTGCTTTCTGTAATATGCATGTACTTATTTGAACAGTGTAGAATAGGGTTGGAACGGTACATGTATTCATATTGAACCGAAACTGTACGGGCGTCACGGTTCAGTGCATGAATATACGCGGTATAAAAGTAAATAAAACTCGCGTGCAAATTAATTAATGTAATGCGGAACTACTTTATACGCGGGTTCTTATAGGGACATAATCTGAGATTGCAATGCTGGAATGTGTTGAGTGAGAAAGAGAGGCGCGGGTGGGATCAAATAGTGGAAACAATGTTGTTTTTAATACCTGGTCATTATGTTCATACAGGACACCATTCAAACTGCAAAGTGTTAACTTTTTTATCACCTCCGTCGTTGTTCTGACAAAAGCTTAGTCTTCTCACATTCATGAAGTCTAAAAATGGGTATACTGTAAAATCCAAATTTAACTGAACCTCCGGCACGATTTGAACATCCATTGACCCAGCAGGAGATGACCATTTTCACTTTTTATCACGAAATTAACTCGTTTCAGCTTCTTCTTCTAATATTCTGCCTTTACAGTCTATGTATTCTGTCCACAACATGCCCACAGAAATGGCGCCGGGTCGGCAAATGCCCGTATGTTGTGACGTCATGTAGGAACTATGTATAGGTTTCTCATCTATCAGTGGCATTTGCATTAGTCTACACTCCCTGAGCGACTCTTCGTTAAAATCCACTTTTTTTGGTATTGCAGATCAAACGTTGCATGAATAACATCACATTATATATTTTGAGTGTCAGTGCATTTAGTTATTAAATTGTTGAATGAGGGTTGCTAGGTCTGCGACTAAACGGTGGCCCAGTAGTGCACAACAACATTTAAAAAGCACACATAAGTTCACAACACAACGAAATGAAGTCACAACACAATGAAATAGTCACAACATAACGAAATAAAGTGGCACATTGCTGGCATGAATAAGCATTTTGCTAGCATATTTAACTTTGCCAGAATGAATAACCATGTTTTGTTTTAGTGTTAGTAAGCTACATTGATATCATGATTGTACCATGTTTTATCATGTTGCTAATGTAATCTTAACATGTTTTAGCACATTGCTAGCATGTCTTATAATGTTGCTAATATGATCTTAGCATTTTTGAACATGTTGCTAGCACTAATTATCATGTTGCTAACATGTTTTATCACATTGCTAGCATGAATTAGCATGTTTACATGTTTTAGCATGTTGCTAGCATTAATTAGCATGTTGTTAACATGTTTTAACACATTGTCAGCATGAAATCACACGTTAACACAGAGCTGCCAACTCTCACGCATTGACCGTGAGACTCACACAATTGACCCTTTTCACACACTCTCACGCCACACATCCATTTTCTCACACATAGAAAAATCGCAGACAAAGAGGACACTGACATCGACAGACAAGACAGAAAAGGTTACTTTTGATATGGAACAAATCCACAGCTGTCAGATTCTGTCAATATTTTTACGAGATTCACACAATAAATAACGTTTTGGCTCTTTAAAATGTGACAGATCGCTGTAGTGCGTCAGTTCAAACGGCACGTGATACAGCAGCCCCCACCCCCATGCTAGCATAATTAGCATGTTAACATGTTTTAACATGTTGCTAACATGAATTAGCATGTAGCTTACCTGAATTAGCATGTTGCTAGCATGTTTTAATACATTGTTAGCATTAATTAGCATTTTAACATGAATTAGCATGTTGCTAGCATGAATTAGTATGTTAACATGTTTTAGCATGAATTAACGTGCGTTTTACAGCCCGAAAGGATGAATGAGTGTGTCTTCATGCTCCAGTTTCCTCTCCATGCTCTTTAGTAACACTGTGATTCACAAGAGTTTCAGCCACTGCATGTTTTTCTCATCAGTAACACAGACTCTCCTGACGCTTTACACTGACTGGAGTTTAGCTGTTGAATCTTGTGTGTTGCAGTTATCCAGCTGCCTCCAGGGTCCCGCCGGCCCCCCGGGAAGAGATGGGAATCCGGGAGTGAACGGGATCCCAGGCACTCCGGGTGTCCCGGGGCGAGACGGGGCGAGAGGCCAGAAGGGGGAGTGTGTGACGGAGAGGTTCGAGGAGCCCTGGAAACACAACTATAAGCAGTGTGCCTGGAACGCGCTCAACTACGGCATCGACCTGGGGAAAATCACAGTAAGAGATCTGACCAATCAGAATCACAGTAAGAGATCTGACCAATCAGAATATCAGTAAGAAATCTGACCAATCAAAATCACAGTAAGAGATCTGACCAATCAAAATCACAGTAAGAGATCTGACCAATCAAAATCACAGTCAGAGATCTGACCAATCAAAATCACAGTAAGAGATCTGACCAATCAAAATCACAGTCAGAGATCTGACCAATAAAAATCAGTCAGAGATCTGACCAATCAAAATCACAGTAAGAGATCTGACCAATCAAAATCACAGTCAGAGATCTGACCAATCAAAATCACAGTAAGAGATCTGACCAATCAAAATCACAGTCAGAGATCTGACCAATCAAAATCACAGTCAGGGATCTGACACAAAATCCATCAAAATCTACATCAACAGTAAGAATCTGACCAATCAAAATCAACAGTAAGAATCTGACCACAAATTACGAAGAGATCCAAATCAGTAAGAGATCTGACCAATCAAAATCACAGTAAGAGATCTGACATCAACCAGTCAAATGACATCAAACAGTCAGGTTGAATAAATCTAGATCACAATCAAAATCACAGTAAGAGATCTGACCATCAAAATCAGAAATCAACAAAATCAAGTAGAGATCTGACAATCAAATCACACAATTCATAATCAGTCAGATCGACCAAATCCAGTAAGACATCTGACCAATCAAAATCAACAGTAAGAGATCTGACCAATCAAAATTCACAGTCAGAGATCTGACCAATCAAAATCACAGTAAGAGATCTGACCAATCAAAATCACAGTCAGAGATCTGACCAATCAAAATCACAGTCAGGGATCTGACCAATCAAAATCACAAAGTCTAACCCAGAGATCTGACCAATCAAATCACAGTTAAGCAAATCTCTGACCAATCAAAATCAAACAGTAAGAGATCTGACCAATCAAAATTACAGTAAGAGATCTGACCAATCAAAATCACAGTCAGAGATCTGACCAATCAAAATCACAGTCAGAGATCTGACCAATCAAAATCACAGTCAGAGATCTGACCAATCAAAATCACAGTAAGAGATCTGACCAATCAGAATCACAGTAAGAGATCTGACCAATCAGAAATCACAGTAAGAGATCTGACCAATCAGAAATATCAGAAAGAAATCTGACCAATCAAAATCACAGTAAGAGATCTGACCAATCAAAATCACAGTAAGAGATCTGACCAATCAAAATTACAGTAAGAGATCTGACCAATCAAAATCACAGTCAGAGATCTGACCAATCAAAATCACAGTCAGAGATCTGACCAATCAAAATCACAGTCAGAGATCTGACCAATCAAAATCACAGTAGAGATCTGACCAATCAAAATCACAGTAAGAGATCTGACCAATCAAAATCACAGTCAGAGATCTGACCAATCAAAATCACAGTAAGAGATCTGACCAATCAAAAATCACAGTAAGAGATCTGACCCAATCAAGAATCACAGTAAGAAATCTGACCAATCAAAATCACAGTAAGAGATCTGCAACAAATCATAGAGATCTACCAATAAATAGATCGAATGACCAATCAAAATCACAGTCAGAGATCTGACCAATCAAAATCACAGTAAGAGATCTGACCAATCAAAATCACAGTCAAAAGATCTGACCAATCAAAATCACAGTCAGAGATCTGACCAAATCAAAAATCACAGTCACAGAGGATCTGAAACCGCAGATCACAATCAAAATCAGTCAGAGATCTGACCAATAATCAAAATCACAGTAAGGAGATCTGAACCAATCAAAATCACAGTCAGAGATCTGACCAATCAAAATCACAGTCAGGATGACATCACTGACCAATCAAATAATATCACAGTCAGAGGATCTGACCAATCAAAATCACAGTAAGAGATCTGACCAATCAAAATCACAGTAGAGATCTGACCAATCAAAATCACAGTAAGAACTTGACCAATCAAAATCACAGTCAGAGATCTGACCAATCAAAATCACAGTAAGAGATCTGACCAATCAAAATCACAGTAGAGATCTGACCAATCAAATACAGTAGAGATCTGACCAATCAAAATCACAGTACAGAGATCTGACCAATCAAAATCACAGTCAGAGATCTGACCAATCAAAATCACAGTAAGATCTGACCAATCAAAATCACAGTAGAGATCTGACCAATCAAAATCACAGTCAGGATCTGACAATCAAAATCACAGTCAGAGATCTGACCAATCAAAATCACAGTAAGAGATCTGACCAATCAAAATCACAGTAAGAGATCTGACCAATCAAAATCACAGTAAGAGATCTGACCAATCAAAATCACAGTCAGAGATTGACCAATCAAAATCACAGTCAAGAATCTGACCAATCAATAAATCACAGTCAGAGATCTGACCAATCAAAATCACAGTAAGAGATCTGACCAATCAAAATCACAGTAAGAGATCTGACCAATCAAAATCACAGTAAGAGATCTGACCAATCAAAATCACAGTAAGAGATCTGACCAATCAAAATCACAGTCAGAGATCTGACCAATCAAAATCACAGTCAGAGATCTGACCAATCAAAATCACAGTCAGAGATCTGACCAATCAAAATCACAGTAAGAGATCTGACCAATCAAATCACAGTAAGAGATCTGACCAATCAAAATCACAGTAAGAGATCTGACCAATCAAAATCACAGTCAGAGATCTGACCAATCAAAATCACAGTCAGAGATCTGACCAATCAAAATCACAGTCAGAGATCTGACCAATCAAAATCACAGTAAGAGATCTGACCAATCAAAATCACAGTAAGAGATCTGACCAATCAAAATCACAGTAAGAGATCTGACCAATCAAAATCACAGTCAGAGATCTGACCAATCAAAATCACAGTCAGAGATCTGACCAATCAAAATCACAGTCAGAGATCTGACCAATCAAAATCACAGTAAGACATCTGACCAATCAAATCACAGTAAGAGATCTGACCAATCAAAATTACAGTAAGAGATCTGACCAATCAAATCACAGTAAGAGATCTGACCAATCAAAATCACAGTCAGAGATCTGACCAATCAAAATCACAGTCAGAGATCTGACCAATCAAAATCACAGTAAGACATCTGACCAATCAAAATCACAGTAAGAGATCTGACCAATCAAAATCACAGTCAGAGATCTGACCAATCAAAATCACAGTCAGAGATCTGACCAATCAAAATCACAGTCAGAGATCTGACCAATCAAAATCACAGTAAGACATCTGACCAATCAAAATTACAGTAAGATCACTTTTCTCCAGTAGATGTCTGGTTTTCTTCATCCTCCTCTTCCTCCTCAGGAGTGTTTTCTCCAGTAGATGTCTGGTTCTTCTCCTATCCTCCTCTTCCTCTCAGGAGTGTTTTCTCCAGTAGATGTCTGGTTTCTTCATCCTCCTCTTCCTCCTCAGGAGTGTTTTCTCCAGTAGATGTCTGGTTTCTTCATCCTCCTCTTCCTCCTCAGGAGTGTTTTCTCCAGTAGATGTCTGGTTTCTTCATCCTCCTCATCCTCCCCAGGAGTGTTTTTCTTCTTTCTAGATGTTCTGGTTTCTTCATCCTCCTCTTCCTCAGGAGTGTTTTCTCCAGTATATGTCTGGTTTCTTCATCCTCCTCTTCCTCCTCAGGAGTGTTTTCTCCAGTAGATGTCTGGTTTCTTCATCCTCCTCATCCTCAGGAGTGTTTTTCTCCAGTAGTTATGTCTGGTTTCTTCCATCCTCCTCAGGAGTGTTTTTCTCCAGTAGATGTCTGGTTTCTTCATCCTCCTCATCCTCAGGAGTTTTTTCTCCAGTAGATGTCTGGTTTTCTTCATCCTCCTCAGGAGTGTTTTTCTCCAGTAGATGTCTGGTTTCTTCATCCTCCTCATCCTCAGGAGTGTTTCTCCAGTAGATTCTGGTTTCTTCATCTCCTCAGAGTGTTTCCAGGTTGGTTTCTTCATCCTCCTCAGGAGTGTTTTCTCCAGTAGATGTTCTGGTTTCTTCATCCTCCTCTTCCTCCTCAGGAGTGTTTTCTCCAGTAGATGTCTGGTTTTCTTCAATTCCTCTTCTGCTTCCCTCCTCAGGAGTGTTTTCTCCAGTAGATGTCTGGTTTCTTCATCCTCCTCATCCTCAGGAGTGTTTTCTCCAGTAGATGTCTGGTTTCTTCTTCATCCTCCTCAGGAGTGTTTTCTCTAGTAGATGTCTGGTTTCTTCATCCTCCATCTCCTCATCCTCAGGAGTGTTTTCTCCAGTAGATGTCTGGTTTTCTTCATCCTCCTCACTCCTCAGGAGTGTTTTCTCCAGTAGATGTCTGGTTTCTTCATCCTCCTCATCCTCAGGAGTGTTTTTCTCCAGTAGATGTGTCCCCTTGGTTTTCTTTCAATCCTCCTCTTCCTCCTCAGGAGTGTTTTCTCCAGTAGATGTCTGGTTTCTTCATCCTCCTCATCCTCAGGAGGTGTTTTTCCTCCAGTAGATGTTCTGGTTCTTCTCTCTCCTCCTCAGGAGTGTTTTCTCTAGTAGATGTCTGGTTTCTTCATCCTCCTCTTCCTCCCAGGAGTGTTTTCTCCAGTATGATTGTCTGGTTTCTTCATCCTCCTCATCCTCAGGAGTGTTTTCTCCAGTATATGTCTGGTTTTCTTCATCCTCCTCAGGAGTGGTTTTTCCTCCAGTAGATGTCCTGGTGTTGTTTCTCTCATCCTCTACCCTCCTCAGGAGTGTTTTCTCCAGTAGATGTCTGGTTTTCTTATCCTCCTCTTCCTCTCAGGAGTGTTTTTCTCCAGTAGATGTCTGGTTTCTTCATCCCTCCTTCATCCTCAGGAGTGTTTTCTCCAGTAGATGTCTGGTTTCTTCATCCTCCCTCAGGAGTGTTTTTCTCAGTAGATGTCTGGTTTCTTCATCCTCCTCATCCTCAGGAGTGTTTTCTCCAGTAGATGTCTGGTTTCTTCATCCTCCTCTTCCTCCTCAGGAGTGTTTTCTCCAGTAGATGTCTGGTTTCTTCATCCTCCTCATCCTCAGGAGTGTTTTCTCCAGTATATGTCTGGTTTCTTCATCCTCCTCTTCCTCCTCAGGAGTGTTTTCTCCAGTAGATGTCTGGTTTCTTCATCCTCCTCTTCCTCAGGAGTGTTTTCTCCAGTAGATGTCTGGTTTCTTCATCCTCCTCAGGAATGTTTTCTCCAGTAGATGTCTGGTTTCTTCATCCTCCTCTTCCTCAGGAGTGTTTTCTCCAGTAGATGTCTGGTTTCTTCATCCTCCTCATCCTCAGGAGTGTTTTCTCCAGTATATGTCTGGTTTCTTCATCCTCCTCTTCCTCCTCAGGAGTGTTTTCTCCAGTAGATGTCTGGTTTCTTCATCCTCCTCTTCCTCCTCAGGAGTGTTTTCTCCAGTATATGTCTGGTTTCTTCATCCTCCTCTTCCTCCTCAGGAGTGTTTTCTCCAGTAGATGTCTGGTTTCTTCATCCTCCTCTTCCTCAGGAGTGTTTCCTCCAGTAGATGTCTGGTTTCTTCATCCTCCTCAGGAGTGTTTTCTCCAGTAGATGTCTGGTTTCTTCATCCTCCTCTTCCTCAGGAGTGTTTTCTCCAGTAGATGTCTGGTTTCTTCATCCTCCTCTTCCTCCTCAGGAGTGCACGTTCACTAAGCAGCGAGTGTCCAGCTCTCTCCGGGTGTTGTTCAGTGGTTCGCTGAGGCTCAAGTGTAAGACGGCGTGTTGCCAGCGCTGGTACTTCACCTTCAACGGGGCCGAATGCATGTCTCCATTACCGGTGGAGTCCATCATTTACCTGGACCAGGGAAGCCCAGAGTTCAACAACACCATCAACATCCACAGAACCACATCAGGTCAGTGACCTCTGAACCCCACCATAACCATAACTATAACTATAACGGTCAAAAAATCACACTAATGATGACGACAGAGAGAAATTATGTGGTTGGAACGATTTTTTCCTGCTGATGAACAATAATAATCAGAAATTATGTTGTCAGCAGTGGTGCTTAAATGTTCAAGCTCTTTAAAGCAGGATTGTAAAAATATAAACAAACAGAATGAGGTTACGCTTTATTTTAAGGTGTTTTAAAAGTTTCAAGTGCAACAAAAGTCCAAGAGTCTTAGACCCCTCTGATCAACACTCAATTTAAAAAATAATTATAATAATTTTGGGTTAAAGTGACCCAAGGGAAGCATGTTAGTCCAGTGTGTAACCCAGCTGTGTTCTGGTTTCAGTGGAAGGTGTGTGTGGAGGAGTCGGGAAAGGTCTGGTGGATGTTGCGGTGTGGGTCGGAACATGTGGAGATTATCCTCACGGAGACGCTTCTACTGGCTGGAACTCAGTGTCTCGAGTCATCATAGAAGAGCTTCCTCTGAGCGTCTGAAACTCTTCATCATCATCACACACACACACACACACACACACACACACACACACACACACACACACACACACACACACACACACACACACACACACACACACACACACACACACACACACAACACACGTGTCTCGAGTCATCATAGAAGAGCTTCCTCAGAGCCAAATAATGAGAAAGAACCGAATCTCTTACCACAGCTATGCAGACGACACACAGCTCTACTTAGCCCTATCGCCTAACGATTACAGCCCCATTAGCCGCGTTTCCACTGTCGGACCAGGGCTAACAACGAGCCGAGCCGTCCATCAAGTCCAACCATGGAAAGTTCCTTCTCTGAGCTCCGCTTTGCCCATTGTGTGTTTTAATCGCCTTGTACAATACTGCTCCAGCAACTTTTTATTTTTTTCCTGAACTTGAAGCGTTGCTCACTGAATGCTTAGCTTAGCAAGTTCAGCAACGATGTGTTTTATAACATCCTCGTTTCTGCACACGCCGTCAAATTGACGTTGTAACGTTACCCCTTTCTTCTGCCCAGATGCTCAGAAGAGCTTTGGTATCTTCGACAGACCAGTACAGGTGATTCTCCATTTCCAGCAGCGATTATTTTGCGCGATACAAAAAAGTGAAATGTGTATCTTGCCGCAGACCATAACTTTCCCTAACACCGATAAACTCCGCCTTTACCTTGAGCACGCCTCTAGCCCGAGCTGGCCCGCTTTGGCCCAAGGTATTCGACGGGCCAGAACTCTTGCCGTTGGCCCAGAGTAAGCCCTGGGAGTGACAGTGGAAACGCGACTATTGACTCCCTGTGCCAATGCATTGATGAAGTGAACAGTTGGATGTGCCAAAACTTTCTTCAGTTAAACAAAGACAAAACTGAAGTCATTGCATTTGGAAACAAAGATGAAGTTCTCAAGGTGAACGCACCTTCACTCTAGGGGTCTAACAACTAAAAATCAAGTCAGGAATCTCGGTGTGTCTCTAGAGTCAGACCTTAGTTTCAGTAGTCATGTCAAAGCAATAACTAAATCAGCATACTATCATCTGAAAAATATTGCAAGAATTAGACGCTTTGTTTCCAGTCCAGAGAAACGTGTGCCTGCTTTCATCACCAGCAGGGTGGATTACTGTAATGGACTCCCCACTGGCCTTCCCAAAACAACGCAGTCTCATGAAAGTGCGTATCAATACCACGAATGTTATTTCTCGTGGCATTTATACGCCAAAATCAGTTTTGGCGTGTATATAATACGCAGTTTTTGCGTGCATTTGATACGCACTTTATGGCGTGTAATACGCACGCACCCCCATCCCCCCTCCCCTAATCCTACCCAAGGGATTTTCAGTGCGTAGCATATGCACGCAAAAAACATTTTTGGCGTATAAATGCCACGAGAAATAACATTCGTGCTATTGATACGCACTTTCATGAGACTGCATTCAGTTGCTCTTACAGAACACTGCTGTCAGGATACTGAGCAGAACACACACACACACACACACACACACACACACATCAGTGTCTCGAGTGATCATAGAAGAGCTTCAGCTTTACTGCGTCTTCTGTCCGTCCAGTCTGTTTCCAAACTCTTTACTGTTTCTCACACAATCTGAATGACATCCAATCAAACGGCACACTCTAAAAAATGCTGGTTTGTTTCAACCCAAATTTGGGTCAAACTTGGGTTTGTCCATATTTGATTTGTGTTGAAACAACCCAGCATTATTTAGAGTGTGTGCATCTACTGAACGACTGTGGCTTTCTGCCCTCGTCACAATCACATCATCTCGCCTCGTTAACAAACGCTGCATTGAAAATCAACTCTCAAATGTGTGTGTACATGTGATTCTCAGAACGATACGACAACACACATCATACAGATGTCAAATCTATAAATTGCAAATTATCTTTTGAAATGAAATTGCGCAGCTGAAGTGTTTCCGATCTAATTAATGTCATTAACATATATATATATATATATATATATATATATATATATATATATATATATATACGTCCGATTGCTTTACTTGAAACTACATTTAAAAAAGTCTCGTATTGAACAGTTTGAGTCTGCAAAAACTCTGAATACTTTTTGTTGGATATTTTTTTAAATGTCAATAAAGTTTTTAAAGAAGTCCTACCTGTGGGTGCCTGTTCTTCAGAAAGCGTTGGTTATTAACCTATGAGCATAGCACATTTTAAGGCCATGAATTTGAGCTCATTAACAGAAATGTCAGGAATGAGCCAGAAAATGTCAGATTGAGTAAATCTGTGCGTTTGAGGAACGAAGCCTGAGGTTTGGACAACAATACAACGATGATGGAACAGATTTACATATAAAACATGTTTTATTGTTGATTTCCACTGATGAATTACCATCAGGACTGGGCAATATGACCAAGTCTCGGGTTTTTAGCACTATTTTTAATACATATTTGCTCTGAAATGGCTTGATTTCCCCCTAATCTGAGGAACCGTAATTTCATCCAAACATATATTAGCCAATTAGATTCTAAATCCAGACATCCCAACCTGCAAGAAGTAATTTCAGGGAGGTATCTTGGTGACCCGATTGTTGACGGGGGGGGGGGGGGGGGGGGTTGACTGGATTGTTGACGGGGGGGGGGGGGGGGACATTGGTAGACTATACTGCGCGCATACATAGCGAGCGCACAGGAGAGCGCGAGAGACACTCGCAAGGTGTGTTTCCCTTTCTGTCGTGCGTGTGCGCGCGCGCTCTATGTTTGTTATGCGCGCAGTATGTTCTGTCTCGCACGCGCGTTATAGATTCCGGGAGATTTGAACTAATTTGCGGGCATCAGGGAGACGCTATCAATATGCGGGAGACTCCCGGAACTTCCGGGAGATTTGGGATGTCTGTAAATCTTTTTTATGACCGAACCTTTTTAATAGGATTCATACAAAAAACGTCATCGTAAATGCATCGATGTTTAAAAAATAAATTAATACTTCAGCAAGGACACAATAAACTGATCAGACGTGACAGTAAAGATGTTTATAATGTTACAAACGATTCTATTTCAAATAAATGTTGAATTTTCTATTAATTAAAGAATCCTCAAACTTATTTTTTTTCCAAATGTTTTTCAATATTGATAGTTATTTTCACAACATTTGAACCTATAGAATACCACATGGAGTGATAAAGTTTTGAATTGATTCTTTGAAACGGATTGAATTGATTCACAGAAATTAATTGTGAAACTGTATAAAGATAAAGCATATTAAAGGGGCTATACAGCGAAAACCCCAGTGTTTAATTAAAACTCCTCAGTTTAGTTGACTTCACACTCAAGAGTGATAAATCTGAAGCAGTGTTAAAGATACTGAGATAATGAAGTGATTAATTGAGTGATGATTGAGTATTAGTGATGAACACCTGATGTTAACAAGCAGAATCACTGATGGAACTAGTCACTATACCGGTGTTCTTTACCCTTGACTTTAACATGTTTAAACTACTTTTTTTAGACAAGAGCCCAACCAATGTAAACACTGATCACCATAATTGTGACTTGTTCATTCAGTGATTCTGCTTGTTAACATCAGGTGTTCATCACTAATACTCAATCATCACTCAATTAATCACTTAATTATCTCCCGAACTATCACTGCTTCAGAGTTCATTTTAACACTCTTAAATGTGGACTCATTTTAACTCTGAGGAGAGTTAATTTAACACTGGAGTTCGTGTGTGTGTGTATATGTAAGAATTTTCATGTAATCGCTTATTGTACTGTTCACAAATATGTAATGAATATTTAATATATTGCCCAGCCCTATATTTACCAGAATTGTGACCCTGGAACACAAAACCAGTCACATGGGTAATTTTTTTTTATTGAGATTTATACATCGTCTGAAAGCTGAATAAATACGCTGTCCATTGATGTATGGGTTGTTAGTTATTTGGCCGAGATACAACTATAGAAAATCTGCAATCTGAGGGTGCAAAAAATTGAAACATTGAGAAAATCTCCTTAAAAGTTGTGCATTTATGTTCGTGATTTTGCTGCATTCACTCACAAAAATAAATATTTGATATATTTATGGAAGGAAATTTACAAAATATCTTCATGGAACATGATCTTAATATCCTAATGATTTTTGGCATAAAAGCAAAATCAATAATTTTGACCCATACAATGTGTTGTTGGCTATTGCCAGAGATAAACCCGTGCGACTCATCATTCGGCACAATTATCTCCCGATTAAAAGTTTAAAACTGTTTTTTTTTTTTTCACACTTTTTAATTAGATGAAATAAACAGCGTTTAAGAGAATATAACTTAAAGCCACTTATAAAAACGTACACATTCAGCATGATGTCACACCAGTTGCAGTTTCTGGAGGAGTGACGACACAAATGACACTCTGAACTCTGGCATCATGCAGTCCGGCTCTCCAGAGCGGTTCTTCTGGATGCTTATTTATTTCTTAATGTCTGTGGACGCCGAACACTGGCGCTGACGGGACGACCCATCCAGGTCCGGTTCTGGTCTGGCTCAGGTCCGGTCTTTCACTGGTGCCGGTCCAGGAGGAATCGGGAAACGTTCTCATAAACCACGAAGGTTATGCAGCAGGCCGGAGTGACCCGGATCAGGTTTGGCACCATGCCTTTGTAGAAGCCCAACACACCCTCGTTTCTGAGCAAACACACACACACACACACACACACACACACACACACACACACACACACACACACACACACACACACACACACACACACACACACACACACACACACACATTAATTTCATTGGTGCTGCTTTCATTGATCTTTCAAAGGCCTTTGAAATGGTTGACCATTATCTTCTACTGGATAAGCTTTACTCTATTGGTTTGAACAAACATGCTCTGCTTTGGTTTAACTCTTATTTGCATAATAGGCGTCAATGTGTTGTTTATCAAGGATTCCAGTCAGATTACCTAATTGTTGATAAAGGTGTTCCTCAAGGCTCAACTTTAGGCCCCTTACTTTTTTCAATCTTTATCAATGACCTGGCACAAGTTTGTTCTCATTGTGAATTAGAGCTCTATGCTGATGATACAGTTGTCTATACCTCTGATCGTGATTTGTTGCACGTTCAAAGAACTCTTCAATCTGACTTTGATAAAGTACAACAGTGGCTGTCTATTAATAAACTTGTGTTGAACATGAAGAAGTCCTGCTGTATGGTGTTTTCCACAATACAAAATCGGCGTTGTGCTTCAGGTTTTGAAATAAAGTTTTTAGATGGGACCCTTATGCAGATTGTTGAGAAATTTAAATATTTGGGCCTCTGGCTTGACTCCAACTTTACCTTTAAGATACACATTGATAATATCATTGGTAAAGTATACGGGTGTCTTAACACTCTGTACAGATCAATTAATTGTTTTTCAATTCAAGTTAGAAAAAAAATTATTTCTCAGCTGGTAATACCGATTATTGACTATGCAGACATAGTTTACACTAATACCTTTGAGTCCAATCTCAAACCTATTAATGTTGTATTCAACTCTTTGTGCAGATTTATATTGAACTGTCCATTTAAAACTCACCATTGTTTTATGTATGATTCATTAAACTGGTTGCAACCTAAACAACGAAGGGACTACCACTGGATTCTATTTATCTTTAAATGTGTTCATTTCAATTGTCCTGAATATCTTAAACAGCATTTAATACCCCTTTGCTCAACATACTCACTGAGGCACCTCCAATGCCCAACATTTTTTAAGGTTCCAAGGTTACTTTCTGTAGCTGGTAGGAGAGCATTTCATTATAAAGCCCCTCATGACTGGAATAACCTTCCTCTTTTTTTGAGGTCTATTTCTTTAATTGGTTTATTCAAATCATCACTTTTTTCTTTTCTTAAAACTACATGTTCTTGTAATTAGGGACCACAATGGTACTACATACTGTATAATGATCTATGTAGAAAACATATAGTTGTATTATAGCCTACATCTTTTTTTTTTTTTTTTTTTTTTTTTTTTTTTTCTGGATTTTCTTTGACACTTCTGTGTGAGATGCGACATTATACTGCATGTTACATTTTGTATAAGGCATACTGATAAATGACGCATTAGTTGTTTAATGTATTTGGCTGATTTTGGTTAATATATTTATTAAGTGTGCTATGTTTATTGTGGGGTTAAGGGCAGGTGAGCGAGTTAATGTTTTGTATGTGTGTCTGTGTCTTTCCTTTGTGGATGCTGTGTTGTTGGCTTTTGTGTCTGTACATGTATATTTAGATGCAGGACCCCCTTGAAAATGAGATGTTACATCTCAAGGGGCTATCCTGAAATAAATTCAATTCAAATTCAATTCATTACAGGACAACAAATGTCAAACTTCACCAAACCGATCAGTTGAGCATCAAATCATCATATTATAGTGATTTCTGAAGGATCATGTGACACTGAAGACTGGAGTAATGATGATAAATTCAGCTTTGATCACAGGAATAAATTACACTTTACTATATATTCACATAGAAAACAGATGATTTACATTATAATAATACTTCACTGTTTTACTGTATTTTTAATCAAATAAATGCAACAGAAGAAACTCTTTTCAAAGACATAAAAACTGTGGTGTATAAAGTGTGTGGTAACACTTTACAATAAGGTTCATTAGTTAAAGTATTTATTAATCTTTGTTAAAGTTAAATACATCTGTTCATTGTTTGTTCACAGTTCATTAACTAATGTTAACAATTACAACCTTTGATTGTAATAACATATTAGTAAATGTTGAAATTAATAGTTGATAAATGCTGAAAAAGTATTGTTTATTCTTAGTTCATGTTAACTAATGAACCTTATTGTAGAGTGTTACGGATTGTGTTAATGTAGTTGCATTCAAAAAGCATAAATGTGAAGTTTTGTCATTTTGTTGTAGTCGTTTCTATCCCCAGCATGTGTTGTGCTGGAGTGTGTGTTTACCTCCATGTTCTCCGGACGACGTCCCCCAATCCCTGATACGTGTTGTGCTGGTCCTGCAGACGCGCTCGCACCACCTGATACGGGTACGTCGTAGCCACCGCAAATATTTTGGACAAAGCTGCCATAGTAATGTATTCTAATGGATTCTGGAGAGAAAATAGAGCATAAAATACAGTGTGAGTTTCTACAAACCCCATTAATGCACTGATAAATGTGGCCGTTTAGCATAATTTCACTTAAAGGGGATCTATTATGCCTTTTACTAACTCTTTTCCTTTTTTTAATTTTATTTTTTTATTAGGATAGGACAGTAGTTAGTGAGGTGGAAGAGAGAGAGGGGGGACGGGATCGGGAAAGGTCCACGAGCCGGGACTCGAACTCGGGTCGCCCACGAGGCTATCGGCGCCGACCTTTTACTAACTCTTGATGTTGTTTTTGGGCTCTACTAGAACAGGTTTGAATTGATTATTTCCTCATATTCTCCATTGTTGCGGCTCCTCTCTTCCCAGTCTGTCAGTAACGCTCTGTTTACTTCCTGTCTCTATGAAGCTCCTCCTCCTGAAAAGCACACTGTGCTCTGATTGGTCGGCTGGATCAGTGTGTTGTGATTGGTCGAGCGCTTCGAGTGTGTTTGGGAAATGTCCCGCCCCTTACCATAACCGCCAGTTTAACACACTACTAACTAACTCACCCAGGCCCCGCCCCTTTATTCTGTCCCTCCAGAAAAACGTGATTATGCGATCACATAATTCAATCGCATAATCAGTCCGCATATTTATACGGGGGCATTTTTTCAAATACGCCGCACTTTCGAAACATCAATTGCCGATTTCCGCGCAAAATATTTAGGTCTTGCATGATTTCATAATCCCCGCATTTTCGTTGTGAAAAAGTCACATATATCTCAGCAGAAAGTTGATAAATGTTGCGTTTGCGTCACACAAGAGCCGCCGTTTCTCCTGTTGCCATGGGAACGTTATGAAGTGACGTAATTACGCGACGTGAACATCATCGAAAAGCTGTAAAACAGGAAGCACACATTTTATTTGTTATAGTTTATTTCTTCATTTTTCCAGAAGTTGTAGCATATTCCTCTTGTAAAGCTCCAGAACTTGTTTGACTCGTCAATGTTTTGTAAGTTTGATGTGTTTATTAAGATCTGCAATAAAACAAGATGAACTGAAATATTCCAGCACTTTCTGTGATGTAGTGTGCTTGCTTATCATAGGAAGTAATAAGAAATGACTCTTTCTCAAGTTCCCACAATTTCAGCGCATAAATTTGCATAAATATCCACATATTCCATCACATTTTTAAGAAAACGTGCCGCATAATCAAACATTTTTTCCCGCAACAATCACAAAAAAACTTGTTTTCTGCGTATTAATTATTATAATGAGGAATATTGTGACGTGTTCGTTCCCGGAAGAAACTCAAGATACAATGGAGGCGTTTCAGGAGTTCAGAAACACTGATATAAAAAATAAATGTCATGCTCAAACAACAACATTACACACTAAAGAAAGATGACCATGGAAAAAAGCAGAATAGATGTTCTTTAAAAAATGATACGGTCATGTGACAACAATGTAGCAACAGTGTGAATTGTTTGTTGTTGTATAATGTGATGTGTGTATTGCTTATACTAACCAGTTTCGCATCTGATTGCATGTTTCTGTATTTGTTATAATCTCTCTTCAGCTCTTCGTACGCCATGAACTGCAGTGCACCATGGGAGGTCCCAAACAAACCCGGAACAAACCCCTAGGGATCACAAGCGTTAACTCGGCTAGATGAAACAAACAAACAAACCCCACAGCATGAAGTGAACCAAAACACAATCAGAAATATATAATATATATAATATTCCCACGCATGCTTCAGATTCCTTATGCAACTGCTCCTCCTAGTGACACAGAGTGAGTATCACGCTTAAAGGGTCATGAATCTCCTCTCTCTGAGGTCATATATTAATATTCATATGTCTGTATAATGAGTGTGTTATCCCCCCCCCCCCCACACACACACACACCCTCCCACTTTTCCACAGTTTACACGCCCATTTCTAGAGACTTTTTCCAAGTTTGAGGTGTGAAGGACCAGGATAAAACAGAGGGATTTCATCACACTTTAATAGAGGTGTAACGATATCACGAAACTGAACTCACGATACGATATTATTGCGATACTCCAAGACATATGATAAAAGGTTAACAAAAAATATACTGTTGATTAAAATGCTAAATTTGGTTTTGCATTGTGTGTAAATAAATAGACTTGGACTCTAGGAAACCCAATGAACAATAGAGACACCAGAATAATAATATTCATGATTCTGAAGCTGAGAACAATAATTTTAGACGAATATGCTGCACTCTAGATATATTTATAATAATGTTGGCCACGTTTTACTGGTAACATCAGACATCTGGCATTCTCAGGACCCACAGATATTCCCCCCTTGCATTATTATACATTATATTGAACATTATTTATAGTAGTTTAATCTAGTACTCACTCACACACTGTTGTGTTGTTAGTTAATGTTAGTATATGGTATGAATTTTTTCACAGTAATTTTTATTTTTGGTGAACTATCCACGATTCATATCACTCACACACACACACACACACACACACACACACACACACACACACACACACACACACACACACACACACACACACACACACACACACTACCACACACTCACTCCACCACTCACACACACCACCACACACACACACACACACACACACACACAACACACTCACTTACTCACTCACACTCACTCATATCCACACACTCACATCACACACCACACACACACACACACACCAACACACACACCACACACACACCACACACCACCCACATCACTCATCAACTCACTCACTCTCACACACACTCAACACACCACCACCACATCACCACTACATCATCACCACTCACCTCACACACACCACCACTACACTCAACCCCACTCACTCACACTCACACACACACACACACCCACACACAACACACACCACAACACACACACAAACACCAACACACACACACACACACACACACCACACACACTACTCACCATCACCACACCAACACACACCACCACACCACACTAACACTCACCACACACACACACAACACACACACACCACATCACCACTCACCACACACACCACCCACCCCACACCACACACACACACACACACACACACCACACACACACACACACACACACACACACACACACACACTACAACCCACACACACCACACACACCACTCACACCACACTCACTCCACACTCACCACATCACTCACTCCCACCATCACCAACACAACACCACTCACCACCACTCACTCCCACACACACACACCACCACACAACACCCACACACACACTCCCACAAACCACACACCACACCACATCACCACACACACTCACACACCACACCAACACACCACACACACAACACCTCCTCACTCACCACTCACACATCACTCACTCACACACTCACTCACCTCACCACTCATCACTCACTACTCAACACCTTCACCCACATCACACAAAACACTCACTCACTCACCACCACACCATCACAACCACAAACCCACCACACACCACCCCTCCCCACACTCACCACACACACCACACACCCACCACTCATCACCACATCACACCACCCACCACACGCACTCACTCACTCACCCCACACACCCACACCACACACACCCCTCACACACACACACTCCTCACTACACACCACACATCACACACTCACACACCACACAACTCACCCAACCACCCTACCAACCCACACATCACTCACTACACACACACACTCACACAACACACCACACCACCACCACACACCACTCACACACCACTCACTCACCACAACACACCACACCACCACACCACCATCACCACCACCACCCACACCACTCACACATCCACACCACACACCCACCACACACACCACACCACACACACACACACACTCACACCACTCACACACCAACACACACACCACACACCACCACCACACACCACACACCACACCACACCCACTACTCCCACACACCCACTCACCACCACCACTCACTCACCTCACTCACCACACACACACCACCACACACCACACCACACCACACTCACCACACACACTCCACTCACACACACACACTCACTACCCACTCACCCACATCAACACACCACACACTCACCACCACCCACATCACACTCACACCACACACATCACCCACCACAACACACCACAACACATCACTCACCTCACCACACCACTCACCACCCACTCACTCACTCACACTCACCACTCACACACACACACACACACTCACCACCACCACAACCCACAACCACCACTCCACACACTCACACACACACTACTCACTCACTCACCTCACCTCAACACACTCACACCACTCCCCACACACACTCCACACACACCACTCACACTACCATCACCACTCACCACACACCACACCCACCCCTCACCACCACACCACACACACACCACACCACCACTCACCACACACACCACCACTCCACTCACACAACTCACACCCACACCACCACACACACACCACACACACTCACTCACACACTCACTCACCACCTACACAACACACCACCACCCATCACTCACTCACCACAACCCACACCACCACAACACACCACCCACTCACCACTACACACCCCACAACAACACACACCACCACAACACACACACCCCACACTCACACACCACACACACACTCCACTCACTCACACACACATCACCACTCACTACCCACCACATCACCCACACACTCACACATCACCACCACAACAACCCCACCACCACCCACACCACACACCAAACAACACACACCACACACACACACCACACCCACACACACACAAACACCACTACCACTCACTCACACACCACACACACACACACACCACACACACACACAACCACAACACCACACACACACACACACACACCACACACACCACCCATCACTCACACTCACCACACTCACACACACCACCACCCACACACACACACACAACAAACAACACAAACCATACACTACACATCACACAACACATCACAACACACATCACCACACACACAAACACACTACACACACACACACAACAACATCACACCATCATCACCACTCACTCCACACCACTCAACACACCCCCACACACACACACCACCACACACCACCATCAACCACACACCACACACACACCCACACATCATCCAACACTCAACAAACACACCACACACCAACACACACACAACACACACAACACCAACACACACACACACAAACTACAACTATACAACATCACACTCAATCACATCATCACAACACTACACTATCACACCAACACACACACAACACACACACTCACATCACATCAACACACCCACACCTCACTACCTTATCACCACCACTCACTATACTTACACCACACACACACACACACAACACACCACACACACACACACACACACCAACAACACACACACCACACACCACACCACACACCACTACCACTCACACCACATCACACTCCACCCCTACACCCACTCAACACTCACAATACACACACCACCACACCCAACATCACCCACACTATCATCCACATCCCCTCCACATATACAATACAACTGATCAGTTTCAAAGCTGCTTATACCGGAGATAACACGCAAACTATAATGTTTGTAATAAATTGTTAAATGTTACCCGATAGAGTCCTGCGATGCCTTCGTGCCGGTATATTTTGCCCAGCGCGTCCATCATGCCCGTGTACTGTTTCCCGGACGGGTCGGCGCTGTACTGCAGGACCAGCCGGGTCTTCGTGACCCAGATCGGATTGGTCAGACACAGCGTCATCGCTCCTGACACACACAAGATCAAGAGTTACATCAACAGAGTCATTACTGGCTCACGCAGACTCTTTAAATGAAGGATGTGTGTGTGATACAATTAGAGAAACACCTGGCAAAACCTCACGCACACACTCACTCACACACACACTCACTCACTCACACATACACACACACACACACACACACACACCCACACCGACTCACTCTCACTCACACACTAAATCAACACCAACTCACACTCACTACACACCACTCTCACTCACACTCTCACTTACATAAAGAAATAGTCTGTTACGAGTGAATGGAGAGAGTGACGTGAGTGCGTGTGTGAGAGTAGTGAGTGTGTGTGGTGAGTGGTGAGTGATGTGAGATGATGAGTGAGTGAGTGTGAGTGAGGTGAGTGGTGGTGTGTGAGTGATTGTTGGATGAGTGTGAGTGTGTGAGTGATGTGAGCTGGTGATGTGGTGAAGTGAGTGTGATGTAGAGTGAGTGAGTGAGTGTGAGTGAGAGTGGTGAGTGAGTGAGTGTGAGTGATGAGTGAGTGTGAGTGGTGCGTGTGAGTGAGTGAGTGAGTGTGTGAGTTGTGATGAGTGAGTGTGTGAGTGTGTGAGTCTGGTGTGAGTGAGTGAGTGTGTGAGAGTGAGTGAGTGAGTGAGGGGAGTCGGTTGTGAGTGAGTGAGTGAGTGAGTGTGTGGATGGTTGTGTTGTGGAGTAAGTGATGTGAGTGGTGAGTGAGTGAGTGAGTGTGAGAGTGAGTGTGAGTGAGTGGTTGAGTGAGTGTGTGTGTGAGTGAGTGAGTGAGTGAGTGAGTGATGTTGAGTGAGTGAGTGAGTGAGTGTTGTGTGAGTGGTGAGTGTGTGTGAGTGAGTGAGTGTGGAGTGAGTGGTGGTGAGAGTGAGTGAGTGTGAGAGTGAGTGTGTGAGTGAGTGAGTGTGTGAGAGTGAGTGAGTGCGTGGTGTGTGAGTGAGTGAGTGAGTGTGTGAGAGTGAGTGAGTGAGTGAGTGTGTGGTGAGTGAGTGAGTGAGTGAGGAGTGTGTGTTGAGTAGTGAGTGTGAGTGAGTGAGTGTGTGTGAGGTGAGTGAGTGTGGTGTGTGAGTGTGAGTGAGTGGTGTGGTGTGAGTGAGTGAGTGTGTGAGTGAGTGAGTGAGTGGTGTGTGAGAGTGAGTGAGTGAGTGAGTGGTGGTTTTGAGAGTGAGTGAGTGAGTGAGTGTGAGTGAGTGAGTGAGTGAGTGAGTGAGTGGTGTGAGAGTGAGTGAGTGAGTGTGTGTGGAGAGTGAGTGAGTGAGTGAGTGAGTGTGTGTGTGAGAGTGTGAGAGTGAGTGAGTGAGTGGTGAGTGAGTGAGTGTGTGAGAGTGAGTGTGTGAGGTGTGAGTGGTGTGAGTGAGTTGGAGTGAGTGAGTGAGTGAGTGTGAGAGTGAGGAGTGCGTGTGAGAGTGAGTGAGTGAGTGGTGAGAGTGATTGTGAGTGAGTGATGTGAGGTGAGTGAGTGGTGGTGAGTGAGTGAGTGTGTGAGTGAGTGTGAGTGAGTGAGTGAGTGAGTGAGTGAGTGAGTGAGTGAGTGAGTGAGTGAGAGTGGTGGTGTGAAGTGAGTGAGTGAGTGAGAGTGGTGTGAGAGTGAGTGAGTGAGTGAGTGAGTGAGTGAGTGAGTGAGTGATGTGAGTGAGTGGAGAGTGGTGTGTGTGGAGTGAGTGAGTGTGAGTGAGTGTGTGTGTGAGGAGTGAGTGAGGGTGAGTGCTGATATGTTGTGAGAGTGATTGAGTGGTAGTGAGTGAGTGTGAGTGAGTGAGTGAGTGTGTGAGAGTGTGTAGAGTGAGTGAGAGTGAGTGAGTGTGTGAGAGTGAGTGAGTGAGTGAGTGATGTGAGAGTGGTAGTGAGGTGAGTGATGGTGAGTGATGTGAGTGAGTGGTAGAGTGTGTGTGTGGGGTGAGTGAGGTGAGTGAGTGAGTGAGTGAGAGTGGTGTGAGTAGTGAGTGAGTGAGTGA
Organism: Chrosomus eos; assembly: GCA_036326025.1. Lineage (NCBI taxonomy): Eukaryota > Metazoa > Chordata > Actinopteri > Cypriniformes > Leuciscidae > Chrosomus > Chrosomus eos. Next base: position 1,149,428 of record CM070831.1, on the reverse strand, counting down.
GGTGAGTGAGTGAGTGAGTGATGTGAGTGTGCGAGGGTGTGAGTGAGTGAGTGAGTGAGAGTGGTGTGAGTAGTGAGTGAGTGAGTGAGTGAGTGAGTGAGTGAGTGAGTGAGTGAGTGAGTGAGTGAGTGAGGTGTGAGTGAGTGAGTGAGTGAGTGAGTGAGTGAGGTGAGTGGGAGAGTGAGTGAGGGTGAGTGGTGGTGAGTGAGTGAGTGAGTGAGTGAGTGAGTGAGAGTGGTGAGTGAGTGATGGTGAGTGAGTGAGAGTGGTGAGTGAGTGAGTGTGTGAGTGAGTGGTGTGATGAGTGAGTGGTGTGTGAGTGAGTGGTGATGTGAGTGAGTGAGTGAGTGAGTGTGAGTGAGTGAGTGTGTGAGTGAGTGAGTGAGTGAGTGAGTGAGTGGTGAGTGTGTCAGTGAGTGAGTGAGTGAGTGAGTGAGTGAGTGAGTGAGAGTGTGTGTGAGTGAGTGAGTTTGTGAGTGAGATAGTTTTGTGTGAATACATACATGTGTATATAAAGTGTTAAGCCCGTATAATATATGAATAATAGTATGTATTGTTGCGAGAGACTGACCCGCTCCGGCGGCTGACAGCAAGTGTTCAGTAGCGCTCAGCTCCTTCTGTCGCCGCTCGCGCGTGTACGCTTTAATCGCATTGTAACTGCGAATATAAAAACAAGTTATATTACTTACGAGATACAGATATATCTAACAGTATATTGATTTATCTGTGGTAGCAGAATATATTACTCTGGACTTATTTTCACTAATTCAACAATCATTAAATGCTCTGTATGCATATATATATATACGTATACAAATTCTTGTAATAAATTAATAATAAAACCATATAAAAAACTTTCTTTTGAGATTTTAACTAATAATTAAGTGTAAAAAAAACTATAAGCATATTTAAAAATAACAACACAAATGACAAAACAGACAACAAACTTTCATTATAAAATTATTATTATTATAAATTTGAAGGGGTCATGACGTGGATTTTGTTTTCATTTGAATATGTTCCTGAGGTTCACTTATAATGTTAATAACGCTTTTTGCACAAAAAAACAAATATACACTACCGTTCAACAGTTTGGGGTCGGTAAGATTTTTAATGTTTTTAAAAGAAGAGTCTCTTCTGCTCACCAAGGCTGCATTTGATTAAAAATACAAAACAAACCCAGTAATATTGTGTAATATTATTATAATGTAAATCAGCTGTTTTCTATGTGAATATATAGTAAAGTGTAATTTATTCCTGTGATCAAAGCTGAATTTATCATCATTACTCCAGTCTTCAGTGTCACATGATCCTTCAGAAATCACTATAATATGATGATCTGATGCTCAAGAAACATTTATGATTATTATCACAGTTGATAACAGCTTCATATTTTAGTGCAAACCGTGATTAATTTTTTTCAGGATTCTTTAAAAGTTCAAGAGAAAAGCATTTAATTCAAAAATAAATATTTAGCATTATTATAAATGTCTTTACTGTCACTTTTGATCAATTTAATGCGTCCTTTCTGAAGAAAAGTATTAATTTCTTTAAAAAACAAAAACGTATTCACCCCAAACTTTTGAACGGTACTGTAAGTGTAAAAACAATTATTTATGACAACTTATAAAACTAACAATTATTTTCAACCGTCATTATGGTGCGATGATGTATAACTAGTGGTCGATGTCTTGCTCTGGAGGCGGGCGTATGCAAATGTTTTTGCCCATGTGATGTTTTTGTAGCTTGAACCCCAATAAATGTAATTTTAACGCATTTTAAGAGAGAAATTTTTTAAATATATACATATTGAGCACATTAATTTACACATTAATTGGTTGTGGTGGTTAACCTGCAAATTACACTTTAAATAAATGCTTTGTTTATAATGAGGTGGACGTTTTAAGCTATGAAACTTGCAGGATGTTTTAATGGTACAAAAGATTAGTGCTGGGCAACAATTAATCACAAATATATAAATATTATATAACTAATTTTTTTTAATATATGCATGCATGTGTGTGTATTTATATGTACAAAATAATTATACACAGTACACATAATATACACATATATTATGTGAACAAACTTTTATTTTGGATGCGATTAATCGTTGCCCAACACTACAAAAGATTCGGGCAAATTTTATTTCTCATGTCACAACCCCTTTAAATTGATCTGGTAATAGACCACTTAATATGACAACAATAATGTTTTAAAATACATACAAGATAAATGCATACAGAAATAAATACATACAAGAAAAAGTAAAGCCCCCATGATGCTCCAGCACCCCAGATATTGGGCGTGACCCCTTGATAAAGGCCCCGGAGCCCCTCCTGCTGATAGACGCTCCTCATGCAGTGCAGAATCCCCGTGTACTTCGGCCTCACGTCCAGACCATCACTCACTGCAAGATCAACATATGGAGTCTTACAGTAAAAGTGTTAGATTTAAAGGGAGAGTTCACCCAAAATAGCCCATGATTTACTCACCCTGAAGTCATACTAGTGTATATGACATTCTGCTTTCAGACGTTATATTAAAAATTGTCCTGACTCTTCCAAGCTTTATAATGGCAGTGAATGGCTGTTTGTGTTTTTAAATCCATAAAAGTGCATCTGTCCATCATAAAAGTGCATCTGTCCATCATAAAAGTGCATCTGTCCATCATAAAAGTGCATCTATCCATCATAAAAGTGCATCTCTCCATCATAAAAGTGCATCTATCCATCATAAAAGTGCATCTCTCCATCATAAAAGTGCATCTGTCCATCATAAAAGTGCATCTATCCATCATAAAAGTGCATCTATCCATCATAAAAGTTCATCTCTCCATCATAAAAGTGCATCTCTCCATCATAAAAGTGCATCTGTCCAGCATAAAAGTTCATCTCTCCATCATAAAAGTGCATCTCTCCATCATAAAAGTGCATCTCTCCATCATAAAAGTGCATCTCTCCATCATAAAAGTGCATCTGTCCATCATAAAAGTGCATCTCTCCATCATAATAGTGCCTCTGTCCATCATAAAAGTGCATCTATCCATCATAAAAGTGCATCTCTCCATCATAATAGTGCATCTGTCCATCATAAAAGTGCATCTCTCCATCATAATAGTGCATCTGTCCATCATAAAAGTGCATCTGTCCATCATAAAAGTGCATCTCTCCATCATAAAAGTGCATCTCTCCATCATAAAAGTGCATCTGTCCATCATAAAAGTGCATCTCTCCATCATAAAAGTGCATCTCTCCATCATAAAAGTGCATCTCTCCATCATAAAAGTGCATCTATCCATCATAAAAGTGCATCTGTCCATCATAAAAGTGCATCTGTCCATCATAAAAGTGCATCTGTCCATCATAAAAGTGCATCTGTCCATCATAAAAGTGCATCTATCCATCATAAAAGTGCATCTCTCCATCATAAAAGTGCATCTATCCATCATAAAAGTGCATCTCTCCATCATAAAAGTGCATCTGTCCATCATAAAAGTGCATCTATCCATCATAAAAGTGCATCTCCATCATAAAAGTGCATCTATCCATCATAAAAGTTCATTTATCCATCATAAAAGTGCATCTGTCCATCATTAAAAGTGCATCTGTCCATCATAAAAGTGCTACTTGTCCTTCATAAAAGTGCATTTTCTCCATCATAAAAGTGCATCTTTTCATCATAAAAGTGCATCTCTCCATCATAAAAGTGCATATAAAAGTGCACCTGTCCATCATAAAAGTGCATCTCTTCCATCATAAAAGTGCATTATAAAGTGCATCTCTCCATCATAAAAAGTGCATCTCTCCATCATAAAAGTGCATAAAAGTGCATCTCTCCATCATAAAAGTGCATAAAAGTGCATCTCTCCATCATAAAAGTGCATAAAAGTGCACCTGTCCATCATAAAAGTGCATCTCTCCATCATAAAAGTGCATAAAAGTGCATCTCTCCATCATAAAAGTGCATAAAAAGTGCACCTGTCCATCATAAAAGTGCATCTGTCCATCATAAAAGTGCATCTCTCCATCATAAAAGTGCATAAAAGTGCATCTCTCTATCATAAAAGTGCATAAAAGTGCACCTGTCCATCATAAAAGTGCATCTGTCCATCATAAAAGTGCATCTCTCCATCATAAAAGTGCATCTATCCATCATAAAAGTGCATCTCTCCATCATAAAAGTGCATAAAAGTGCATCTGTCCATCTTAAAAGTGCATAAAAGTGCATCTGTCCATCTTAAAAGTGCATCTCTCCATCATAAAAGTGCATAAAAGTGCACCTGTCCATCATAAAAGTGCATCTCTCCATCATAAAAGTGCATAAAAGTGCATCTCTCCATCATAAAAGTGCATAAAAGTGCACCTGTCCATCATAAAAGTGCATCTGTCCATCATAAAAGTGCATCTCTCCATCATAAAAGTGCATAAAAGTGCATCTCTCCATCATAAAAGTGCATAAAAGTGCACCTGTCCATCATAAAAGTGCATCTGTCCATCATAAAAGTGCATCTCTCCATCATAAAAGTGCATCTATCCATCATAAAAGTGCATCTCTCCATCATAAAAGTGCATAAAAGTGCATCTGTCCATCTTAAAAGTGCATAAAAGTGCATCTGTCCATCATAAAAGTGCATCTGTCCATCATAAAAGTGCATCTCTCCATCATAAAAGTGCATCTGTCCATCATAAAAGTGCATCTCTCCATCATAAAAGTGCATCTCTCCATCATAAAAGTGTATAAAAGTGCATCTCTCCATCATAAAAATGATAATAGACAATAGACAAACTTTTATGATGGACAGATGCACTTTTATGGACTTAAAGACAGCCATTCACTGCCATTATAAAGCTTGGGAGAGCCAGGACATTTTCTAATATAACTCTGATTGTGTTCGTCTGAAAGAAGAATGTCATATACACTGGAATGACTTCAGGGTGAGTAAATCATCATGGGCTTATTTTCATTTTTGGGTGAACTATCCCTTTAAAACTGACCCACATGTCATTAGCTGTCGGGTTTTGGTTTTGAAATCACACCTGCAAACCTGATCTTGACCAGATCCAGTGGGTGAAGCACGAGTGTGGACGCCACTCCTCCACCCAGACCCGCGAGCAGGTTCTCGAGCTTCCCGTGACTGAAGAGACTCCTCGGGCCCGGAGAACCCGATCCCGAACCGGGGCTGGAGCTCATGACCCTCCGGTGCTGCGGTCCAACACACTAAATCACAAACTGTACATCAATACATTCCTTGATCATTTCAAACCGGGTCTACTAGTAAAGATGATTATGGGATCTGCTATCAGAGATGCTTTCAGTAAAAATCAATGGTGTCCGTGACCTTACCGGTTAATGTCAGATCATGTACAGTGACAGCAGCGATGATTCGGAAACATGCTGAAACTGGAACATGGCGTTGTACACAACACTGACTGCGCATGCGCAAAATTGGAATTTCAAAATAAGAGTCTTTGACAAGCACTTATTGTAGCAGAAATAATATTAAAATATTAAACTAAAATAAATATTTTTGTGGTACTAATCACATGTATAATTACAGTTGACAGTATATTAATCATTTATTTACTACAGTTTGTGTATTGTTTTTCTTTCATGACGTTTTTTCTCTTTTATTATCTATATGTTGTTGTTCTCTGAGTTAAAAAAAATATATAGTGTTGTGATGAAAAGTATAACATTGGGAGCCATTGATTTTAAAATATATTGTGAATAGAAGATTTGTTATTTTAAAGGTGATTTTATAAGAGATTTTGTTTATTTTATAGGCTCATAATTTCTAACCAATTATAGATCAGTAATCTCCATTTAAACCTAAATACAATCACACAAAGCATCTAATTTACACGTCTTAACAAATAATTATATAATAAATAATTGATGTATAATTACTTTATTATATCAATAAAGCAACCAGATAATTGTATTGATTTAGTTTTTACTTTTGTGAACTTTTGTGAAACCTCGCTATTAAGATTGCTTGTAAGATAAAAGTAAAATTTTACTGGTAACATTGTTTTGGTGACATTTAGTTAAGTGTATTCTATATCTTTTTTTTTCTTTTTTTTTACACATGATGTAATACAAAAATAAATTAAAAGTACGATTAATTTTAAAATACCAAACGGTAAAAGAACTTTCATACTATTGTACTAAAAAATGTTTGGAATAAATTATGATAAATATTTAATAATGCTTGTAGTACAAGTTGTACTACAAGCAAACCGTGAATACATATTTATTTATTTATATTCATAAGCATGAATATATTATAAGCATACAATGATTAAATATTAATGTATGTTCATAGCCTACCATCACTTTAGAAATTATAAATTTGAGTAATAAGGGGCACAAATATTTTACTAAATTATTTTTTATCTTTCTGGTTGGCCCATTATGGATCTGCCTCAGGGAGGTGTGCGTGCGCACTTAATATCGCGAGATTTATTGATTCTCCTGGCTATTCACCAAAGTCGAGGCACGTATTTTGCGTAATCAAACTCCACTCATGTGACCGGTTCCTACGCCAATGGCGTAGCAGAGTTTCGCGGAAGTGGTAACAAGGGGAATGTAGGGCTGCCAAAGAACGATCGGTTTCTAAAGCGCTATTTGAACATCAACATCATGGGTAAGTTCTGATCACTTTTACGATATACCATCTACCAAAACATCGCCGTTTGAGGATCGGTAACGTTCATCGGGAGCGTTTCGGTAGTTTAAATCGACTCTCGCGACTGGCGCGTTTGCTTTTAGTGTAATTTAACGTTAGGTTAGTGAGAGCGCGCGAGGCATTTCCTGTCAGTTTTTTTCCTCTCGCGAGTGAAGAGCGAAAAACGGCGTACGTTCGTTAGAATTTAATAAAAATAACCAAATACACCAAAGTTTTCATAATTCTTACACATCACACGCACATACTTTGCAGAAATACTTTAATAAAAAACATAAGCAGCTAATGTTGGTTAGCAGCAGCTAATCACACAACTGCTGAATTATCGCAGCTGTTCTATTTCTGCGTTATATTCAACTTACTTGTTAAATAGATGTTTGTTTACTTATAAAGAAAATAAAGAATGGGTGATGTTTAGGGTGGATAGATACTAACTTCCACAGATAAAAGACATAACTACGAACCGGTTTGAAAACTGAACATTCAACGTTGTTTTGCGGTTTGTTTGTTTTCATAATCGCCATAATAACGTTAATCTAATTTAAAAGCTGTTTACATTGAATAAGTCATTGTATCACTCCAAATGCCACTCATACCTGCTGATGTTCGGATTTAGGGATAGATGAAGCTCACATAATGTTTTTTCTTTCATCTATTTGTTGAATAAACTATATTTGTTGGATAAAAGCAGACATAATCTGCTATTAAATGTTATTTTCCTCAGTTAATTCGTTCAGATGAAAGCAGATTGTGTGTGTCAGTGAGATTGCGGTCAGGCTCTCACATCCTGTACTCAGTCAGATCTGTTTTAAATAACTGCACACTTCACCTAGTCTGACACCAAGTTTGTGTAGTTAACATTAATGTGTGGCTTTAGTATTTGGCTTGACTTTAGTCTCCGCTTCTCAGTGAATATTTTGAGTGCCTCTGTTACTTCAGAGACTAATTCAAGCAATAGTGTAAAGGGCGATCGTGAGATTAAATGCTAAAATAATCCATGTTATTATGCAGAATAAATGATGCTGTGATATTAAAGGCATCTGTGATTACTTCTCATATAGTGCACAATAATCAGAAACACAGTTCGGTCGCATGTTTTGAGCCATCTTGAGTGCTTTTATTTGACTTTTTCCAGTAATTGTCACAAAATAAAAGAGTATATAGCTGAATCGTTTCACACTTTACTCTCAAATCAAAGCTATTTGAGCTGCTCTGACGTATTAGCCATGTCTAGATTTCATAACATAATTCATATGTAGGCACTAACTCATTTCAAGCATGTAAGTGCAAGTCTTTAGATGGATCATGAGAAATGTAACCTATTTTTAAAGGATTAGTTCACTTTAAAAAAAAACATTTGCTGATAATTTACTCACCCCCATGTCATCATCCAAGATGTCCATGTCTTTCTTTCTTCAGTTGAAAAGAAATGAATGTTTTTGATGAAAACATTCCAGGATTTTTCTCCATATAATGGACTTCAATGGGACTCAAACGGTTCAAGGTCCAAATAAAAAAGTATAAGTTTTATAAGCTCAAATGCTCGCCTTGCTCTGTTCTGTGATGCACATTTAATTACGTTGAAAAAGTCACGAACGAACGTCACGAACGCGCATCACAGAACAGAGCAAGGCGAGCATTTGTGCTTATAAAACTTAAACTTTTTTATTTATTTTTGAAATGAGCGATGGTTTGGCTAGATAAGACCCTTATTCATCGTCTGGTGTCGTTTAAAAGCCCTTTGAAGCTGCACTGAAACTGTCATTTGGACCTTTTCGACTGAAGAAAGAAAGACATGGACATCTTGGATGATGACATGGGGGAACGTAAATTATCAGCAAAAGTTTTTTTTAAAAGTGAACTAATCCTTTAAGTGCATTTTGGGATGCAATCTTTATTTTATTTTTGCATTTTTAGATAGAAAGGTTCCTATGATCATGAGAAATGTAAATGCAATTGATTCTTGAGACTTGATTTCAGTCTAAAACTGTTTCCATTCGCCTATTTTTAAGTGCATTTTAGGATTAAAAAATGCTGGATTGAAACACCAAGTTGCATGTAAATTATGAAAATGCACAGACATAACCTTATGCACTTAATTGAGGTTGATACATTTTTAATCTGATAAGAAGACATGCGCATAAACTACGATTGAAACACATTTACCGAATAAATCCCTCAAAGCTCATGTGACTGCCTCAGCGTCAGCTGTGATTGGATAACCTGAGGGACCAATGGCATCGCAGCATCTCTAATGTGTGTTTCGTCTGACGCTCTGAGACAAACTCATTTATGATGGAGGGAAAAAAAGCCACATTACAGAAACTTACATCTTTATTACTGATATTCTGCACCAGTTTCACAGGAAGCGATGATTTTGACTCTTGAAGCCATGAGAAGGAAACGCTGCTTTATTCACTAATGTATAATGCAATATTTTAATTTTGCACACAAGTTGATATCGCACCATGGGATGGAAACAGACTGAGCCTTTCATGGAAATGTTGTGATTTATATGTTGTTTTGGTGACTTATTGTGAGTTTTAAAGGGGGTAAAGAAGACTTCAAACATCCTGTATAATAATTTTTACATGACAAATGAGATCATCCTCATGCATTTGAAAATTTATATTTAAATATTTCAATGTACAAAGACCCAATTTATATTGTGAAAGATGTAATATATGCGTTTTTTCTACTCTCTTAAGTGCGGTAATGTTAAATGTATTTATAAATATCGTTTTATATATATATATATATATATATATATATATATATTATATTTTTTATATATTATTATTATTATTATTTTATTAGTACTTTTTTTTTTTTTTACACTTTTTTTTCCCCCCTAAACTCCTAGATACACTTTAGTCTTTAGTAGTTGTTTGTACATGTTTGATTTGACTTAGCAGTTTGGCTTAAACCTTGTTTCTGTTCCTATTAAAGTTACCAGCTAATCTCTGTTTTAATCTGGTTTTAATTTTGGGGTGTGTATAAATTATGACGTTTGTGCACGTCATAAATTTCTGTGCTTTCTCTTGAAGACATGAGAAGGAAACGCTGCTTTATTCACTAATGTTTAATGCAATATTACAATTTTGCACATAAGTTGAATTCGCAACATGGGATGGAAACATACTGAGCTTTCATGATAATGTTTTGATAATATGTTGTTTTGGTGACTTATTTTGAGTTTTAAAGGGGGTAAAGACTTAAAGGGATACTCCACTTTTTTTGGAAATAGGCTAATTTTACAACTCCCCCAGAGTTAAACAGTTGAGTTTTACCGTTTTCGAATCCATTTAGCCGATTTTCTGATATTTAGAAGAATATCAGTAACCAGACAGTTTCTGGTCTCATTGACTTCCATATTAGGAAAAAAATATACTATGGAAGTCAATGAGACCAGAAACTGTCTGCTTACTGATATTCTTCTAAATATCAGAAAATCGTCTGAATGGATTCGAAAACGGTAAAACTCAACTGTTTAACTCTGAGGGAGTTGTAAAATAACCCTATTTCCAAAAAAAGTGGAGTATCCCTTTAAAAACATCCTGTATAATTTTTACATCACAAATGAGATCATCCTCGTGCATTTGAAAATTTAAAGGCAGCTAAATATTTTGATGTACAAAGACCCAGTATGTAGTAATATATGCTTTTTTTCTACTCTCTTTAGTACGGTAATGTTAGATGTGTTTATAAATATCTTTTTATTATATATATATATATATATATAAATATATATATTTATATATATATATATATATATATATATATATATATATATATATATATATATATATATATATAATATACATTTTTAAAAAAAATTTTTTTAGATATTTTATTTGTAATTTTTTTTAGATAAACTTAGTTGTAAAAATAGTTGTTTGATTTGACTTAGAAATTTGGTTTTAACCTTCTGTTTCAGTCTTAAGCATTTGGCATGAATTTTGGGGTGTGTATAAATTGTTATGACTTTGTGCGTGTCGTAAATTTCTGTGCTCTCTCTTTTTTTCTCCCTTCTCATCCCAAAATCCTGTTCGATGCTGAACTTTCCTGAATCTCCATTTTTCAACTAATACCATCCGCTTCTGGAATTCAAACACACAGCAGTAAGTATGACCAGCACAGACATTTCATTTTCATGCACGCTACACACCTTTTATTGGCTTATTCAAGAGTTCAGATTGTATTATTTACGGTGCAAGTCTCCCTGATCAAACGTGTGTGTGTGTGTGTGTGTGTGTGTGTGTGTGTGTGTGTTTCCAGCAGCAGAAGAATCTGGAGGGATACGTGGGCTTCGCCAGCCTCCCGAACCAAGTCTACAGAAAGTCTGTGAAACGGGGCTTTGAGTTCACTCTGATGGTTGTGGGTAAGAAAACACACTCGTTGAATATTGATTTCGATCTTCAATCTCCAGCTCGCGACTCCAAAACCACAGTATAGCCTCCGTCTAATGAAACCACACTCGACGTGTAACGCAGTTAGCCACACTTCGTGAGGGATTCGTTGTGTGCTTTAGTCATAATGACCACTTGAGAAGCTTCCGGTCTAGTTTTGAACGCTTGCCAGGTTGAGACTACATTCTTGACATTTGGTCTAAATGCTGTTTGGAAAACCGCACAGGAAGCTAGGGTTGAATGGCAGTGATTTCACATCCTGTTCATCTTGAAGAATGCAAGGACTTTGCAGTGAAGAGCACTGACGGTTTAGAAAGTGAGTGTAGGTTTGAAGGTAATTCTTTAACAAGTGATACAGGATCTGTCCTGTTTTTGTTATTTTTATTAGTCTGAAAGTGTACGGGACTGTTTTCTTTGGCTTTGTGTGCGAGCTGTGGGTTTGTAGACGACATCCCCTGCATTTATGATTCTGACCCGAGGACTGAGGTTGAGTTATTCCCACAAGTGAAAGGCATTGTGGTCTTTTTAGCTGCGAAATATTTATATAACTGTGTATGAGCAGAGCTGCTAGACTTGTTCATCACATGATATCCCAATACAGGGATCGACATTAACGCTTGGGACAGGTGGATTTTTTGTAGGGGCAATTGAAAGATAATTTTACTTGCCCGACCGGACAAGCCGCCTGATTAAAACATCAATAATCAGTCCAAAAAATATAATGCAATTGTAATTTTTCAGTGTAAATTATTTACTTTGATTGTAAACAGCCCTTTAGTGTCTTATTATTCTAATGTAATTTATTGATTAAATTTAAGAATTTAAATGAGCGATAAAGCATATATTTAAAACGATTAGGGGGAAAAATGTCCTTTATAAAGGTTAAAATATCATAAATATGCAGATTTAAATGTCAACGCTGACTGAACACTGATGAGAATATTGCTTCAGAATAAATTATATTTACAACACACAAAAAAAGTCAATGTTTTTTTTCCCTAAACAAGCACATTTTTTACTCTAACAAGTGAATGACTGATTAACTTTAAAGCACATGAAAAGGGTTAATGTCGAGCCCTGCAAATTTTTAACTGATTTTTTTGTTACTGATCTATAGAAGCTCTTAATCAGGAAGTTAATGAATGTCAAATTCCTCCTTCAGATATTAGACTGATTATCAATCTGTTCATATTAAATAAGTGGCAAGAAGAGTGAAATATGTGCAAGAATAATACGCTATATGAAACTCATCTGGAAATTACAAACAGACTTTTTATCACTCTTAAAAGCTAGATCTGATCGAGTGGTCTTCACCAGATGTCGTATACATCACATGTTTGACCCAACTATATGCATGTTTTATAAGATTCCCCTCTCTGTTAAACATATTAGATTGTCCTGGACTTAATACAAGTAAATGTTTTTTTATGAAGTTATCTCACTTAAGGACTTATTTAGTAAGATTATGCCTTTATCATATGTTAATTAAAAAAAGCGTGTATAATATGACTTGCTGTTTTGTTTTTTATTGTATTTATATGATATTTGTATTTTTATAATTAAGTTTTTGCCATGAATATAGCCTTAGATGCTGACATGGCACTAAATAAAACTATTTGAATCTGCTGATCTGTAACACAAATTGTACTTTACCCAGTTGTTCTTGCATTAGTGTTTGGGAGACGGCCAGATCTGTAGCGATGCCAAACGCTCGCCCTGCCAGAGGCCGTTTGCTGTAGTTAGTGTGTGTTGAAGTCTCTGCGTGAGAGCGTGCGGATGAATGCCACGCTCTATTAGTGCTAGCCTTCGTCCAGCGCTCATCCGTTCTCTCTGGTTTAGTCCCGCTGCCTGTGCTCTGTGTTCACACTTTAAAGGGGCGGTATAATGCCCTTTTCACAAGATGAAAAAAAAGATGTAAAATAATGTACCCAGAGTGTGTGTGTGAAGTTTTGGCTCAAAATACCCCACAGATTTTTTTTTATAGCACATTAAAGTTGTCACTTTAAAAAAAATAAAAATAAAAAAAATAACGACTTTATTCAACTCTTCATTTCCTTCTCTCTTGGCCTCGAGCGAGTTCACGTAGTGTAACAGCGCAGCGCTTTGGTTGAACGTCACACACACACACACATGACCAGCGTCGGCCAATAGTGAGCCTGCGTGTGACGTTCAACACAGAAGCACTGCGCTGTTACACTACGAGAACTATCTCGAGGCCGACAGAGAAGGACTGAAGAGTTGAGTAAAGTCGTTATTTTATTTTGTTTTTTGCGCACTAAAAGTATTCTCGTCGCTTGATAAACTTCAGATTGAGTCACTGTCGTCACTTGGACTATTTTAACGATGTCTTTACTAACTTTCTGGGCCGGCAAGTTTCAATCCCTTAGAAGCCTATGGAGGAGTGACCCAGCTCTCAGATTTAATCACAAATATATTCATTTGTGTTCTGAAGATGAACGAAGGTCTTACGGGGTTGAACAACATGAGGGAGAGTAATTACTGACAGAGTCTTCAGTTTTGGTGAACTATCCCTCAAGCAAAGTCGAAGTCAAGCAAAAGCTAATCATTTTAATTATGTGTCCGATGTTGTAAAGAGCAATACTATTGTGCAGCGTTTACCTCAGTAAGTTGAGTTATTAGAGCTCTGAGCTGAGTGAGTGAGTGGAGGCGGGGCTCATTTGCATATTCATAGAACCGCGTATACTAAATGAGGCAAGGGTGTCGAGTTACATTCTAGCTATTTTATGGCATGAAGAATGTTTTTGAATATTGATATTTTAAAAAAATAACGTTTAAATGTCATTTTTGTGATCAATACCGGGGGACTTTAAATAGAGATCACGATTCTGAAGAAAAATAATAGACAAAATATACTAGAGGTTCTGACAAAAGGTTCAACTTACGCCTGTTTCACACACACACTCTGTACCACAAACACAACACTTACTCGTTATTTTTCTTTCAAATACATAAGTTATCAAATTTTATAAATAAAAAAAAGTTTTGTTAGCATTGTGATTCTTTCTTTGTACACATACAATCTTTCATAGACATATTCAGGTTTAAACACTCAATTTAAACCGCATATTATCCAATGCATCACATATAGATTTATATATTAAGTTGCTCAAGCAAGTGCCAAAACATTTAAACATGTACTTTTCTTATGTTAAAATCACCAACATTTTAAATGAAAACTCCCAATTGACAAAAACAGCCGACATTTGACGAATCTGCGTTCTTGAACGAATGACTCAATATTTCACTCATAAATACTTGACTTGTTTCACCCCAAACTTCTGTATATTAGTATAAAACTTAAGCTCATCTAAAAATCTCTTCTGCTCACTTTCTTTGCCATTTCTTACAGATAATCTAGTTTGTATAGGATGCTGTACTGTATTGAGGTCTCGTTTTAACCCCACGTTTCTCTGTGTTTCTCCAGGAGAGTCGGGCTTGGGAAAGTCCACGCTGATAAACTCCCTGTTCCTGACGGATCTGTACTCGGGAGAATACCCCGGGCCTTCACACAGAATCAAGAAAACCGTTCAGGTATAAAGCCCGGTTGGTTCTGTCTGCTAAATGTCGATACATGCTGCTTGTTTCTTATCAGCTCTGCACTGGGAAATATCCATATAAAGGAAGGCCTTGATAAGATGTTATGGTTGCATGCATACTTCAGGAATACTGCAGTAATAGCGATGCATGTTTCTACTTGTAGATTTAAGAGTGACTGAGAGTCCAAAGATTCACACAGCATTTCAGCTTTATGATGATTTTCCTTGCATCACACGCCACTGATACCTGTCTCACACTCACTCTCTCTCTACCTCTCTCTCTCTACCTGTCTCACTCTCTCTACCTGTCTCACACCTTGTCTGTTTACCTGTCTCACTCTCTCTACCTGTCTCACTCTCTCTACCTGTCTCACACCTTGTCTGTCTACCTATCTCTCTCTCTACCTGTCTCACTCTTTCTACCTGTCTCACACCTTGTCTGTGTACCTGTCTCACTCTTTCTACCTGTCTCACACCTTGTCTGTGTACCTGTCTCACTCTCTACCTGTCTCACACCTTGTCTGTCTATCTGTCTCTCTCTCTCTACCTGTCTCACACCTTGTCTGTCTACCTGTCTCACTCTCTCTACCTGTCTCACACCTTGTCTGTCTATCTGTCTTACCTATCTCTCTCTCTACCTGTCTCACTCTTTCTACCTGTCTCACACCTTGTCTGTCTACCTGTCTCACTCTCTCTACCTGTCTCACACCTTGTCTGTCTACCTGTCTCACTCTCTCTACCTGTCTCACACCTTGTCTGTCTATCTGTCTTATCTATCTCTCTCTCTACCTGTCTCACTCTTTCTACCTGTCTCACACCTTGTCTGTCTACCTGTCTCACTCTCTACCTGTCTCACACCTTGTCTGTCTACCTGTCTCACTCTCTCTACCTGTCTCACACCTTGTCTGTCTATCTGCCTACCTTACTCTCACTCTTTCTACCTGTCTCACACCTTGTCTGTCTATCTGTCTACCTGTCTCACTCTTTCTACCTGTCTCACGCCGTTTGTCTACCTGTCTCACTCCCTGTTTCTCTCTATCTCTACACCTCTCTCTCTACACCTCTCTCTCTACACCTCTCTCTCTCTACACCTCTCTCTGTCTACACCTCTCTCTCTCTACACCTCTCTCTCTCTCTACACCTCTCTACCTGTCTATCTGTCCATCTCTCTCTCTCTCTCTCTCTCTCTCTCTCTCTCTCTCTCTCTCTCTCTCTCTCTCTCTCTCTTTCTCTCTTTCTCTCTACACCTGTCTCACTCATTGTCTCTCTACCTGTCTATCTGTCCACCTCTCTCTCTCTCTCCTCTCTCTCTCTCTCTCTCTCTCTCTCTCTCTCTCTCTCTCTCTCTCTCTCTCTCTACCTGTCTGTCTGTCCACCTGTCTCTCTCTTTCTACCTGTCTCACATCGCCATACACCCCCTAATGCACGTTTGTTGTTGTGTCGGCCGACTAACTTCCAAACAGCATATTTCAAAAACTACTGATCGCACCTTTAAGAGCGGATCTAATATACGGTTACACACACGTGTATGCAGCACAGAAACGGCACACGATTCGTCTCGCGCTTGAGTGGTTTAAAATCATATTGAAATGATCACAAAGGAATCGAAATTAAAATTTTATAACAAGTGTCCTATTCCTGACCTTAATCACACGCCACTGATAGCCAGTGTGTATCAGACACTAAGTGACCCAGCAGACTAGCATCAGCCATTGGTCAGGTCATTAAGATGGTGTGTGTCCGCAGGTGGAGCACTCGAAGGTGCTGATGAAGGAGGGCGGCGTGCAGCTTCTCTTCACCATAGTGGACACGCCTGGGTTTGGAGACGCCGTGGACAACAGCAACTGGTGAGAACGGCTCTGGGCGAGTGGCAGATATAATCATCACAGCATGCTTTAATGTAGGGCTGCACAATATTGAAGAAAATTTCGATATTCGATACGATAATGCTTAAAGTGTGTAAAAATAAACTTAAATGATCTGTGAAATATATTTAACATTAGTGTTATTACATTCTTTTTGTGACAAGAAAACATCCCTACAACTTCTGAAAGTGAACATCAGTGTTTTACTGTCGCATAAGAAGAGTTATTTTAACATCAGTGTAAACCACAGGGTTTCAGGAAGACCTACATTAGGTTTATTTTACAATAGAAACTGAGTAAACAAATGTAAAAATAAAACTTCTTAGTTTTCACTGTATGAATTAAATGTATACACTACCGTTCAAAAGTTTGGGGTCAATACGATTTTTGTTTTTGTTAAAGAAATTAATACTTTTCTTCAGAAAGGACGCATTAAATTGATCAAAAGTGACAGTAAAGACATTTATCTTTTTTGAAATGCTTTTCTCTTGAACTTTCAAAGAATCCCGAAAAACATTAATTGTAGTTTGCACAAAAATATGAAGCAGCAAAACTGTTTTCAACTGTGATAATAATTATAAATGTTTCTTGAGTAATGATGCTGAAAATTCAGCTTTGATCACAGGATTTTAATTACACGTTACTATATATTCAGCTGATTTACATTGCAATAATATTTCACAATATTACTGGGTTTGTTTTGTATTTTTAATCAAATAAATGCAGTGAGCAGAAGAGACTTCTTTTAAAAACATTAAAAATCTTACCGACCCCAAACTTTTGAACAGCAGTGTGTGTGTATACTGATTCTTATTGAAGATACCAAAGTTATTCAGCCAAGAGCAGTTAATGATTTTCTCTTTGTCTTTTCCTCAGTTATCGTAAGCCGTTGCGATATACATATCGCGATATACATTTGCTATATTTTGATAATTTTGATGTATTGTGCAGCCCTAATGTCAGTTTGCTTGATATATTTATATGGTGTTCCTGTGAAGCTAAATCTGTGTTCTGCTCCAGCTGGCAGCCGGTCATTGATCACATCGACAGTAAGTTTGAGGATTATCTGAACGCTGAGTCCCGTGTGAACAGACGGCAGATGCCGGACAGCAGAGTTCACTGTTGCCTGTACTTCATCGCACCATCAGGACATGGGTGAGTGATCAGATGCTCTCATGCTCTTTAAGAGGACCCGTTATGCCCTTTTACAAGGTTTAGATTTAGTTTTTAGCGGGTTTGAATCAAGCGGCAACCTTCCGTCTCTCTCTTTAACCCAACACTGAAGTGATTAAACTGCAGTTCCTCCACTGGCCACTAGAGAGCGGCTGCAGAAGAGACTCAATCCCATAAACCCCCATGTTAAAACACCTAACTTTACAGCAGAAAAACACATGTTTACAGTCTGGTGCAGAAAGTGGTTTTGGTCTATAAAGCTAATGTTATCCTTCATGACGACTGTGAAGGGGGTGTTTTTTTTTATAACTCATCAGTTTAAATTATATTAAGCCTTAAAGTTGTGAATAATTAAGGGCGTGGCCACTTGAGTGACAGGTGGATTGCCGCTGATGTCACTGCTAGCCGTTTGTCTGCTGTGTGTTAGCGTCACGTCACCTCAGCTAATCCGACTCGCTGCACATGTTCGTTTATCTGGGAGTGACGCTCCCAAGATGGAGACCGCCGGCTCCGCCCACTTTGGGCTTCAGAAACGCTCTTCAGAAACAATACTCGTGACGTCACACACACATTTATTTACAGTTTATGGTTTGAATGCATTATTTTCCTCATATTCTCCATTGTTGCGGCTCCTCTCTTCCCAGTCTGTCAGTAACGCTCTGTTTACTTCCTGTTTCTGTGAAGCCCCTCCTTCTGAAAAGCACACTGTGCTCTGATTGGTCGGCTGGATCAGTGTGTTGTGATTGGTCGAGCGCTTCGAGTGTGTTTGGGAAATGCCCCGCCCCTTACCATAACCGCCAGTTTAACACACTACCAACTAACTCAACCAGGCCCCGCCCCTTTATTCTGCGTATTAATTATTATTATGAGGAATATTGTGACGTGGAAGAAACTTAAGATACAATGGAGGCGTTTCAGGAGTTCAGAAACACTGATATAGAGAGACTTTGCAGAGCTTTTTCATGCTCAAACAGCAACATTACAAAGAAAGATGAACATGGAAAAAGCAGAATACGTCCTCTTTAATAATAGGAAGAAAAACATGACCAGTGATTATGTAGGCTTCCAATTGAGCATCATTAATTACCATTTTTGTGTCATGTGTTAAATTGCACCCTACAATGTGACATAGGAAAGGTCCACGGTGCATTAAAGTGATTAAAAGTGACGACATCTGAAGCAGCACAACTGTTTTCAACACTGATAATAATCATAAATGTTTTTTGAGCATCAAATCATCATATTATAGTGATTTCTGAAGGATCATGTGACACTGAAGACTGGAGTAATGATGATAAATTCAGCTTTGATCACAGGAATAAATTACACTTTACTATATATTCACATAGAAAACCGATATTTTACATTAGAATAATATTTCACAGTTTTTACTGTATTTTTGATCAAATAAATGCAGCTTTGGTGATGTAGGCAATTTATTTTTTTCCCTTATGTTTGTCAGGGTTTTTTTCTGTTTAGAGGTTATAAACTGGATTTAATTGAGCTGTGCTTTTCCTCTTAGTCAGTGAAAACATGAGAATGACTGTTCCTGTACGCATCTGTTCTGCTCAGACAGCAGTGGATCTGTGCGGATGATGATCAGAACTGAAGCGGGGCACACAGTAAATGGCTTGATGGATGTTGTTAACCATGATTCAAAACGGAAACCAGTTTAACTGTTAAAGCACTGTAACACACAACCACTAGTATTGTTTTATGCCAGCACGATTTGGCATGTTTCATTGCGTTAAAGCTGCGCGATTCTGGATACATTTTTCGTTTAAATTAGAGGTCACTATTCTCACATGATTCTGAATAAACCACTAAATAAAATAACATTTTATTTCTCAGTAAGTTGAGTGGTTAGATCTCTGAGCTGAGTGAGTGAGTGGAGGCGGGGCTCATTTGCATATTCATAGAACCGCGCATACTAAATGAGGCAAGGGTGTCGAGTTACATTCATGATTTTAAAGGCTTGAAGAAAGAACGCTTAAGTCATTTTGGTGATCAAAGATGAGTTTTAAGGGATACCATTTTTAATAAAGAGGGGCTTTAACCATTTTTTTTCAATAATATTTGACTAAAGAATGATGTCGTCACTTTTGCTCACCACTGTAGTTTCAGTGGTTCCTGTATTAGTCTTTAACACCACTGAGAACTTTCATCATTGCATCTTTAACATGGTGTTGTGTTGTATGTTTTTGCACCAGACTGAAACCTTTGGACATCGAGTTCATGAAACGGTTGCATGAGAAGGTCAACATCATCCCACTGATTGCCAAAGCAGATACTCTGACCCCTGAAGAGTGCCAACAGTTCAAGAAACAGGTCAGTCGGCCCACCAGTCATGTTCGTTACACTCCTGATTAAATTAGCCCATGATTTACTCCACTTTTATGATGGACAGATGCACTTTTATGATGGACAGATGCACTTTTATAGTGGTTAGATACGCTTTTATGGAGTTAAAAACGGCCATTCACTGCCGTTATAAAGCTTGGAAGAGCCAGGACATTTTTTAATATAACCGGTTGTGTTCGTCTTAAAGAAGAATGATATAAGGAAAAGGAATTTTAAATTAGCTTTAAGGAAAAGGCAAGAAGAGACAGCAGGAGTTCAGGCCTCCGGCACCGTGTGTGTGTGTGTGTGTGTGTGTTTGTGTGTGTGTGTGTGTGTGTGTGTGTGTCTTGCCATCTGTCAGAGTATTATCTCTGCAGGAATCAGGAACAGGAGCACAGAAATGACGCCCAGACGGGAAAGATCAGATTAAAAGATTTGAGCACAAATAAATAAACAGAGGATGTTCCTCAACCCTAAACACTCGCTGCTGCAGGTCCTCTGTGTGACGTTTTTATGTTTTTCTAGATTATGCGAGAAATCCTGGAGCACAAGATCAAAATCTACGAGTTTCCAGAGACGGATGATGAGGAAGAAAACAAGATTGTGAAGAAAATCAAAGTAAGAGTTCCACATTTGTGCACGCATTCCTTCCCAAATACAACAAACAATCATAATTGAAGTCTTTTGACAACATGTGTGTAATCAGGACTAGACAGTGCAAACATTTCACACACATTTGCGAATAAAAATGGATGTGTGTGAACTGGAAAATGTATTTAGGCGTACGTGTGTGAGTAAAAAGTAAGCTTAAATATTTAAACGGCATAATAAAAGTGTTTAGTGAATCACGATACAGCTTAATGTGATTATTGGCGATGATTTCATATAAGAAATATTAAGCTCACTGTTTCAGAACAATTCACAATCAATAATTACTGCACATTAATGCCAATTTATTAATCATCCACAGTTATAATTATGACTTGCATCAATTGAAGATGAAATTATGTAATTGGTGTTTGTATTGGAATATGTTTCAGGTGGTTGTAAGATACCAAAAAAAAAACGTTTTTCAGCTAAAAAGGAACTTTACATGTCATTTAATTCAATATCTAGAACATGCATTGTTTTAATGATTGTGTTTATAATATACAAAACCAATTATGGACATTGTTTTTGCGGCTTAGTTCTGAAGGATGAGTCTCGTGTTGTACTTTGTACATTTAAACACACTTATTTCAAAAGAAAAATAAGAAATATTGAGTTTTCTGTGATCTGTCCCCTTGAAATGCTGTTGAAATCTCTGAATAAAGTCTGTCCTCTAGTGTAATAGTGTAAAGATCTGAGTGAGTGTGTCCTCTAGTGTAATAGTGTAAAGATCTGAGTGTGTGTGTCCTCTAGTGTAATAGTGTAAAGATCTGAGTGAGTGTGTCCTCTAGTGTAATAGTGTAAAGATCTGAGTGAGTGTGTCCTCTAGTGTAATAGTGTAAAGATCTGAGTGTGTGTGTCCTCTAGTGTAATAGTGTAAAGATCTGAGTGTCCTCTAGTGTAATAGTGTAAAGATCTGAGTGAGTGTGTCCTCTAGTGTAATAGTGTAAAGATCTGAGTGAGTCTGTCCTCTAGTGTAATAGTGTAAAGATCTGAGTGAGTGTGTCCTCTAGTGTAATAGTGTAAAGATCTGAGTGAGTGTGTCCTCTAGTGTAATAGTGTAAAGATCTGAGTGTGTGTGTCCTCTAGTGTAATAGTGTAAAGATCTGAGTGAGTGTGTCCTCTAGTGTAATAGTGTAAAGATCTGAGTGTGTGTGTCCTCTAGTGTAATAGTGTAAAGATCTGAGTGAGTGTGTCCTCTAGTGTAATAGTGTAAAGATCTGAGTGAGTGTGTCCTCTAGTGTAATAGTGTAAAGATCTGAGTGTGTGTGTCCTCTAGTGTAATAGTGTAAAGATCTGAGTGTCCTCTAGTGTAATAGTGTAAAGATCTGAGTGAGTGTGTCCTCTAGTGTAATAGTGTAAAGATCTGAGTGAGTGTGTCCTCTAGTGTAATAGTGTAAAGATCTGAGTGGTGTGTCCTCTAGTGTAATAGTGTAAAGATCTGAGTGAGTGTGTCCTCTAGTGTAATAGTGTAAAGATCTGAGTGTTGTGTCCTCTAGTGTAATAGTGTAAAGATCTGAGTGAGTGTGTCCTCTAGTGTAATAGTGTAAAGATCTGAGTGAGTTTGTGTCCTCTAGTGTAATAGTGTAAAGATCTGAGTGTGTGTGTCCTCTAGTGTAATAGTGTAAAGATCTGAGTGAGTGTGTCCTCTAGTGTAATAGTGTAAAGATCTGAGTGTGTGTGTCCTCTAGTGTAATAGTGTAAAAAGATCTGAGTGAGTGTGTCCTCTAGTGTAATAGTGTAAAGATCTGAGTGTGTGTGTCCTCTAGTGTAATAGTGTAAAGATCTGAGTGAGTGTGTCCTCTAGTGTAATAGTGTAAAGATCTGAGTGAGTGTGTCCTCTAGTGTAATAGTGTAAAGATCTGAGTGAGTGTGTCCTCTAGTGTAATAGTGTAAAGATCTGAGTGGTGTGTCCTCTAGTTAATAGTGTAAAGATCTGAGTGTGTGTGTCCTCTAGTGTAATAGTGTAAAGATCTGAGTGTGTGTCCTCTAGTGTAATAGTGTAAAGATCTGAGTGTAGTGTGTCCTCTAGTGTAATAGTGTAAAGATCTGAGTGTGTGTGTCCTCTAGTGTAATAGTGTAAAGATCTGAGTGTAGTGTGTCCTCTAGTGTAATAGTGTAAAGATCTGAGTGAGTGTGTCCTCTAGTGAATAGTGTAAATCTGAGTGTGTCCTCTAGTGTAATAGTGTAAGATCTGAGTGTGTGTCCTCTAGTGTAATAGTGTAAAGATCTGAGTGAGTGTGTCCTCTAGTGTAATAGTGTAAAGATCTGAGTGGTGTGTCCTCTAGTGTAATAGTGTAAAGATCTGATGTGTGTCCTCTAGTGTAATAGTGTAAAGATCTGAGTGTGTGTGTCCTCTAGTGTAATAGTGTAAAGATCTGAGTGTGTGGTCCTCTAGTGTAATAGTGTAAAGATCTGAGTGTGTGTCCTCTAGTGTAATAGTGTAAAGATCTGAGTGTGTGTGTCCTCTAGTGTAATAGTGTAAAGATCTGAGTGAGTGTGTCCTCTAGTGTAATAGTGTAAAGATCTGAGTGAGTGTGTCCTCTAGTGTAATAGTGTAAAGATCTGAGTGGTGTGTCCTCTAGTAGGTAATAGTGTAGTAAGATCTAAGATGTGTGTGTCCTCTAGTGTAATAGTGTAAAGATCTGAGTGAGTGTGTCCTCTAGTGTAATAGTGTAAAGACATGGAGTAGTGACTGGTCCTCTAGTGTAATAGTGTAAAGATCTGAGTGAGTGTGTCCTCTAGTGTAATAGTGTAAAGATCTGAGTGTGTGTGTCCTCTAGTGTAATAGTGTAAAGATCTGAGTGGTGTGTCCTCTAGTGTAATAGTGTAAAGATCTGAGTGTGTTGTCCTCTAGTGTAATAGTGTAAAGATCTGAGTGTGTGTTTTCCTCTAGTGTAATAGTGTAAAGATCTGATCTGAGTGAGTGTGTCCTCTAGTGTAATAGTGTAAAGATCTGAGTGTGTGTGTCCTCTAGTGTAATAGTGTAAAGATCTGAGTGGTGTGTCCTCTAGTGTAATAGTGTAAAGATCTGAGTGAGTGTGTCCTCTAGTGTAATAGTGTAAAGATCTGAGTGAGTGTGTCCTCTAGTGTAATAGTGTAAAGATCTGAGTGTGTGTGTCCTCTAGTGTAATAGTGTAAAGATCTGATGTGTCCGATGTGTAGATCCCTCTAGTGTAATAGTGTAAAGATCTGAGTGTGTGTGTCCTCTAGTGTAATAGTGTAAAGATCTGAGTGGTGTGTCCTCTAGTGTAATAGTGTAAAGATCTGAGTGAGTGTGTCCTCTAGTGTAATAGTGTAAAGATCTGAGTGTGTGTGTCCTCTAGTGTAATAGTGTAAAGATCTGAGTGATGTGTGTCCTCTAGTGTAATAGTGTAAAGATCTGAGTGAGTGTGTGTCCTCTAGTGTAATAGTGTAAAGATCTGAGTGTAGTGTTGTCCTCTAGTGTAATAGTGTAAAGATCTGAGTGTGTGTGTCCTCTAGTGTAATAGTGTAAAGATCTGAGTGTGTGTGTCCTCTAGTTGTAATAGTGTAAAGATCTGAGTGTGTGTGTCCTCTAGTGTAATAGTGTAAAGATCTGAGTGGTGTGTCCTCTAGTGTAATAGTGTAAAGATCTGAGTGTGTGTGTCCTCTAGTGTAATAGTGTAAAGATCTGAGTGGTGTGTTCCTCTAGTGTAATAGTGTAAAGATCTGAGTGGTGTGTCCTCTAGTGTAATAGTGTAAAGATCTGAGTGGTGTGTCCTCTAGTGTAATAGTGTAAAGATCTGAGTGTGTGTGTCCTCTAGTGTAATAGTGTAAAGATCTGAGTGTGTGTGTCCTCTAGTGTAATAGTGTAAAGATCTGAGTGGTGTGTCCTCTAGTGTAATAGTGTAAAGATCTGAGTGGTGTGTCCTCTAGTGTAATAGTGTAAAGATCTGAGTGTGTGTGTCCTCTAGTGTAATAGTGTAAAGATCTGAGTGGTGTGTCCTCTAGTGTAATAGTGTAAAGATCTGAGTGTGTGTCCTGTGTTTGTCCATCTAGTGTCTAATAGTGTAGATCTGAGTGTAGTGTCCTCTATGTATAGTGTAAAGATCTGAGTGTGCTCAGTGTAATATGAAGATCTGAGTGTGTGTCCTCTAGTGTAATAGTGTAAAGATCTGAGTGAGTGTGTCCTCTAGTGTAATAGTGTAAAGATCTGAGTGTGTGTGTCCTCTAGTGTAATAGTGTAAAGATCTGAGTGTGTGTGTCCTCTAGTGTAATAGTGTAAAGATCTGGGGGCGATAGTTAAGATCTGTGTGTGTCCTCTAGTGTAATAGTGTAAAGATCTGAGTGTGTGTGTCCTCTAGTGTAATAGTGTAAAGATCTGAGTGTGTGTGTCCTCTAGTGTAATAGTGTAAAGATCTGAGTGTGGTCCTCTAGTGTAATAGTGTAAAGATCTGAGTGTGTGTGTCCTCTAGTGTAATAGTGTAAAGATCTGAGTAGTGTGTGTCCTCTAGTGTAATAGTGTAAAGATCTGAGTGTGTGTGTCCTCTAGTGTAATAGTGTAAAGATCTGAGTGAGTGTGTCCTCTAGTGTAATAGTGTAAAGATCTGAGTGTGTGTGTCCTCTAGTGTAATAGTGTAAAGATCTGAGTGAGTGTGTCCTCTAGTGTAATAGTGTAAAGATCTGAGTGAGTGTGTCCTCTAGTGTAATAGTGTAAAGATCTGAGTGTGTGTGTCCTCTAGTGTAATAGTGTAAAGATCTGAGTGTGTCCTCTAGTGTAATAGTGTAAAGATCTGAGTGAGTGTGTCCTCTAGTGTAATAGTGTAAAGATCTGAGTGAGTGTGTCCTCTAGTGTAATAGTGTAAAGATCTGAGTGTGTGTGTCCTCTAGTGTAATAGTGTAAAGATCTGAGTGTGTGTGTCCTCTAGTGTAATAGTGTAAAGATCTGAGTGTGTGTGTCCTCTAGTGTAATAGTGTAAAGATCTGAGTGAGTGTGTCCTCTAGTGTAATAGTGTAAAGATCTGAGTGTGTGTGTCCTCTAGTGTAATAGTGTAAAGATCTAAATGAGTGTGTCCTCTAGTGTAATAGTGTAAAGATCTGAGTGTGTGTGTGTCCTCTAGTGTAATAGTGTAAAGATCTGAGTGAGTGTGTCCTCTAGTGTAATAGTGTAAAGATCTGAGTGTGTCCTCTAGTGTAATAGTGTAAAGATCTGAGTGTGTGTGTCCTCTAGTGTAATAGTGTAAAGATCTGAGTGTGTGTGTCCTCTAGTGTAATAGTGTAAAGATCTGAGTGTGTCCTCTAGTGTAATAGTGTAAAGATCTGAGTGTGTGTGTCCTCTAGTGTAATAGTGTAAAGATCTGAGTGTGTGTGTGTCCTCTAGTGTAATAGTGTAAAGATCTGAGTGTGTGTGTCCTCTAGTGTAATAGTGTAAAGATCTGAGTGAGTGTGTCCTCTAGTGTAATAGTGTAAAGATCTGAGTGTGTGTGTCCTCTAGTGTAATAGTGTAAAGATCTGAGTGTGTGTGTCCTCTAGTGTAATAGTGTAAAGATCTGAGTGTGTGTGTCCTCTAGTGTAATAGTGTAAAGATCTGAGTGTGTGTGTCCTCTAGTGTAATAGTGTAAAGATCTGAGTGTGTGTGTCCTCTAGTGTAATAGTGTAAAGATCTGAGTGAGTGTGTCCTCTAGTGTAATAGTGTAAAGATCTGAGTGTGTGTGTCCTCTAGTGTAATAGTGTAAAGATCTGAGTGTGTGTGTCCTCTAGTGTAATAGTGTAAAGATCTGAGTGAGTGTGTCCTCTAGTGTAATAGTGTAAAGATCTGAGTGTGTGTGTCCTCTAGTGTAATAGTGTAAAGATCTGAGTGTGTGTGTCCTCTAGTGTAATAGTGTAAAGATCTGAGTGAGTGTGTCCTCTAGTGTAATAGTGTAAAGATCTGAGTGTGTGTGTCCTCTAGTGTAATAGTGTAAAGATCTGAGTGTGTCCTCTAGTGTAATAGTGTAAAGATCTGAGTGTGTGTGTCCTCTAGTGTAATAGTGTAAAGATCTGAGTGTGTGTCCTCTAGTGTAATAGTGTAAAGATCTGAGTGTGTGTGTCCTCTAGTGTAATAGTGTAAAGATCTGAGTGAGTGTGTCCTCTAGTGTAATAGTGTAAAGATCTGAGTGTGTGTGTCCTCTAGTGTAATAGTGTAAAGATCTGAGTGTGTGTGTCCTCTAGTGTAATAGTGTAAAGATCTGAGTGAGTGTGTCCTCTAGTGTAATAGTGTAAAGATCTGAGTGTGTGTGTCCTCTAGTGTAATAGTGTAAAGATCTGAGTGTGTGTGTCCTCTAGTGTAATAGTGTAAAGATCTGAGTGTGTGTGTCCTCTAGTGTAATAGTGTAAAGATCTGAGTGAGTGTGTCCTCTAGTGTAATAGTGTAAAGATCTGAGTGTGTGTGTCCTCTAGTGTAATAGTGTAAAGATCTGAGTGAGTGTGTCCTCTAGTGTAATATAGGCTTGCCGCGATAGACGGTGTTGACGGTGTTACCGGTTTTAAGCCCCATCACCGGTGACATCACTTTTCCACCATGACACCGCGATGTCTTGACTTTTTTAAAGTAGGCTATTCGTTTTTGCTAAAATATTTATTTGAATTAATTATAAATATAAATAATAATTATCAATTATTTAGTTCAGAAGAGAGCATACATTATAATTAAAAACTGTACTGCGCAGTGCGTGCCAAGAGCCATCACGTCACAGATCAGCAAGCATCAGGAGTCAAATTCCATTTAGCACGTGTGGAGATGAGAACGAGTCAAACTACAGTAACTGGGCACTGCAGTGAAACATCGACCGCAGAAGCCAGACACACAGGTACAACAATCAATTAGTAGGCTACTGCCAAAGAACGTATATTGCTATGCGGAGTGTGGAGCGCGCACTGCATGGCAGGGAGGCGCTGGCGTGAACACTTGCATTTTCCTATCAACATGGAAACAACTTAAAATACTCTATCATTTCTGGCCATACAGAAAATAATAATATATTAGTCGCAACTACTTATATTGGTCTCAAACTCAAAATAACAAGACAACGTTTTGCTTTTGTAAAATAAAATAAAACAATCAGGCGCGGTTTCATGGTCTCCGTGAACTGGAGCGTGAGAACTGAAACAAAATATCTAGCCTAGGCTAAAGCTTGAAATGTCCGCTTTAAAACGAACAAATTCGAATCGAAAGCTAATACCTTCTGATGATGTAGGCTAATCCGAATGAAAGATGCATTTCTCTCTAAAGATGCATCCGTTACAGCGGAGATGGAGATATGTTTAACCGACACTGGTTTAGAAAACACTAGTTTATTAATAAACAATTAAAATGCCTCGTTATTTTTTCAGACACATTTATTATTAGCCTATAAATCACCTTTCTGTAGCTTATGCTGTGGTTCCAGAGACATAGGCCTATATTTTTTCCCGCAGTGCTGAATGAGAAGAGCCATGGCTCTTCTCATTCAGCACTGCGGGAAAAATATCATTTCCAGGTTCTAATTTGGCCTTAGAAAACCAGTCAAATCTAAAAAAAAAATCATATTAATTTGTGAATATTTTAAATGTTTAATAAAGGGGTAAAAGTCATAAACAAAAATCCGAAAATCCGTTAATATAGGCTATAGGATATTGCGCAGCATTGTGGTGTGTACAGTTCTAATTTAAATTTTGGTGTTCAACTTTGCAAATACAACAACCGTTCATTTTTTGTTTTGCAAAATTACGGGTTAAAAAAGGAAAAACGAATGGATACAAAAGTAGGCCTACAATGACCGTTTGGACAGAATGCGAGACATAGTTATTTATTAAATTCATAAAAAAGAAACAATAATTACAGGAATAGCCTACCTAAACCTCAAAGAAATGCCACAATCAAGACATCGGAGCAGAAATGAGGGAGAAACACCCAGAAACTCCTGGCTATATGCCGTTCGCAAGAGGAAAAAAAGGACGTTTTAGTCGCATAACATCGGTTAATGGAAACGCCGTCATTTCGCAATAGTTTTTACTCAGTCTACATGTTCTTGACTGCAAGACTGTCTTTGTCATGAAGTCTGTCTTTGTCTCAACTGTCATGTTCTTTGACTCTAGACTACAAGCAATGTTAATAAATGCCAATTTATAGTGTGTTTTAGAGTGCTGTCATTTATGTAGGCTAAGGTCCTTTTTGAAGTTTTTATTTTATATTCGTCTCTTATTTATTTGGTTTTATCTTATTTAAACTTTGTGTAATTTATTTAGGCCTATTTTATTTTCTTATTCGTTAAAAAACGTTTTATGGTTCTTATTTGTTTGGGCCCACAGTTTGCCGATTTTCACTTTTTTCAGCCTATGCATGGGGGTATTTTTATTCATTCGTTATGCTAATAAAAGTTCTGTCTATAAATACAGTTTTATTGTCAGCGAGTTTTTTTTTTTTTTTTTTTGTCCATTCAAGCAATTGACGCTGAATTGCCAATTGACGCTTATTTCGAAAGTGAAAGTAGCCTAAACGCGCACGCATTTAAAAGCTATTTAACTCCCCCGCCCCGCCCCCCACGGTGACACCGGGATTACCGGTGTTGTCACACGTCGATTAACCGGTGGAAAATTTTCCTCACCGCGGCAACCCTAGTGTAATAGTGTAAAGATCTGAGTGTGTGTGTCCTCTAGTGTAATAGTGTAAAGATCTGAGTGTGTGTGTCCTCTAGTGTAATAGTGTAAAGATCTGAGTGTGTGTGTCCTCTAGTGTAATAGTGTAAAGATCTGAGTGTGTCCTCTAGTGTAATAGTGTAAAGATCTGAGTGTGTGTGTCCTCTAGTGTAATAGTGTAAAGATCTGAGTGTGTGTGTCCTCTAGTGTAATAGTGTAAAGATCTGAGTGTGTGTGTCCTCTAGTGTAATAGTGTAAAGATCTGAGTGAGTGTGTCCTCTAGTGTAATAGTGTAAAGATCTGAGTGTGTGTGTCCTCTAGTGTAATAGTGTAAAGATCTAAATGAGTGTGTCCTCTAGTGTAATAGTGTAAAGATCTGAGTGTGTGTGTCCTCTAGTGTAATAGTGTAAAGATCTGAGTGTGTGTGTCCTCTAGTGTAATAGTGTAAAGATCTGAGTGTGTGTGTCCTCTAGTGTAATAGTGTAAAGATCTGAGTGTGTGTGTCCTCTAGTGTAATAGTGTAAAGATCTGAGTGAGTGTGTCCTCTAGTGTAATAGTGTAAAGATCTGAGTGTGTGTGTCCTCTAGTGTAATAGTGTAAAGATCTGAGTGAGTGTGTCCTCTAGTGTAATAGTGTAAAGATCTAAATGAGTGTGTCCTCTAGTGTAATAGTGTAAAGATCTGAGTGAGTGTGTCCTCTAGTGTAATAGTGTAAAGATCTGAGTGTGTGTGTCCTCTAGTGTAATAGTGTAAAGATCTGAGTGTGTGTGTCCTCTAGTGTAATAGTGTAAAGATCTGAGTGTGTGTGTCCTCTAGTGTAATAGTGTAAAGATCTGAGTGTGTGTGTCCTCTAGTGTAATAGTGTAAAGATCTGAGTGTGTGTGTCCTCTAGTGTAATAGTGTAAAGATCTGAGTGTGTCCTCTAGTGTAATAGTGTAAAGATCTGAGTGTGTGTGTCCTCTAGTGTAATAGTGTAAAGATCTGAGTGTGTGTGTCCTCTAGTGTAATAGTGTAAAGATCTGAGTGTGTGTGTCCTCTAGTGTAATAGTGTAAAGATCTGAGTGAGTGTGTCCTCTAGTGTAATAGTGTAAAGATCTGAGTGTGTGTGTCCTCTAGTGTAATAGTGTAAAGATCTGAGTGTGTGTGTCCTCTAGTGTAATAGTGTAAAGATCTGAGTGTGTGTGTCCTCTAGTGTAATAGTGTAAAGATCTGAGTGTGTGTGTCCTCTAGTGTAATAGTGTAAAGATCTGAGTGAGTGTGTCCTCTAGTGTAATAGTGTAAAGATCTGAGTGTGTGTGTCCTCTAGTGTAATAGTGTAAAGATCTGAGTGTGTGTGTCCTCTAGTGTAATAGTGTAAAGATCTGAGTGTGTGTGTCCTCTAGTGTAATAGTGTAAAGATCTGAGTGTGTGTGTCCTCTAGTGTAATAGTGTAAAGATCTGAGTGAGTGTGTCCTCTAGTGTAATTGTGTAGAGATCTGAGTGAGTGTCCTCTAGTGTAATAGTGTAAAGATCTGAGTGTGTGTGTCCTCTAGTGTAATAGTGTAAAGATCTGAGTGTGTGTGTCCTCTAGTGTAATAGTGTAAAGATCTGAGTGTGTGTGTCCTCTAGTGTAATAGTGTAAAGATCTGAGTGTGTGTGTCCTCTAGTGTAATAGTGTAAAGATCTGAGTCAGTGTGTCCTCTAGTGTAATAGTGTAAAGATCTGAGTGAGTGTGTCCTCTAGTGTAATAGTGTAAAGATCTGAGTGTGTGTTGTCCTCTAGTGTAATAGTGTAAAGATCTGAGTGTGTGTGTCCTCTAGTGTAATAGTGTAAAGATCTGAGTGTGTGTGTCCTCTAGTGTAATAGTGTAAAGATCTGAGTGTGTGTGTGTCCTCTAGTGTAATAGTGTAAAGATCTGAGTGAGTGTGTCCTCTAGTGTAATAGTGTAAAGATCTGAGTGAGTGTGTCCTCTAGTGTAATAGTGTAAAGATCTGAGTGAGTGTGTCCTCTAGTGTAATAGTGTAAAGATCTGAGTGTGTGTGTCCTCTAGTGTAATTGTGTAAAGATCTGAGTGTGTGTGTCCTCTAGTGTAATAGTGTAAAGATCTGAGTGAGTGTGTCCTCTAGTGTAATAGTGTAAAGATCTGAGTGAGTGTGTCCTCTAGTGTAATAGTGTAAAGATCTGAGTGTGTGTGTCCTCTAGTGTAATAGTGTAAAGATCTGAGTGTGTGTGTCCTCTAGTGTAATAGTGTAAAGATCTGAGTGAGTGTGTCCTCTAGTGTAATAGTGTAAAGATCTGAGTGAGTGTGTCCTCTAGTGTAATAGTGTAAAGATCTGAGTGTGTGTGTCCTCTAGTGTAATAGTGTAAAGATCTGAGTGAGTGTGTCCTCTAGTGTAATAGTGTAAAGATCTGAGTGTGTGTGTCCTCTAGTGTAATAGTGTAAAGATCTGAGTGTGTGTGTCCTCTAGTGTAATAGTGTAAAGATCTGAGTGTGTGTGTCCTCTAGTGTAATAGTGTAAAGATCTGAGTGGTGTGTCCTCTAGTGTAATAGTGTAAAGATCTGAGTGTGTGTGTGTCCTCTAGTGTAATAGTGTAAAGATCTGAGTGAGTGTGTCCTCTAGTGTAATAGTGTAAAGATCTGAGTGTGTGTGTCCTCTAGTGTAATAGTGTAAAGATCTGAGTGTGTGTGTCCTCTAGTGTAATAGTGTAAAGATCTGAGTGAGTGTGGTCCTCTAGTGTAATAGTGTTAAGATCTGAGTGTGTGTGTCCTCTAGTGTAATAGTGTAAAGATCTGAGTGTGTGTGTCCTCTAGTGTAATAGTGTAAAGATCTGAGTGTGTGTGTCCTTAGTGTAATAGTGTAAAGATCTGAGTGTGTGTGTCCTCTAGTGTAATAGTGTAAAGATCTGAGTGTGTGTGTCCTCTAGTGTAATAGTGTAAAGATCTGAGTGTGTGTGTCCTCTAGTGTAATAGTGTAAAGATCTGAGTGTGTGTTCCTCTAGTGTAATAGTGTAAAGATCTGAGTGTGAGTGTGTCCTCTAGTGTAATAGTGTAAAGATCTGAGTGTGTGTGTCCTCTAGTGTAATAGTGTAAAGATCTGAGTGTGTGTGTCCTCTAGTGTAATAGTGTAAAGATCTGAGTGTGTGTGTCCTCTAGTGTAATAGTGTAAAGATCTGAGTGAGTGTGTGTCCTCTAGTGTAATTGTGTAAAGATCTGAGTGAGTGTGTGAACTGTACATTCACTGAAATCTGCCACGCTAGTGTTGCTTTAGCACACAGATTCCTCGTGGACAGCCATCCGTGAGTCTTGCTTCTAGTACTGGGAAAGCTTTGTATATGTATTGTGTCGTTATTTTTAACAAAAAAATGTTAAATAAGAACCATGATTTTTTTTTAAAAAATTTAATGTGGACATAAACCCTGAGTGGAGAGCACTTTATAAACCACCGTTGGCAAAAAGACTTTGAGTGGAGAATCCTTCAATGCTTTTATTTCTATTTTAATCCTGGATTGATGCTGAATGTCATTAATGCACTGAGAGAGGAAACATTTTTCATGCATTTGTAAATTAAGCAAGATTAGAGCCTTTATTTCTGTCATTCTCTAGGAAATATTTTTTTATGGAACTTATTCTACAGTGTTATTTATTTTTCGGTTTTAAATGTGTTGAAAAAAAGATGTTTATGTCAGTTGTTGAATTTTGTTTCAACAAAACTCTCTCTCTCTCTCTCTCTCTCTCTCTCTCTCTCCTCTCTCTCTCTCTCTCTCTCTCACTTTCACACACTCTCACTCTCTTACTCACTCACTCTCTCTCACACACACACAGGATCGGTTGCCCCTGGCTGTGGTTGGGAGTAACACTATCATCGAGGCGAATGGGAAGAAGGTCAGAGGTCGGCAGTATCCGTGGGGTGTGGCAGAAGGTGCTCGTTCTCAGAGTTTACAGTTTTAATCTCGCATGTGCAGACGTTTCGGCTGAGAAGGTTACATTAAAATAAAAAACTATGGATGGTAATTTTGCTTTTTGTGAAGAATTAGTTAATTTGAGAATATTTAATAAAACTCGGCCCTGGAAAACCTGAAAATTAGTGGTGTCAACAATAATCGATTCGGCAATGCATCGCAATGCGGGAAATGCACGATTCAGCATCGATGCGGCAAAGTGCCATAATCGATTATGTCACTGTTTATTTTCTGGCCTTGGAAAATAAAGTTTTGAAGTTTCAATTACTTCCGGGGGCATAATAACAATAAAGATGGCTGAGGTGGAGGGAGATGACCACGTTTGAAAATGCCATATTCAATACCCTGTACCAATCAATTTTATTTTATTTAATGACATTGATGTCAAAAATACAGGAGTTATAATACACACATAGCAGCCAATAAAATCTGTTGTTCAATATGCTTGTTTTGCCTCATGGCTGATGAAAAATGTGCCTTGTTGTGTGCAGTAGAATTGTGATGCATCGCAATGCATCGTAGAATCGAATTGAATCGAATCGTTACCTGGTCAATCGTAATCGAATCGAATTGTGAGGGCAGTGCCAATGCACACCCCTACTGAAAATATTAGGAAATTATTCCTGGATATTTAATCTTAAAGTTTCTGTAGTAAATATACGATTGTGAATGCAATTTTTTTTTTTAAGTAAGCATTTATTAAATTGATCGAACGTTACAGTAGACTTTTTCAAAATCTTTTTCAAATAAATGGTGTTCTTTTGATTCATCCTGAATCCTGAAAAAATAGTGTAATGGTCTTCAAAAAATCGGAACGTTTTCAACTGAGATAATAATCATAAATGTTTCTTGAGCATCAAATCATCATATTATAGTGATTTCTGAAGGATCATGTGACACTGAAGACTGGAGTAATGATGATAAATTCAGCTTTGATCACAGGAATAATTACACTTTACTATATATTCACATAGAAAACACTTTTTTACTGTTGTTTTTCCTGATATGTTTATATGCTGAAATTGCTGTTTGTGAGGTCAATCTCTGTCCAGATATCACAACTATAAATGTCATTTGAATAATCTCTCGATGTGTTTAAATCTTGATTCTTGTTCTTTTCTGCCCAGTTGAGAATGGAGACCACTGTGATTTCACACTCGTGAGGAACATGCTCATCAGGTAAAAACATCTCATGCCTTTATGCATCTAATGTAATGACATGCATGCTTTAAGCACAGTTCAGTTGTTCTCATATAATGGTATTAATGCAGACAGATCAATATTATTGTTGAATATTAGATGTAATATTAAAAGTATGCTGTGTTTTGTGTCAGAACACACATGCAGGACCTCAAGGACGTGACGAATAACGTCCATTATGAGAACTACAGAAGCAGAAAGCTGGCGGCCGTCACATGCAACGGCATCGACAACAACAGGACCCGAGGCCAGCTCACCAAGTAAGCCGTTTACTGATATTATATCACTAATATTAAGCTATTGAATCAAGAACATGCACTTTAATGCAATGTTTGTATTAGCATATGTTTCAGATGGTTGTAAGAAAGTATATTTTAGCTTTTCTCATGTGTGTGAATGAGCAGCTGGAAGCAGCGAAGACATTTCAAAATAAGAGTCCTGGTGTATTTCTAGATTGTTGATAATTAAAAGTCCTGCATTTTGCAGAATTTATTTTTTATTATTTTTACTATGATTAAAATAATCTTTATCTGGCATTTAATTCAATATTTAGAATAAACATAAATTCATAAGTATTACATAAATACAGTTTGAATTAAAAATATTTGAAAACTGTTGTTTTTGTGTTCACATAAATTAAATAATTTTGCTTGTAAATGTCTCTCCGTATAAGAAAAATGATTTAGAAAATTTTCATTGCACTCCTAAATTTTTCTAATTATTATTTTATCAGGGGTGAAGCAATCGTCAAGCATTAAAATAAACCCAATATAACCGCATTAACTTTAATGCTGAACGTTTGTAAAGTGGGAGACAAATGCTTTTTGATGGAGACCCTTCATTTCCCTGAATTAGTTTTTTTATTTAAGTGATGCTCAGTTGGCAAACAGCATTGTAATATTTAATGTTGCATCATATCCTGTTGTCTGGTAAAACAGAGAGAAACTGTAAGCGTTTGTGGCCGGCCTACTTCTGTTTTAAATATCAACATGAAATGCCTTTAACGAGTCGAACCGGATGTTCATTTATAGGAATATGCAGTGCAATACTTTATTTGGTAACAGTTTCTATGAAGCCATGCTTATAAATATAAATGGGGCTGTAATTCATTCTAAGTATTACTATTCTATAAATATATTTATAAAGACTTGATAAGACCTATACTGCATTATAAGAACAGTTATAGTTACAATTATATTATAAGTCATGTATTTGCTTTTTCAATGTGCATGCTCATAATCCATTCACTTATTTATAAATGATTAAATATGAAATAGTTCCAGAGAAACTTGTTTGCTGTCCAAATTAGTTATTAATTATGTCTTTAATGGCTAATATTTGCATTACAGGTCATGAATGGTGATTTATGATTTATTGAAATCTATATCTCCTCATATATGCCTGGTATTGCTTATAGTAGTTCGAAATTATACTTTTAAAATATTGTTGCTAGTGTGTAACATTGAAAGGTTTGATTCCAGTTTTTTTCCCCATTATTTTATTATAGGAATTATTGATTTTTTTTTTATATACAGGAATTACAGTTCATTAGTTAAATTGTACAAGTAAACAACTTAAAATTTATAATGAGCACATTTTCATGATTCTTAACATTTGTTTTAGGAAAATTGCATCCTATGTTTTCTTAAAGCCATCAATGATGCATTTATAGCGGTTAGTAACTGTATTATCACTCACAATAAGTATTTATAAGAACACAACACGGCTATTAATAACAATATATTCACTTATTTGACAGAAATAAATCTGAAGTACTAAATTCATTGCAAATATAATAATATTATAGCAATGCACACAGGATCTTTATAAGTACATTAATTGGATCCATACGACTGACTAATATTTATTAATCAGTGTATAATGGATTATGAGCATACGCATTGAAAACGCAAATGCATAATCCAGTATAGGTCGTAATAAGTCTTTATAAATGTATTTATAAAATAGTAATAAGTATAAATTGAGTTATAATTCATTATAATGGGCTTCATAGAAAGTGCTACCCTTTATTTTATCCATTTGCAGCAAGGGTTAGGATTGCTAAAAAGTGTGATTGAAAAATATAAGAAATTAAAATATGTAATATGATATATATAAATGGGGTCGATTTTGATTTCAAGTTGACTTGTACTCTCCAGATCTCTTAAATAGCTTGAAAACTAGCCTTTGACTCTAAGTTTGAGATCTTCACAGTTTTCTGTGGCCGATAACTCCTAATTTCAGAAGTGTAACTCTTAACCCAAGCACACATGCATGAGTCTTCACATCTAACTGAACGATCCTGCAGGA
Organism: Chrosomus eos; assembly: GCA_036326025.1. NCBI lineage: Eukaryota > Metazoa > Chordata > Actinopteri > Cypriniformes > Leuciscidae > Chrosomus > Chrosomus eos. The sequence continues at coordinate 1,112,684 of CM070831.1, read as the reverse complement.
AACCACATGACAAGTGTTAGTCACACTTGACTTTGTCTGCTTCTGTTCACACATTATTTTGCTCTTTAGTGTATGATTTGCAGCATGCTAAGTGTGTGTGTTTTTGTTTTTTAGAGATGACACGGTTGACGGCATGTAAGTGGTCATTTATATTTCTCCCGAATCCGTGTGTAGTGCGGATCCTCTCTTCCTCTGGGAACCGTGTCTGTCGTCATCCCTCCTTTTCCCACTATTATAGAGCTTGTGATCAAGATCCTCACGTTCCAGGAACCGTGTCTGGGTTTGAGAACAGATTGATTGACTGATGCATCACAAGTGTTTCTCCAACTTTGATTCACAGAACAATTCAAAGCAACAATTTGCACAAGAAATTAATTCTGCTTATATTTCATTAAAGGATAATTCGGGTATTTAGCACTTTGAGTCTATTTTCTAGTGTGTTTTGGATGAGCTAGAGTGGTGGACACAGAAATGTTGACGATGGGTCCTGTCTCGACTTTTTGACTCTTTTAGAATCGCCTCTGAGCGCTTCAGAGTGGCTGTCTATGGGCATGCACAAACATGTGCTTAAAACAACCCAACGTTCGTTTTCAAAACTGTGACACTCACCGAGTGGTTAGTGGTGTTCGTTGATGATTAAAAACAAATATATCGGCGCAATGTATGATTTCAATCCGTGTTATTTGCTATAGTGGAACTATTTTTTCAGATTCCTCACAACCGCGTATAAACTTCCGCTGGATATTTGAGTCTGAAGCGTTAGCACACTCCCGACCACTAGATGGCGACACCACTTTGCCGCAGTTCTGCTCACGCTAGCCTTCTGAGAGACGGAGAACCGAGCGAAAACACTACAACCAAATGTAAACAGACCCTTTCCGTTCCCGGTAGCGCAGTAATATCAGCGAGCACTGAGTCCTCCAACAGACATCAATGCGATTTTACTAAATGCCAAATAAAACACGACAGAAACTGTATTTCGCTACGCTACTTGTTTTTAATCATCAGCGAACACCACTAACCACTCGATGAGTGTCACAGTTTTGAAAACGAACGTTGGGTTGTTTTAAGCACATGTTTGTGCATGCCCATAGACAGCCACTCTGAAGCGCTCAGAGGCGATTCTAAAAGAGTCAAAAAGTCGAGACAGGACCCATCGTCAACATTTCTGTGTCCACCACTCTAGCTCATCCAAAACACACTAGAAAATAGACTCAAAGTGTTAAATACCCGAATTATCCTTTAATAACAGTCCCTACAGGATTTCACGCATTTTTTTGTGTGATTTTGTGGTGATAATTTCCAGAATTATGAGCAAATTTTGCAATATATATATATTTTTTAATAATTAGGATGCCACATGTACCATATGTGTTATGTTAGATGCACAATAGTCTAAATCCTCGTGAAAATAATGCATTACAGCTTTGAATAAATTAGGGATAATTTAATTAGATAATAATTATTTATTTTGGTGATTTAAAAGTTTTTTTTGTGATTTATTTTGCAGTGAAATTATGCAGGATCGCACCAAAATCCGACATTTTGTTGATTTTTTTTGTTGTATTCCGCGATTTGTGAAAAACTGGAGGGACTGTAATAAGAGCTAATAATTGTTTTGAGTGGCAAAAATGGAGATGCATCATCATTTCAATCCAAATATGTTCCATCCGCTCCCCTTCGCAGCTTTCCTGCTCCGCTCGCTCACTGATCAGCACAAGCTTTGGCCATTAACAGCTTCAGTTCCTCTGGAATCCGATGTGTGTGTGTTCTTCCTCCTCCTCCCTGTGCCTGAGACTGAAGCGCAGAGATGTTCTGTGGTCACGGGTGTCACACACACACATGCGCACACACACACAGATGGGGTTGTTGATCGTGTGTGTTTATGGCAGGAGTCCCCTGGCCCAGATGGAGGAGGAGAGGCGAGAGCATGTGTCGAAGATGAAGAAGATGGAGATGGAGATGGAGCAGGTCTTCGAGATGAAGGTCAAGGAGAAGATCCAGAAGCTGAAAGATTCAGAGGCAGAGGTACGCACGCACGCACGCACACACACACACTCTCTCTCGTGCACACATACTCACACGCGCGCACACACACACTTAGCTAACTTATAACCACTTAGCTGCTATATAACTATATATAACATATAACCAAAAGCTGCTTTGAAACGATGTGTATATTAAAAGCGCTGTGTAAGTAAAGCTGTCTTGACGTTTGTGTGATCTTCAGCTCCAGCGACGCCACGAGCAGATGAAGAAGAACCTGGAGGCTCAGCATAAGGAGCTGGAGGAGAGGAGACGTCAGTTCGAGGACGAGCGGTCGACCTGGGAGACCCAGCAGAGGATCCTGGAGCAGCAGAAGATGTACGTCACACATCACTGCGTCTTTCTGCTGCGTTCACCAGCGCTTCAGCGCAAAAACAGTCACATCATATACAAATCCAGATTAGTATTTAATATTAAATATTAATAGTATTAGTACTATTGCCACAGATACACCCGTGCGACTCGAGACTGGGTTCCTGATCCAGGGTCACATGTGTGTTGAGACATACAAAAAATACACTTTATTTATTTATTTTCAGATTTTTTTAAATAAGAGTAAGCAATATAACCATTTAAACTAAATTGTTACACTTTTTGCATTTACCTGAGAGTAAACCGTGGCTTTACACATGAAATTATGATGATCTATATTAGTCTCGATATGATCATTCTGAAATTAAAATAAAATGATAAATTAAAGTCTTTAGATCGTAAAGTTCATAAACCAAACGGTGTAAATATGAAAAATGAAAGCGGGTTTGAACTGTTTATCATCTTCATCTGGAAGAAACCGTTTAAAGCTTTTATAAAGCTGATGATGTTTTGTCAGGAAAAATAGTTTAGTTTTCATAAATTTACTTTGTTCTGCACAGTCATGGGTTAAAGTTCAAATATTATGTTATCTCATATTATATGGTCTTATAAATGTAATTTAATGATATATTCTATTAAAATTTCTCATTACTATTGATAAAAATATATATATATATTTTGCGTCACACTGATTTGTGCTGTAGTTCTTGTAACATTTGACATTTTTAAGAATTTCTTTATTTTTTAATTAATATAAAGGGAGTCAATGAAGTAACCGCGTGGTAAAAACATGTTAACAATCGCAATCTAAAAATTGTGTGCATTCTCTCATTAATGAGAAGTAACTGATCAGATACAATATGGTTTTATTTATGATAAAATATGAAGTTATGACAGTTTTTTATCCACAGTTTTTAATGCTTTACGAGTGTTAAAGTGAGGTTAATCGATGAAGCTGTTAGAATGCATGATTCCAACTTATTTTTAAAATAAATGTAACAGTGGAATCCGTGGTGAAAAACTACATTACCCATGATGCTCTACAGAAAATTCCACCAATCAGAGTCACAATAAGCAAACACACACAGCACTCCCATGAAGCATGTGAATGATGCTTGTAAAATACTTCATAGCTTTTTTTAAATCCAATATGAGAGAAAATAATGGAAAAAATTAGTGATGGGCAACAATAAATCTTTCTTAATCGCATCCAAAATAAAAGTTTGCATAATATATGTGTGTGTACTTTGTATAATTATTTTGTGTATATATAAATACACACACACATGCATGCATGTATATATTTAAGAAAAAAATGTTATTTATATATTTAAAATATTTATATATAAATATTTATACATAATTTATATTAAATATAAATATTTTATAAATAACCAATTTTTCTTAAATATATACATGCATGTACAAAATAATTTTCCACAGTGTACACACACACACACACACACATATATATATATATATATATATATATATATATATATATATATATATATATATATATATATATATATATATATATATATATATATATTATGTATGTATATATATATGTGTATGTAAACACAAACTTATAACACAAATACAAACAAAATGCGATCATCATTGTTCTGTTGTTTCCCACGCAGGACTTTGGACAAGAATAAGAAGAAAGGGAAGATCTTCTAAAAATGCCCCGGTTGTTCTCATTGGCCAATCCTCTTTTCAGTTGGTGGACCGTCAGGAACGTCACGCCAAACACACACACCTAACCAGCTGATATACTCCAGATCTCTATTTTAATGATGACGTACTGAATAACGAGTCTCGTAACAGAGCGAGGCTGTGCTTTATTCCCTGTTAAACTGTAAACTGCAGGAGCGTGTGGCCAAAGCTTACTGTAAACACACACACACACACACACGACTGCTGGAAAACACATTATTTGCTTATTCGGCTTATGATTTAGTTTTTCTCTTATTGCAGAAGTGTTTCCGAACTATAGTGTCTGTCTAGTCCAGATCCTTTGAACACCTCCTATAACTTCATTAATGTTATTTCAGTTATTTTTTATATATTATATATAAATATGTATACGTACACCAAGACAGCTACCGTAATATTTTTTTGTATGTTTATTAGGATACAATACGCAGACTGGTGTGTGTGAATACATGTGTGTGTGACTCTGTTTCAGCATGTGTGTGTGTGCTGTACTGTATTTACTGAACCAGTCCAAAGCTTCTTTTGCTTTCTTATGTTCTCCATCTATGTATTTTTAATTTTATTTTTCATTTGTATTGTACAGTCTCTTAATAAACTTGTGATGATACAGGTTGCTGTCACCGAGATATATATTTATAACTTACTAATCTTTTGCTAAACAAATATTACTGTCTTTTTGTATAAGAACTAGTGATCTTAATATTTAATTAATCTTTTGTTAAACTTAATAAACACGTTGTCCTACTGTATCTCATAAGCTCAAACTCGAAGACTAAATCAATTTAAAACTTTTTTGTTAAAAATTTACAGATTTTAAAGAAGTTAAAGGTTCTCTAAGCGATCCTGGGTCACGTCACTTCTTGTTGACGTTCGAACTATTGTCAAACAAAACAATAGGTTACTTTCGTAACCCCGGTTCTCTGATAGCATTAAGTGAGGTGTCTCACTATGGGATACGCCCCTTCCGCGTATTCATCAGAAGCCCTATTACATTACGCCAGCCCCAATTGGCTGGCAGACGTGCCGCTGTGTCTGGGAGTGGCTACCCCACCCCTCCGTATAAAACGGGCAACACAGCGTCATTACGACATTCAAAACAAGCACACCTCTTCCTCGCTTCACACAGCAAGGAGGGTGATCTGGTGAGACACCTCACTTAATGCTATCAGAGAACCGGGGTTACGAAAGTAACCTATTGTTCTCTTTCAAGCATACGTTTCGGTGTCTCACTATGGGATATCCTAACTCCCGTATTGCCAGATAGCCTGCCTCGAAGTCCCCTGCCAACCACAGCACCGCCTCCAGGCTGGACGAGTCATGAGTCATGACTCAACTTCCAACACTCAATACCGCATGTGCTAAAGTCTGAGCTGTAACATCCAGTTTATAAAACCTTGCAAATGTATGCGGCGAGGACCAACTCGCCGCTTCGCAAATATCCTGTATCGTGACTCCTTTAAAAAGAGCCCACGAAGTTGACATTCCCCTTGTTGAATGTGCGCGCAAACCAGCTGGGGGCACATGACCCTTACTGGAGTATGCCAGTGAAATCGCCTCCACTATCCAGTGCGACAAACGCTGCTTAGTAATCGGCTTCCCCGTACGTGGTTTCGCCCAGGATACGAACAGCTGATCACACTCCCGGAACCCTTTGGTTCTTTCAATGTAAATGCGTAAAGCACGCACTGGGCACAGCTCGTTTAGCTTTTGCTGTTCTGACGAAGCAAAAGGCGGTGGATAGAAAGCTCTTAACTCCAAAGGAGTGATAGCATTAACTATTTTGGGCATAAATGCAGGATTAGGTCTCAGAAGTACCCCTGCATCCCCGGGCATGAACTGTGTACATGCTGAATGCACCGAAAGTGCGTGAATCTCACTTACGCGCTTCGCCGAAGCCAAGGCTAACAGCAGCGCCGTCTTAAACGACAATATTTTCAAATCAATCTTGTCCAATGGCTCAAATGGGGGCATTGAAAGAGCATCAAGTACCAGTGCCAAATCCCATGAAGGGGAAATCGGTTTTGAAACTGGTAAAGGCGACGCGCGCCCTTCATGAACCTGCACACTAAAGGATGCTGCCCAACGGTTTTATTATCAAACCCTATGTGACAAGCAGAAATAGCGGCCAAATACACTTTTATGGTTGAAAATGCTTTCCCTTGGTCTATCAGATCCTGTAAGAATGATAGAACAACTGCCACTGAACACTGAAAGGGAATCTCGTGCTTAGCCGCGCACCAGCGCTCAAACACGCCCCATTTGCATTCATAGAGAGATCTAGTTGACGAAGCTCTAGCATTCTGTATGGTTCTGATAACACTGTCAGATAGACCGGTTGTATTCAAATTGAACCACTCACTGGCCAGGCCCATAGTGCCAATCGTTCTGGGTGGGGATGAAAGATCTCCCCCCCTGCTTGTGACAGTAGATCTCTGCGTAACGGGAGAGACCAGGGGTCTTCGTACAGCATATGTATGATCTCCGCCAGCCAGTATTTCCCTGGCCACCTCGGAGCAATTAATATGAGCTTTAGTCCCTCCTCCCTCACTCTGTAGAGTGTTGGGGATATTAACGCTATCGGTGGGAACGCATATAGGAGAGTGCGGGGCCAATCTTATGCCAGCGCATCTATCCCCAGAGGCGCGCTCTGATCTTTCAGGGAGAAAAACAGAGGACACTGAGCATTGTCGTGCGACGCGAACAGATCCACTGTCGCTCTGCCGTATATTTCCCAGATTTGTTCGACCACTTCCTTGTTCAATTTCCACTCCCCGTAAAGTGGATTGCCTCTGGACAGCAGATCCGCACCCCGGTTCATGACACCCTGTACGTGCGTCGCTCTCAGGGATGAAAGATTGGCATTGCTCCACAAAATCAGTTTGCGTGCCAGCATGTGTAAGGGAAGTGATCTGAGGCCTCCCTGGCGATTTATATAAGCCACAACTGTAGTGTTGTCCGTTCTCACGAGAACATGATGCCCTCTCAGAAAAGGGGAGAAAATGCTTCACTGTCAGAAACACGGCCAGCATTTCCAGATAGTTTATGTGAAGATTGATCAGATGATGACCCCATCTTCCATTCACTATTCTGCCCTCGTAGATGCCCCCCCACCCGTACAACGAAGCGTCCGTCGTTATAACTTTTCTGGCTTGAACCACGCCCATGGGTACTCCTTGAACCAGAAAGGTTGGGTGTCTCCACTGGCGCAGTGCAAGAACTGCCTCTGACGTCACTGTCACTCTCCTTCGGCAATGCCTTAATGGGTCCAGTCTCAGAGACGCTACCCAGCGCTGAAATTCTCTCATGAATAGTCTGCCTAAGGGAATAACTATTAGGGCTGAGGCCATCAGTCCCAATAATCTGAGGCATGTGCGGAAAGAGACATTTTTCCCCCTCCTAAATTCGGTCAGGCATCGGGTGAATTTTTCCACCCTGTCCCTTGACAGTCGTGCTGTGAAGGTCACCGAGTCCAGTGACAACCCCAGATATGTTATGGACTGTGCGGGAATCAGAACACTCTTTTCGGTGTTTAGTCTTAAGCCCAGTTTCTGTATGTGTTCCAGAAGCATGGTTGTGTGATTTCTCACTTCTTGTTCTGACTGAGCTGTCACCAACCAGTCGTCTATGTAAGTAGCGAGACGGATGCCCTTTTCCCTGAGCGGGGTCAGGGCCGCTTCTGTACATTTTATAAATACTCTTGGACTCAGAGACATGCCAAATGGAAGAACCAGGTATTCGTATGTCACTCCTAGGAAAGCAAACCTCAGGAATTTCCTGTGGGGTGGGTATATCTTTATGTGAAAATACGCGTCTTTTAGGTCGATCGATGTAAACCAATCGCCTGGGCGCACTAGTTTTAGGAGTGTAGAATGAGTGAGCATTCTGAACTTGTACTTCCTTAAGTATTTGTTCAGTGCACGTAGATCTAATATGGGACGAAGGGCACGAGTCCCTTTCTTTGGGACTAGAAAGTACCTCGAGTAAAACCCACTGTGGCTTTGCTCGGGTGGTACCACTCTTATCGCCTTTTTGTTCAACAGTGAATAAATTTCGTCCTGAAGAACATGTTTTAACTCTTCCCGCACATGAGAATGAATTATCCCTTTGAAGTGCGGGGGGGAAGTGGCAAACTGCAGTCTGTACCCGAATTGTATTGTCTTTAATACCCAGCGGGACTGTGTGCACTCTCGCCAGTTGTTTATTTGCAGCGTTCTGGTGCCATCGTGTGGCTGAGTCACGAATGAGTTCGTGGTCTGTACTGCGCATGCGTGGGCACTTAGCGTTTGGACAGAGTCTGACTGTTTCATCACCTCTAAGGGATCGAAAGCTCCCCGAGGTGATGTTATAATGTGTTCTGTTAACATGTTTTGCAACATTTTTTGGGGGATTGTGTTTTGCAACATTCTCTGGGGGTACAGTGAAAACTTTATTGAATTTTGAACATGAAAAGTGCTTGTGACTAGTGGTTTGGTGTGCACCACTGCACCGTTTCTTTTCTTTTTCACCGCTCTGCTTCCCCTGGCCCAACCGGGCGCTGTTTTCCCCACAGAACATCTTTGACGAACGCTGAACATGTGAGGGTCGGGAGCTAGCAAACTGGGGGGGCTGTTGACTCCCTTCCCTGGTGAAGACCCTGTCAAACCGTCTTCTTCTTCCTCCTCGCTCCCTGAAGATGGGGATGAGGATGAGGTTGAGGAGCTGACTGAACTGTCTGAGCTGCTGCGGGCGGATAGTTCTTCCTAGGCCAGGCAGATCTCTGCTCCTGTGCACCGCTCTGACCCGCTGCATTCACGTTGGGTCTCTGCCGTTTCGGAATGCGAAAGTTGGGGGGTGGGCGGGCCGTCACCTGTGCGAAGGTCTGTCGGGGTGGCGGAGGTGGTGCAGTCTGCGTCTTTCTCGGCATACAGAGCTGCAGGGCCTCATCATCCCTCTTTTTCTCCTCGCATCTCTTTTGCATCAGTGACAGAGCTGAGCCGAAAATGCCATCTGCAACCACCGGTGCGTCTAGGATGGCTTCTTTTTCCCTGTCAGAGAGATTAGCGAGATTAAGCCATCGCCCTCTCTCCTGGATAACCATTGTGGCCATGGCTTTCCCGGCGGCTTGAACAGCGCATCTCTGAAGACGCAGAGAGAGATCCGTGACAACACAGATCTCTTCCCAGTGTGTCTGACCTGGCGTGGTAGTCACTTCGTCCTGCAGCTCCGCTTGGTATGCGGTCAGCAGAGAGATCGCGTTCATGGCCCTTACAGAGAGCGCGACTGCTTTGTAAGCACGTTCCGTCATGCTCGACTGGAAACGGTCAGCTTTAGATGGCAACGTCGGATTTGCAGCCGCCGTGCGCTTCGGTTGCAAGTGCGCGGCAACTAATGGCTCCATGGGAGGCATTCGGAGAAGGCCCTCCTTTTCCATCCCCTCTACATCCAGAACAGAGCCACCCTGCACGGGCATCTTGCTCGTGAACGGCTTGTCCTTCCACGTGACCGCGACCTCCTCCAGGAGCTCCGGGAAAACAGGAAGGAGCTGTCGTGCAGCCCGTTTTGCACTCGGCAGTCTCTTCCCCTCATAGCGAGACTTTGCAGTCTCTGCTACCACGGTCGGCCACGGAATATTAAGTTTTCCTGCAGCGCGTTTGCACACGTCCTGCAGATCAACACTGAGAAGCGGGGAGGATGGTGTCCTGTCCGCCTCTTCCGTGGATCCCGCCGCGGCGAGGAGTTGAGCCGGGTGCGCAGGCTGAGGGAGGAATGGAGAATCTTCGAAGTCTTCCTCTTCGTCAGAGAGAAGAAAATCCGATTGCCCCTCTTCCTCAAATTCGACCGCGTCCTCTTCCTCGTCCGTGCTGAGCAGACTGGAAAGAGGCATGCACGCGTCGAGCTGTTCACTCCAGGATAGAGCTGCCGTGGTGGGCAGTTCTACAGGAATGGATACCTGCGGAGTGGCAGCTGGTGCAGGGCTAGGAGTCATGAGGGGATCCTGGCCCGACAGGCTAGCTTGGCGTGCTAGCCTGCGACGAAGGCTCTTCGTGGTGAAGCGTGCGCAGTGTTCACACGTGCCGGGACTCTCGATCGCCAGTTGAGCATGTTTCAGCCCGAGACATGCAGAGCAGACCTGGTGTGTGTCTTTGCATGAGATCTTGTTCCCGCATGAACAGAGTCGCACAGAATCTCCCTCGCTAGCCTGGATAGTCTGCATTGCTGCAGCCATCTTGGTATCGAACAGTCCTTGCAATCGGCTGGGATGCTAATCGAAGGATGCCAGACGAAACACGGCGTGGTGGCCAGTAATTCGTCCAAGAGTTCGTACAAAGTTTCAAGGCTTCTAGGCTTCTGGTGTGAAGCGAGAAGAGGTTTTTGAATGTCGTAATGACGCTGTGTTGCCCGTTTTATACGGAGGGGTGGGGTAGCCACTCCCAGACACAGCGTCACGTCTGCCAGCCAATTGGGGCTGGCGTAATGTAATAGGGCTTCTGAGGAATACGCGGAAGGGGCGTATCCCATAGTGAGACACCGAAACGTATGCTTGAAAGAGAACGGAGGCTAGCTAGACCCTCCCTCATCCGCGCACTAACCCCTCAAACCCCGCCCCCAAACCATTCTTGTCAGTTATTGGCTGGAACAGTTTGTTATGTTTCGTAGAGCGGGTCGCTAGAGTTTGTTTTTGTAGCCGTTTGTGGAGCCTGGGGTGTCTGCAGAGACCGCGTTTTTTTACAGTGTGTTCAGGGGACAGGCAGCTAGCGGATCGTGAGTAGATGTTTGCTGTATGTGACAAAAAATGTTTTGGCCTAAAAAACGCGTGACATCGCTTAGAGCACCTTTAATACATAATCTTCATGTATCATAATCTAAAACTCTTCTTCTAAAACGTGTTTATGTCTTGCCGTGTGTGAGAGAGAGAGAGAGAGAGAGAGAGAGAGAGAGAGAGAGAGAGAGAGAGAGAGAGAGAGAGAGAGAGAGAGGAGAGGAGAGAGAGAGGAGAGAGAGAGGAGAGAGGAGAGAGAGAGAGAGAGAGAGAGAGGCGGTGTTTTATTCCAGTGTCTGTCTATTAGTGTGTAAAACTGGTTATATAGACTATAGTGAATGTTTGCTAACGCATTATTCTACAGTGTCATTGTTACATATGTTACTATAGTTATGCATAATTACATGCAAATAACCATCAACCTAATCCTACCCTAACCCTGTAGTAAGTAGGCTACATGTAGTTATTTATTATTACTCAGTACTTAAATATAATTACACTGTAACAATGACACTTAAAATAAAGTGTAAGGAATGTTTTATGAGCAGCAGATAATCATATTCATGGGTTATTTTTACCGCTAGAGGGACACATTTTACCTTTAATATTTTTTATATATAATAGGCCTATATTTAGATAATTTGTATGGATCTTATTCATATTTGTAATAACTAATATTTCTAAGTAGTTTTTACCTTTATATGGTCATAAAGTTGAACTTATGAACTGTCAGGGAAAATTTGTGCGTAAAGCAAAACTATACATTACAATTATAAATTAAGTCTTTATAAAAATATATTTATCAGTCTTTAACGGTTATGTTTTTTTCTACCTTTATTAATATTTTAAAATTCAAAATATTAATAAAGGTAGAAAAAATTGAAAATATCTTTTATTTTTAGGTTTCATGTTAATTTAGTTAACATTTCTGTTTAGGTTTGTAATTTAAATTGTAGCTATATCAGTTTTAGTTTTTATTTATTTCCAGTTGAGCATTTTAATATTTCGAATTTAACTTATTTCAGTTTATTGTCAGGCGATGTTTCTAATTTTCATTTTTATATATATTTTTTAACTAATATTTATATTTTACTTAATTCCCACTTTATTTCAGTTAACAGAAAAAAAATGTTTTTAGTGTTTAATGTTTTTTTATAGTTTTGGTTGGATAATAACCCTAGTCTTTTACCACTGTTTAACTTTAATGTAATAATGTTAATTTCATATTTAAAAGACTATTTTATTTCATAATTAGTATTATCCTATTACATTTACATCATTGCTTAACTTTTAAACAACAACCTAATGATAAAATAGAAAAATACAGGACTGACAAAAAAACACACTTTTTATTTTATTTATTTTAAAATCAGTTTTTGTTGAACATTTCATCAGAAAGTGTGAGAGTCTGAGATACTGTGTGTTTTATTGAGAGATAAAGCGAATGAGAACAAGTGCACAAACATCTAGGGAATGTATAATTTGACAGCATGTAGTTATAATCATTATTAATATTCAGCACTAGATGGCGACACATTCTTAATATCCAGCACTAGATGGCGACACATTATTAATATGCAGCACTAGATGGCCACACATTATTAATATCCAGCACTAGATGGCCACACATTATTAATATCCAGCACTAGATGGCGACACATTATTAATATCCAGCACTAGATGGACACAATATTAATATCAGCACTGATCAGATCAGAATCAGAATCAGAAAGAGCTTTATTGCCAAGTGTGCTTGCACACACAAGGAATTTTCTTTGGTACTGAAGCTTCCAGTGCACATATACAGATACAAATACAACAAGAAACAGTAATACAAAATCTAAAAATAAAATTATAAAAAAAATAATATATATATATATATATATATATATATATATATATATATATATATATATATATATAAAATATATAATATATATATATATATTATATATGAAAATACTATAAAATATAAGGCCACGGTTGGGTTTAGTCAGAATAAACATTTTCGGATTATGAACATATATACAGTATTTTGAATAGTATGAATAAATATAAATATAAATAACCTGAGTTTAGGAGATATTGCACTAAACAGTGGGGGTATTGCACTTAAAGGCATATGCCTTGGGAGATATGTTAACTGTTCAGGAGGGAAATGGCCTGTGGGAAGAAACTGTTCCTGTGCCGAGATGTTCTTGTGGCCAGTGATCTGAGTCTCCGTCTTGACGGTAACAGTTCAAACAGGTGGTGTCCAGGGTGAGTGGAGTCTGTGATGATTTTACCTGCTCTCTTCCTCACTCTGGAAGAGTACAGGTCCTGGAGGGTTGGCAGGGGGGCACCAATGATCCTCTCTGCAGTCCGGACTGTCCGCTGTAGTCTCATGATGTCTGATTTGGTAGCTGAACCAAACCAGACAGTGATGGAAGTGCATAGGACAGACTCGATGACGGCTGAGTAGAACTGAATCAGCAGCTCCTGTGGCAGGTTGAACTTCCTCAGCTGGCGAAGGAAATACAGTCTCTGCTGGGCCTTTTTCACAATGGAGTCAATGTGATTGTCCCACTTCAGGTCCTGAGAGATGATAGTGCCCAGGAACCTGAATGACTCCACTGCTTCCACAGTGCTGTTCATGATGGTGAGTGGGGGGAGTGCTGGGCTGTTCCTCCTGAAGTCCACGGTCATCTCCACTGTTTTGAGCGTGTTCAGCTCAAGGTTGTTATAACTGCACCAGACAGCCAGTGTTCAACCTCCAGTCTGTAAGCAGACTCGTCACCGTTTGGATGAGACCGATGACAGTGGTGTCGTCAGCAAATTTCAGGAGCTTGACAGTGGGGTCTTTAGAAGTGCAGTCGTTAGTGTACAGGGAGAAGAGCAGTGGGGAGAGAACGCACCCTTGGGGGGCGCCAGTGCTGGTGGTGAGAGTCCTGGATGTGTGTTTCCCCAGTCTCACGAGCTGCTGCCGGTCCGTCAGGAAGCTGGAGATCCACTGACAGATCGAGGATGGAATGGAGAGCTGGGTCAGTTTGTCTGTGAGTAGATCAGGCATGATGGTATTGAAGGCCGAACTGAAGTCCACAAAGAGATCCTTGCATAAGTCCCAGGTCTGTCGAGATGTTGCAGGATATAATGCAGTCCCATGTTGACTGCATCATCCACAGACCTGTTTGCTCTGTAAGCAAACTGAAAAGGATCCAGCAGGGGTCCAGTGATGTCCTTCAGGTGGGCCAACACCAGTCTTTCAAACGACTTCATGACCACGGACGTGAGAGCGACAGGTCTGTAGTCATTAAGTCCAGTGATTTTGGTTTTTTTGGGGACCGGAATGATAGTGGAGCGTTTGAAGCAGCAGGGAACTTCACACTGCTCCAATGATCTGTTGAAGATCTGCGTGAAGACCGGGGCCAGTTGGTCAGCGCAGGCTTTTAGACAAGCAGACAAGATGCCGTCTGGGCCTGAGGCTTTCCTAGTCTTCTGTTTTTTGAAGACTCGGCTCACGTCCTCCACACAGACCTTAAGCTCAGGTTGGATGGCAGGAGGGGGGAGAGGAGGGGGTGTAGGAGGTGATGGTGGAGATGGCCACACATTATTAATATCCAGCACTAGATGGCCACACATTATTAATATCCAGCACTAGATGGCCACACATTATTAATATCCAGCACTAGATGGCCACACATTATTAATATCCAGCACTAGATGGCGACACAATATTAATATCCAGCACTAGATGGCGACACATTATTAATATCCAGCACTAGATGTCGACACATTATTAATATCCAGCACTAGATGGCCACACATTATTAATATCCAGCACTAGATGGCGACACAATATTAAAGTAGCACTAAGTAGTTTTTCAACCTTCACAATATATTTCCAAGACCCTTGTGATGGTACATCGACTTAAAATAAGTTAAATGACTCGTCTAACATAGCCTGACGTGGTCTGTATCGCTTTTACTGGCACTATGTAACTTCGGGTTTCGGGTAGGAACCCATGCACAAAAAAGAACTACAAACTCGACTGCTTTACGTCAAGCGCTACAATAGTCATTATTTCGTTTTTCTTCGTTTCTGATCTCACAATACATCATCCTTTCATGAAATCATGTAACATACTCTACCTTGTCTGTGGACATCGTTCATTCTGAAGCCGGTGCTGGATAAACAGCGAGCGTGTGTGCGACGGTAGGCTAAATTATTTACGACAGCGGCAATGGAGAATTTTGTTTCCAACCAGTAGGGCGACCGAAGAGGAAAATTTACTTAGTGTTACTTTAATATCCAGCACTAGATGGCGACAGATTATTAATATCCAGCACTAGATGGCGACACATTATTAATATCCAGCACTAGATGGCGACACAATATTAATATCCAGCACTAGATGGCGACACATTATTAATATCCAGCACTAGATGGCGACACATTATTAATATCCAGCACTAGATGGCGACACAATATTAATATCCAGCACTAGATGGCGACACATTATTAATATCCAGCACTAGATGGCCACACATTATTAATATCCAGCACTAGATGGGGACACAATATTAATATCCAGCACTAGATGGCGACACAATATTAATATCCAGCACTAGATGGCGACACAATATTAATATCCAGCACTAGATGGCGACACAATATTAATATCCAGCACTAGATGGCCACACATTATTAATATCCAGCACTAGATGGCGACACAATATTAATATCCAGCACTAGATGGCGACACAATATTAATATCCAGCACTAGATGGCGACACAATATTAATATCCAGCACTAGATGGCGACACAATATTAATATCCAGCACTAGATGGCGACACAATATTAATATCCAGCACTAGATGGCGACACATATTAATATCCAGCACTAGATGGCGACACATTATTAATATTCAGCACTAGATGGCGACACAATATTAATATCCAGCACTAGATGGCGACACATTATTAATATCCAGCACTAGATGGCGACACATTATTAATATCCAGCACTAGATGGCGACACAATATTAATATCCAGCACTAGATGGCGACACATTATTAATATCCAGCACTAGATGGCCACACATTATTAATATCCAGCACTAGATGGGGACACAATATTAATATCCAGCACTAGATGGCGACACAATATTAATATCCAGCACTAGATGGCGACACAATATTAATATCCAGCACTAGATGGCGACACATTATTAATATCCAGCACTAGATGGCGACACAATATTAATATCCAGCACTAGATGGCGACACAATATTAATATCCAGCACTAGATGGCGACACAATATTAATATCCAGCACTAGATGGCGACACAATATTAATATCCAGCACTAGATGGCGACACATTATTAATATCCAGCACTAGATGGCGACACATTATTAATATCCAGCACTAGATGGCCACACATTATTAATATCCAGCACTAGATGGCGACACAATATTAATATCCAGCACTAGATGGCCACACATTATTAATATCCAGCACTAGATGGCGACACATTATTAATATCCAGCACTAGATGTCGACACAATATTAATATCCAGCACTAGATGGCGACACATTATTAATATCCAGCACTAGATGGCGACACATTATTAATATCCAGCACTAGATGGCGACACAATATTAATATCCAGCACTAGATGGGGACACATTATTAATATCCAGCACTAGATGGCGACACATTATTAATATCCAGCACTAGATGGCGACACAATATTAATATCCAGCACTAGATGGCCACACATTATTAATATCCAGCACTAGATGGCGACACAATATTAATATCCAGCACTAGATGGCGACACATTATTAATATCCAGCACTAGATGGCGACACAATATTAATATCCAGCACTAGATGGCCACACATTATTAATATCCAGCACTAGATGGCGACACAATATTAATATCCAGCACTAGATGGCGACACAATATTAATATCCAGCAACAGATGGCGACACAATATTAATATCCAGCACTAGATGGCCACACATTATTAATATCCAGCACTAGATGGGGACACATTATTAATATCCAGCACTAGATGGCCACACATTATTAATATCCAGCAACAGATGGCGACACAATATTAATATCCAGCAACAGATGGCGACACAATATTAATATCCAGCACTAGATGGCGACACAATATTAATATCCAGCACTAGATGGCGACACATTATTAATATCCAGCACTAGATGGCCACACATTATTAATATCCAGCACTAGATGGCGACACATTATTAATATCCAGCACTAGATGGCGACACATTATTAATATCCAGCACTAGATGGCGACACAATATTAATATCCAGCAACAGATGGCGACACAATATTAATATCCAGCACTAGATGGCCACACATTATTAATATCCAGCACTAGATGGGGACACATTATTAATATCCAGCACTAGATGGCGACACAATATTAATATCCAGCAACAGATGGCGACACAATATTAATATCCAGCACTAGATGGCCACACATTATTAATATCCAGCACTAGATGGGGACACATTATTAATATCCAGCACTAGATGGCCACACATTATTAATATCCAGCAACAGATGGCGACACAATATTAATATCCAGCACTAGATGGCCACACATTATTAATATCCAGCACTAGATGGGGACACATTATTAATATCCAGCATTAGATGGGGACACAATATTAATATCCAGCACTAGATGGCCACACATTATTAATATCCAGCACTAGATGGCCACACATTATTAATATCCAGCACTTTCTGGACGCTTTTGTTTTTCCTATAGGAAAATATATGATAGAATGTATATTGAATATTGAGAGGTTGTGACAGAATATCAAAATATGTTTGTATGAGAAAAAAAATCTGATTCTGTTTTTCCATTCGAGTCACAATAGCCTGTAATTTCTGCCCTGAAAGTCATTTTGTCATATAATAAATGCACATGATCAGATTTGATCCATGCGTGATTCTGCATGAGCGGACATTTTGTTTTTTGGAAAAAGTCTCAGTAATTAGAATGCATTGATTATATGACGCAGAGTTTGCATATCTGATTAGATTAGGAAAAACTCTCTAAAATCCAGCCGACTTGCATCTTCATGTTATCAGTGTTTCTGTGAAGAGAAAGCGACCTCTCCTTTAACTCTGACACTGTGATCAACACTAGATCAATCACACACACACTCAGAGAATAAACACAAACGTGCTGTTTAACACGTGTATATGTGGTGGTTACAAAAGTAGATAAGTAATTGTAAATAAATAAGTAGATAAATAGTAGTAAATAAATATATGATATGTAAGATGTGACGACAAGAGAATGGATTTCTAATACATGTTTTTTTTTTTGTGATTATTTCTTTGACGATTAATGTTCCCTGCTCAATCGTTCGATTATTTGATTGCTTTTACCTTTTGGGAGTGTTCGCCTGCTTGAGGGAGGGGCTCACACACAGTTCCATGTCCTGTATTCATTATACATATATCTGCCCTCATCAGGCGGTGAGGGTGCTACATATACAGCTCTGTCCCCATTTACAGTCTAACACACATTTATTCGGACATCTTCAACATTTCTCACATTATCAGTTTATTCGCTATAGTTTAGAAAACGGTGATAAAATATGAGCAGAACTCAGAGTTATTAAATAACTGGTTTTGTCCGTCCTTCTGTTAGACTCTCACACATGAATTATGTTGAATATCTGTCAGCTGTTAAATTTAACTACACAATTAGATAATACCAGTTTAGCTCAAACAGTGACCCAGCAATGCTTCATGTTGATCAGTCTGTGTGTAAAAAGAGCATTAGTTACTAAAGAAAAAATACTTCAGCAAAACATCATCAGCTCAAAGTGTCGGAATAATATTTGAATATTTGATTTTTTATAAATTTGACTGGTAGTCATTGTATGAAGAATTTATGGGTAATATATTAACATTATATCTAGTGTCTGAATAATTGTCGGTTTGACTGTAGCCTATATATGATGTAAATTCAATAACTGGGCAAAAACTATGCTAAACTTAACCTTAACCCATGTAAATATACCGTATATTCCCCAGCGTTTTCTTACTGTAAGAGAGTTGATGCGCTGAGCCAACCTGAATTCGTACGAATTTTATGAGATGGCTAATTCGTGAGTTTATATCTCGCAATTATCTTTGAAATATTTTTTTCTGTGTCGAAAACAAGCTTATGCATCTTTTGAAAGAGTAGGATCTCTGGATCGAAACACAGGCGAAGCAGCAGAAACAAGTGATATTATTTATAAGCATGCATAACCTATGTAAAAAAAAAAAAAAAATCACAGAAAGTGCTGGAATATTTCAGTTCATCTTGTTTTATTTCAGATCTTAATAAACACATCAAACTTACAAAACATTGATGAGTCAAACAAGTTCTGGAGCTTTACAAGAGGAATATGCCACAACTTCTGGAAAAATGATGAAATAAAATATAACAAATAAAATGTGTGCTTCCTGTTTTACAGCTTTTCGATGATGTTCACGTCGCGTAATTGTCACTTCATAACGTTCCCATGGCAACAGGAGAAACGGCGGCTCTTGTGAAGTAAACGCAATATTATTAAACTTTCTGCTGAGATATATGAGACTTTTTTTCAACGAAAATGCGGGGATTATGAAATCATGCAAGACCTAAATATTTTGCGTGGAAATCGGAAATTTATTCGTCGAAAATGCGGCGTATTAGAAAAAATGCCCCCGCATAAATATGCGGACTTGATTATGCATTGAATTATGCGATCGCATAATCGCGTTATTCTGGAGGGACAGTAGCCTATGACAAAAATACAGCTCATGAAAAAAATTACTTTGAAGAGGGTTACTAACAGAGGGGTTCCCCTCAATATTAGGATAGTCAGGGCCAAGGACTTCCCCATCTGTCACACCACCTTATTCCGATTCAATAAAACCTACAGGCGAGGGATCGGATAAGTTACCGAGAGCAGGGTACGGGACCAGCAGAAAAGTGTTCTCAAGGCCTGTTCACACCGGGACGAATTTCACGTGCGATATTCGCCGACGTTTAACGCCTTGTGACTAAACAAAGGGCGCCAATGTGAGTGTGCACACCGACGCGTAAAACGCAAAACGTCATGTGTAAAAGCGCCATTTTTTTTAAAAACGCCTCGGGTTCGTTTTTTTTGGTTTGTCGCGCCGCATCAAAAAACTATCCGACCAATGAGATTGGCGCTTTTGCTCACGTGTCTGGAGCTTCTGAAGTTATAGTAAAACACAACTTGGGGGCGCTCAAACACAAAACGGTCTTGCCGAGCACACATACGTAACGGCGAAGAAGATATACGCCAGTGTCTACACTCTTCCGGGAAGAAATAAGACGAGGAAGATGCAAGGCCAGATGATGTAGAGCTGCTGTCTCATACAATCTCACTCGTACGAATTAGTAAGATTTTTGCTAAATCATACATATTTTACGAGTTGCCCAATTTGTATAAATGCGTACGAATTACCTACCCCTGACCCCGCCCCTAAACCTAAATTCGTACAAATTTGTACGAGTGAGGTCGTGTTCTTCGTAATGTTCTTCGACAATTTGACCAAGGTTTTGGACAAACACAAATTTGAACCACAAAACACCCCTCAACATCCATCTTCCTTCTGTGCATCTCAAGACAAGCTCTGGACTTCTCACCAGAAGCTAAATCAGTTTTTAAAACAGTTACAGTTTTGTACAATAAATAGGCCTACATGTTTAATAAAAGTTTGTTGCATTGCAAATTGTTCAATTCTTCTTGTCTGACACTGAAATATGGAGAGATTGAACAGCATCTGTAGCCAAGTTTCCATCCACTTGTCAATCGAATTATCTGAAGTTCGGTAAAAACCTCATGCGAATAAAGCTGGTGAAAGTGTGTTTCCATCCAACGGCTTTAAAGCGAATAAAAACCTGTGCGTAATGACGATATCACTTAATGCGGATAAAAACGTGTGGATGGAAACATAGCTTGTAACTCCTGCACCAACATGACATCATGACTTTTGCGTAAACATACACGCCACTTTCAAGTCAAGTGGCGTGTTATCTATACGCATTTTGAGCTATCCGCGTGTATGCGTGTATGTCTACGCCGTTAAATGTCCAAGCGAAACGAAGAAAAACCTAGATCTACATCTGGCGAGCGATATTTTTTGTCCTAGGATGGTAGGGGAACACTTATTAATGGTCTTAACCCCAGTGACGGGTAGGTTTAGGGACGGGGTTGGGGTAGGTCATATATTTATATATGCAGTAATGTAACGTTAAGTCAACGGCGTTCATAAACACGCTGAAAAGCGATTATGCGTGTTGATAGCACGCCAAAAATGGAAATACGAATTGGCGTGTTATACATACGCTATTTCATGAGATCAGTCTGCCTGCACACTGAATCTATAGCTATGTTTCCATCCACACGTTTTTATCCGCATTAAGTGATATCGAATGAAAAATGCCTTATGGAAACATTAAAATTCGATTGAATTTCATGAATATCAACTTAAATGAAACGCGTTCGGTCTCATGGGATTTTATCTTGATGGATATACGGCTTATGCGATAAACGCTGATGGAAACGTTATTATGGCGCGATCCATTTTGTCTAGCAAAACTTTGTTCGCAAATGTTTGCTTGAATGTTGTGCAATTCAGTGTGAAAATGAATGCAAACACCTTAAAATGTCTCAAATCAATTTCGATATACCAATTTGATCGCAAAACAGCATGTGACGTCATTACACACAGGTTTTTATTCGCTTTAAAGCCGTTTGATGGAAACACACTTTCACCAGCTTTATTCGCATGAGGTTTTTTACCGAACTTCAGATAATTCGATTGACAAGTGGATGGAAACTTGGCTTATGTATGTCACACTGTCTGGTTGGTGTTCCCTGGGTTTCCACTAGAGGTCTCTTCCCCTTACCGTCGCCACCTCACCATGAACTGCACTTCCCAGAATCCTTTGTCTGTACTCATTATTGTTCATTGTACACAGCTGTTCCCACTCACCTTTTAGTATCTGTGTGTATATATACCATGTTTGTTTCTCTGAATGTCGTGGAGTCCTTGTTTGATGTCATTTGCACTTCGGAGTACTGGTCCTGTTTTGTTTCTTGTTTTTGACTGATTTTGAACCTTTGCCTGGCTGACTATGTTTTTGGATTGCTCCAAATAAATACTGCACTTGGATCCTAACCTTTTGTGTGCGCGCTGTGACAGAAGGACTCCACCATGAATGGATCCAGCAGTACGGGGCCTCCGAAGTTATTATTTTATTATTTTACCATGGCTGCTTGTAGGACTGATGAGACCATGGCAGCCAACCGCTGGTCCCGTCCAGCCCGGAGCCTTCACCGCTGGTCCCATCCAGGCCGGAGCCTTCACCGATGGTCCCATCCAGGCCGGGGGCCTTCACCGATGGTCCCATCCAGGCCGGGGGCCTTCACCGATGGTCCCATCCAGGCCGGGGGCCTTCACCGATGGTCCCATCCAGGCCGGAGCCTTCACCGCTGGTCCCGTCCAGCTCGGAGACTTCACCGATGGTCCCGTCCAGCTCGGCGTCTTCACCGATGGTCCCGTCCAGCCCGGAGCCTTCACCGCTGGTCCCGTCCAGCCCGGCGTCTTCACCGATGGTCCCATCCAGGCTGGGGGCCTTCACCGCTGGTCCCGTCCAGCCCGTCGTCTTCACCGCTGGTCCCGTCCAGCCCGGAGCCTTCACCGCTGGTCCCGTCCAGCTCGGCGTCTTCACCGCTGGTCCCGTCCAGCCCGGAGCCTTCACCGCTGGTCCCGTCCAGCCCGGCGTCTTCACCGATGGTCCCATCCAGGCTGGGGGCCTTCACCGCTGGTCCCGTCCAGCCCGTCGTCTTCACCGCTGGTCCCGTCCAGCCCGGAGCCTTCACCGCTGGTCCCGTCCAGCCCGGAGCCTTCACCGATGGTCCCGTCCAGGGGCGTCGGACTGGGGGGAAAAAGGGTACCGAGTACCCAGGGCCCGAGGCAGGGGTGGCCCTTAGAAGTCAGTTTTCTATACAGACATATACATGCACTAACATTTGTATAGCATTAATGTACAAACAAAAAAGGTCCTGTGCAAAACTAAACTTATAGTTAGGCACTGGTTTGGTATAAAAAAAAGTTATTTTCATGCTGTACAGGGCCCCTAGCCTCGTGAGACCATCCTGATCTCGCGAGCTTTCAAGGTTTCACTCGCAGATCAGTCTGGATACTTTCCGTTAAAGAAAATTTGGGAGCAGTTCACCAAACGAACGTCCAATCAGCGTTGGCTTTGAGGCGGGTTGAGGTGTGACGCAACGAGAAGCGCGACAGTTCAGTCTAAAGAACATGGCGGCTTCATTTATTTGTAAATTGTAGTTACATAAACGGCAAATATCCTTTGCCGACATGTTGCTTATTTGCTGAGCTAACGAGCCTTTACCTGCAGCAGCAAGAGTAGCCTGGCTTGTGGTTGTGTTTTCGTCTAGCTCTGTTAGTACGTCATATGCTTCGTTGATCTGATTGGTTGATTTGGCCCGTATATCACCAACATAGGCCAATCAGCTAACCAGTATTTTCGCCCCTTACCAAAACTACTTCAACGGAAGGTTTCCAGATGGATATGCGGAGCAAATCCATCTGGCGGAGTCAGGTTACAGGGCCCCACCACCCCTCTCGAATCAATGTAAATGGTACGACCCGCAGGTTAGGCGCTTCTGCTGCGTACCTGCGGTGAATCAGTTGATGAGACAGGAGCTGGAGTGAGCCGTGTGATAGGAACTAGGAAGACAGGGGAAGATTCATGTCTTTCCTTAAGAAAGGAAAATCAGGGGCTCAAAAACGAAAAGAAAAGAAGATTAAAGAGAGAAAGGCAAATGAGGGCAAGCAGTTGCTCACTCAGTTTTTTTAAAAGAAAGGTGAGCTCCAAATGCATCATCGAGCATTGACATTGTCTCCAGCTTGTCTCCTCTTCTGCTGCAGTTCTCCCCAGAGTCAGAAGTTTACATGTAGCCTATATTTCCCTTTATTGTCAAAATCTAACACCCGCGAAAACACAGATCGTTAGCGCCTATTTTACCGCATTGTTATGCAAATTAGCTCGCGCACGCGCTTACATTATAAGTACGATTGTTCTCAGTTTAATGAACATCTTAATGATTGAAAATAACTTATTTTAAAACGTAATTCAAAGACTGAATGTCTAGTTTGGCGGTTAGTGTACCCTGTGATTCTAGTCTACATTTATTTTAAACAGACAAATAATCGTCAATTAACTTGTACTTAGCCTACACTTTAAAAAGGTATTGTGACAATAAAGGATATTTTAGCAACCATTTGAAGCCATATATTTCAGTTTCAGACCTGCTAGACCTTTTGTCATCTCAGTAAGTAGTACTTTTGACAATAAAACAAAAATATATTAATCAGAGTGTGGCTTATTTTGTTTACATTTTAAGTGTTTTTATGATAAAAGTGCAATACCCCACCCATTGTTATCACTATGGTATTTGGTATGGGGGCCCAGCAATATGGTTTGTACCCAGGGCCCAAAATTTGGTGCTACGCCCCTGGTCCCGTCCAGCCCGGAGCCTTCACCGATGGTCCCGTCCAGCCCGGAGCCTTCACCGATGGTCCCATCCAGGCCGGGGGCCTTTGCCGCTAGTCCCGTCCAGCCCGGCGTCTTCACCGCTCTGGCCGCCCGATAAACTGTCTGCTCCACACTGGTCACCAGTTAAGCCATCCATTTCTGTTCTTGTACCAGCATCTGGTAGCTGCTTCTTACTGTGCATTCACAGCGGACGCGGATAGCACGTAAAATTTGAGTCTACCGCGTCTAGTTTGACGCTTGACCACTTTGTGTTAATTTGCGCGTCAAGAGTGAAACTGACGCACGTAAAAACAAAAGTTTGAAGCAAAATTTACGCTTGTCACGCGCGTCAGAATCGAAACCCGTTGGCGGCCATGTTTTTTATGTTGACCGAGCATTCACCGAGAGAGTCACCGCTCTTTATTTGCTCTGGAGAGCAGAACGGCGGCGTAGGGATCACCGTCACCGTATCTGTGTCCACTAGACACTTCGAAGGCGAACCGAGTGTGGCGAGTTTCACCATTTGCTCGCTCCAGGATCTGCACCTGGATGACGGCCGCTGGCAGCGGTACTTCCGCCTGTCCCTCACCCAGTGTGATGAGCTGTTGTCCCGCATCGGAGCGAGGATCAGCATCGCCCTAATCCACCTAATCTGTCATTTATTTTTGTTTTGATGATAAATGGAGCCAGCCTCCAAAAGTGATTAACCTGTCCTGTGATTTTTTTTTTTTTTTTTTTCTCTCACACACAACACTGTCCGGACAAGAACTTATGCAGTATGTTGGTTCTCTTTACATAATATTTCATATAATCTAGGAATAAATAGCGTTCAATACAAAATGAATGTGTCTCATATATTGAAATCAAGTTTTATGTGATAAAATATTTGCTTTGTTGTGCATTAGAACCACAGGCATATTACAAAATAATTTATTGAAGCATCCAGATACTTTACCACGTGACAGCAGCAAGCAGCTAGGCTCCTGATTGGTTAACGCGGTGCGAATTGATGCTGTTGTGGCAAAACTTCTGTTAAACATCATCACTGCGTAAGAGACACTCAGAGTCAAATTAATAAAAAGAGAAGTATTTTATTCTTGCAAGAATAGGCCCGGTCGCATTCACAGCAGTTACCCTGTGACGTGAGTGGCGTGCACCAGGAAGACATGAGACAGCCTTTATACTCTTTTCAAGGTTCATTCTCACTCACTGTACTTTTCCACCCACTCAGATAAGGCCCCCACTGTTCAGTTTCTACTTAATAACACAAACTGGTACTGGAATAAACCAGCCAAATCTGACCATTCCTAAGGTCGAGATGTCCTGTCCCATATATTCCTGAAACGTCACGCACAAGCACGTACACTAGAGGTCTTCACGGGTCCAAAAATTCATGCCCGACCCGGAAGAGACCCGTAATGTGCTAAACCGAACCGACCCGGACCCGTCTATTATTTCAAAAGTTGGACCCGGACCCGTGCAGATCCGAGAAACGCCGTGCCCGGACCCGACCTGGACCCGTTTATTATTTGAAAACTGGACCCGAACCCGACGGCAAGACACAAACCCGACTGGACCCGATTGTCACATATTATTTCACACAAGTTGCGAAAAATAAAACTTTTTGTCTTACATAATTTTAGTCGTCGTCGTCTCACTTTCTTGTAACGTTACCTGACTGACTGTGATGCATTGCAATCCACCGACAAGAAAGTTCTATCCATGTTTTTTCTCTCGTTATTCCAAGCTTAATCCACTCAGTATTTCAGCTTTAAAAGTCCACTTGATGTCACGGTGATGGATGACAAATGCAACTTTGCACATGTGCATTCTGACTCGAGTTAACTCGCATAATAACTAACTTAACCGTTTGTCCTTTTGAACTAACTTATAATAACAATTGCTTGTTCAGTTCCATGGCCGCTGACATTATTTATTTGCTATATCATATGTGCTCTCTGCTGGAAGCTCCGGTTGCCAAAGAAACATGACATGCGACAAACTTGAGACTGCACATGCGCGCTAGCTGAATCAGCCTAAAATGTTGGGGTTTTTTTTAACGAATATGAGAGTCATAGAAAACATTTATGTGACAATTCACCTCAGATTTTGTTGCTGATTTGAAATATATTTAAATATGAGTGTGTAACTCAAATTCTGCAAGCATTTTTGAGATTTGAACCATTTACTATGTCACATAATAGGAACACGAACTCAAAATGACACGTATACATAGTAGCCTACCTACATATCAATAATTACTACCAAGAAAAACATAAAATAAAATATAGAAATAAAATAAACTTAAATATAGTAAAGATCTGTTTCCCCACTGCACACAAAGGTATCCATCATTACCGTGCGTGCAGTTGCATTAACTCTCTCTGACTGAGTCTGGGCGCGGCCGCGCGCTCTGCTTCTAACGGCAGAGAGAGAGAAAGAGAGATCGCTTTTTTTTATTATTTCTCTTTTCTTTACCTACTTTTACAAGTTGCAAAAAAACACAAGCAGTGCTGATCTGACTCATTCTGGCTCTGATCGAGTCCGATCGCACGGGTATTACACACAATTTTAAACAGACCCGGGACCCGAAGTAATAAATTCGGACCCGACCCGGACCCGGCCGATCATTTAAAATTTAGACCCGAACCCGTACGGGTCCCGGGTCGGGTCCCGGGTCGACGGGTCTCGGGTGCACTGTGAAGACCTCTAACGTACACACATATACTTTTACACATTGAATAGATTAGGAATAAATGACTATTAAAATTTTTCCACAACAATCCCCACTTTTTATCATTCTGATTACCCATAATCACAATAATAAACAAAAAGACAAAGTATCATCACACTACTCTTCATCTCTGTTTTCACATAACTGATCACTCTTCTTAAACATTTGTGAAAATAACATTTTGAAAAGAAAAAGCTTAGGCTGTTTTTGTAAGGATAGTCCCTTAAGTATTAGCAACCAAGTAAAGAATTCAGCTAAAGCCGGGCTGGATAAGCAAACACTGCTGCTGTACCCCAAGCATAGCTTGACCCTCAGTCACCTTAGTTAAATAAGAAATAGTGTACAGACTAGTTAGAAAAACAACAAATCATCAATCCACAGTGGTTACATCAAAATATAAAGTATAAGAAAAGTATAATAAAACCCTTCATTTCAAAACCCTCTCCTTGTACCTTATCACATAGCGGATAAGCACAGCTTTTAACCATCTGTTCATAACAAAAACATTCATAGGAAGAAGAAAAAGAAAAGAAAAACAAACACCACATGTCTAACACATGTCACTGTAGCTTCCACTACTAGAATCATCTTCATCACATTTCTTGTCATTGTCATCATCATTTGGATAAAACTTGTCATTTTTACCAATTTAACAATCCTCCCTGCTCTGACCAGTCTCTGTACTGAGCTGGAAACACAATATCGACAATCCTACCCCCGAAACCCCAAAGAGTAATCAAACAATCCATTCATTTTCCTAAAATACTTTCTAATTAATCAGTGACCAATCAAATCTCGTTGGCGTTGTTTAAGGTGAGATGTTTGGATGGTGGTGTTGCAATCTCCATCCTTGCAACCTTGTTTGTGGAGTGGACCATTTCCTAGCTGCTGTCACCTGTGAATGGAGATCTTAAGTATTTTGTTAGTGCTGCTGGTCGTCCTTCTGGTGTGACCTGTGGAATTTTTACCATTTGTTTACTGATGATATACATTATGAGTTCCAAATTTATTCTCAACATCTGGCCACTCAACCTGAAACTCATTCAACTATTACATTGACATTCAACCCACTTTGCTCATGTCAACAACACAATATTTATACATTTTGGAACAGAATCATTCTGTTAGCTGCAATCCAATCTGACATTCTGTGAAAGGAAAATTTTAAGTTATGCTCTGCTCCATTCTCTGTAAAGAAAACAAAATGTCGAGGTTATTTTCAGATAGTAAACTACACGTAGTTTCTTTTGTCTACTGTTCTGCCGTGACCTTCGCTGCCACATCTGCCCCGGCGTTTCCTGTTGAAACAGTCCTGCAAATACATTTACAGAAAGCAAATTTTGTTTGGGACGGCCTTTTTACCCAATTAAACCCAGTGTCTTCCCCACATCGTCCCTTAGTAAACCCATATTTTGTCCCCCCTTTTGATGCACGACACAACTCGAGCATCAATTTAACATAACATTTAACATAGTGTTTTGATAAAGTTTGCATCAACACTAACCCAAACGTTGTCCTTCAGACAAATTTCCTCCAGACATCTCTTGCCGTCTTTGAAACAAAAATATTACATTCTTCACTTAAAGCCACAATCTCATCTGCTCATCGAAGTATTTGAAGGGCAAAGGCCCTTGGTCTCACAGCGTATCCTGCTTTTCAGGCCTGTTGTTTGGTCTCTTAATTCAGTCATCTACAAACATTTTCAAAGTCATCAATTGTTTCTATCAAGTCAGGTCGTGCTGTACAGACTTGGTCACTTGTCAGTCAAATAACATTCTCATCCTTCTGCCCACAATAATCCTACATTTTTAGGGCTCTCTTGATAATTTCATGTTTGACTTACCCAATATGTCACTTTGTTGTTGCCATCAAATCTATAACATTTTCATTTATCTCAGGCCATGCCAGATGGTGATCTACAACTCCACAATTCCAATTTACACAAATACTTAAACTGATCCAGAACGTAATTCAAATCAACAAAAAGTAATTAATACCAGACATCGGATCCACTCACAATTATCGGCTTCTTTAAAATTTGTCATTTGCTTAACCCATCTGTAATGATGAAACAATATACTCCCTCTTCAGGTGGAATATTAGTACCCCAAACTAATACATACAAGACCTAAAGTGCTGTCACCATCACACACACATACTAGACACACATCTCTTAACTACTCATTCTCAATGTTCGCCTTTCTTTATATTATTGCTAAAAAGATTTAAATTTTGAGTAAGATTTTAAACTTCACATTTTCTGTAGCTTTTGCCTAATTTTACATGGTCTCTTATCCAGTTCCAAAGCATTTCTGTTCATTTTTCATTAGATTTTTTAGACAAGTCAGCTGGGTTGCTTTGTTTAATTTTCCTTATCATTATTTTGCTTCAGCTTGCTCTAGCAGGCCGACAACAGAAAGACAGACACAGTTTATCATGCCTTCCTCCACTCAAGAAGTCTCTTAGCCAATAATATTTTCAACAGTCTTCTACGAGTATATTTTAGACATAATGTAATATTAAATTCATCACTAACCTTTTACCATTACATTTTGTTTTCCAGACTTTTCTTAAATCAAAAGCTGTCTTCATCTTTAGCCCTCCACCATGTCAAATGACCTTCAGGAGTTAAAACTATGTTATAAACACATTAGTTCAAAATCAACACTTCTATAAATTTTCTTATTCTTGCCCATGAGGCAGCCAATACATAAAAAGTTTTGTTCCTGTCTCCACAACAAACAATGGCAATCCCCTCATGTTATCAGCTGGCTCTTGAAAGCTCCCCTCCCCCATAGCTCTTTATCTATAATTTTCTCTTCAGGGTGTTGTCCCCCTGGCTTAATTGCAGACACTTGTCACAATGAAAAACAAGCGTACGATTATGCGGTTTCTTCTGGCAAGTGGTATAGAGGAACTCACATTCTCTGGGTCAGACTGCCGCAACTCGTCACAGCGCATCTCACCTCTCAATGCTCTGCTGACCCCGGTGGCCTCCAGTAGTCAGCGCTCAACTCTCATACCTTTCTCGCATGTAACACACCCCCATCCTGAGGTGCCCAATGTCCGTGACCCCCTGCGTTAGGCTGTCCCCTGGCCAGGAGAATCATCCTGTCATTGAGTAGCCAACGTACACACTGGTACCGCTCTTTCCCATCACACAATCAGTTTGCTTTAACAGAACTCAGCTGCTTTCTGGAGCTTAGGAAAGGCACGTTCAAGAGTCACCAGAGCCATTCTGATTGCCTAATAGTGTTCACAGGGAGACAGGTTAATAACAGCAGTATTTAATCACTTAAATCCATTAACCATCTTAAAATCATCAACCTAGCTATACATCTGTAGCCGTAGCCATCGGGCCTGTTTCAATGGTGGAGACTTAAGATAAGACAGAAAAGTTACTGGTCCTAAAAAAAAAAAAAATCAAAAATGTAATTTCTATCATTTAAGGTCTGCATTATTATTTTAAAGACTCCTTTAAATTCATTCAGTTTTACATTTAAAACTCACAAATACAAATTGCCCTCTTAATGGCAATGATTTCTTTTACATCTCTGTGTCTGATTTTTTCAACTGAAACACTGTGCTTTTACTATAAATAGCTTATTATTACTTATGACACAGACTCAGATAACAGCCTGTTAGCTGACATTTGACTGAGAGAGACTCTGAGGCACTCAGAACCGGTAAACTGTTCTCTCAAATACTTCTAATCATCAAACTTTTATCTATAATCTTTTAACTATCCCAGCTTAAGGCATCTTTGCCAGAAATGACATTTGTTTCCAAATAAACATAATTTTATAGTTGTCTTTTGCCCATACAGGGAATTTAGACATTACAAATCTCCACTCAGATTGAGTCTCTGTCGTACTGGCCGTTTACAGCCACAGCAGACATCAGATTCAGATAAGCGAGCTGTTTCATTACAGCACCTAACAAACTTATCTTTTAAAAGAAAAACATCAGCTTCTAGTTCTCTCATGGTCAACACTTTTCAAGCTGTTTGTTTAATCAGATGCCTTTTACATTTTACATTTAGGAACTGTTAATTCAGTAGCCTACTGCCTCTGCTTATTTGATCTTAATTAATTATTCTAGTTCTCCATAACGTTTAACATTTCATCTCAATTTTAATTGTCAAGTTCTCAATTACCATAGTTTAATATCTGACCTCAAAGTTTTTTCCTAGGAGTTTATCAATCTCCAAACAGGATTCACACTAAATTTGACAAGGCTACTCTGCATCTTTCGCAGTTATTATAAATCATCTGTGAGATTTGTCTCTCTATATAACCTGAACCCTTTTTAAAATGTTTAATTAAAACACAATCATCCTTTTAGTTACTTTTTCCTTTCTGCAACTCACATTTGTTGTCATTATCCATAATTTTACATCCAACTGTATTCATCAATTCACTTATAAAAAATACAATTATAGATATTTTCAAAGGATTCACTTTAAGACTTCAATCTTTTGACCTTGTTTTTATCTCTTATTCTTTCTCAGACGAAAATGTTAATATCGTCTTCACTTAAACACTGATCTACTTTCAAACCCACATCATTACCTGAAATGTGTCATTATCACATTTTCAACCACTCTCTCAGTGGGGATTTACATGTTAAATGGTCCTGTTGACCACAATTAAAACACTCTCCATCTGCTTTAACTTACTGCACACCCTTGAAGCAGTGTGTCCCATTTAGGAATGTAAACAGAGCCACTGATAAGCAGTTCTCTGTATTCTTTTACAGTCCACCAGTGGCAGATACAACAATAGCCGAATCATAATCTTCATCATTATTACTGGCACAACATTAATTTTCATAAGCTGTATGGAAATGCTCATT
Organism: Chrosomus eos; assembly: GCA_036326025.1. Classification (NCBI taxonomy): domain Eukaryota; kingdom Metazoa; phylum Chordata; class Actinopteri; order Cypriniformes; family Leuciscidae; genus Chrosomus; species Chrosomus eos. The sequence continues at coordinate 1,080,659 of CM070831.1, read as the reverse complement.
ATGTTCTAATTTGTTTTCAATATCTTTCGCCTCAATGACTTAATATCCACAAAATATCCGACAGTGGCAGATATTGATTTCCAGAATCTTTGGACATAGCTGTCTTTAAATTCTACCAATTTGCTATTATCATCAACAACACTGATTACAGAACAAGTGCATATCTAACATCCAAAAAGCCGGGCTGAATAAGAAGACACTGCTCCTGTACTCTCGACCTTGATCGAACCCTCAGTCACTCCTCAGATATTAAATACAGACATTGTCTGCAATCATAAACACCAGGATATGCATTCGTTTTTTTATAAAACTATAATTTCCAATTCCTTTTATAATAAACGAAGATGGATGGTAAATCCATTCCTTTCACTACCCCCATTAGACCCTTTAGGTTCAAAACACAATGATTGTCAAACTAAAACTAAACCTAATTTCAATCATTATTTTACCATTAAAAATATAGAATTGTTCCCCATGCTTAAAACATTCTTCATGTCATGTTAATCCCTGTCAATCATACAATGCCTTATTTTATTCTAAAACTGTATTTTCATACCAATTAAACAGTTAATTTGACTTCCATAAATTCTGTCAGACATTTTATTTTCATCACATATAGTTTTCTACTATATTTCTTCTCAATCTTCCCCTACATGCCATTTCTTTCTGTATCCTCTCCTTTCTTTTCTCAAACATGCCAGTTCCTTCATTATCTAACCAGTACATGATTGTTTGCACAATCCCCACAAAACATATCTCACACACCAACCTTCTAGTTTTCCCTTCACTTCCCTCTTCCATCAAGTTTCTCACTTACAGTTCCACTCTATTTCTATCACTCTATCATTCTATTTCACACAGACAGCCTTATTGCTGCTCAATCCATATCATATAAATTTAAGTTCTTAAGACATCTAATGTCATGCATCCATTTACTGGATGAAGAAGTAAAAACATTATTTCTCCTGACAGTTCGACATTTTCACATATCTGTTCACATTTTTACAATAGTTTTTTTTAGAGATTTTCAGATTTTTTACAGATTTATCAGTTTTTTTTTTTTTTCAATGTCTAACATAAATTTTCCCCCCATACTTTTCCTAATTTTACAGAAAACCGGTGTATCAAATTTGGCATGCTTACCCTGAGATTTTCCCATACTGGCTGTCTCTGTTACTCTGTGGATTTTCCGTTCGACGCTGCGTCTAATAATCTGATGGACGTCTCCACCAGATCTGATCACTTAACCCAAGACCAGAAAGGGCGCACCCAGTGCTCTTTGCAGATTCGATTAACTCTCAGCAGACTGCTACGTGAAGATCCCTCGTCTACAAAACCGTCCCTGACTGGTTCCGTAGAGCGCCTCCCCACGCAGTTAGCCCTACTGCATTAACTACGACCCGTTCAAAAGTAAGTCTCAATTGACCCCCAATAAACTGCTGCACGAAGATCCCTCGTCTACAAAACCGTCCCTGACTGGTTTTGCAGAACGCCTCCTCGCACAGTTAGCCCTATTGCATCAGTTTTCTTGACTTACACCACAGAAATGAACAGACCCAGCCGCTATGGCTTTACTCACAAATTGAAAAATATTTTAACCCCAAAAGAAAATATTTTAGCCGTCTCTTACCAGAGATGTCTTGAGTTGCCACGGGTTCGTTTTCATCTGATTCCAGTGGAGCTTCTCTTGGCCCTGACAGCGGTCGGCCCCTCTCTCTGAAACTTACGAGGTAGAGCTGGAACTGCTCAGTCCAGGTGGCCAAACACCGTCCGCTCTCAGGTCCAGAAGGCACTGCCAAGGAATCCCACTTCTCTGACACCAATTGTCGTGGCAAAACTTCTGTTAAACATCATCACTGCGTAAGAGACACTCAGAGTCAAATTAATAAAAAGAGAAGTATTTTATTCTTGCAAGAATAGGCCCGGTCGCATTCACAGCAGTTACCCTGTGACGTGAGTGGCGCGCACCAGGAAGACATGAGACAGCCTTTATACTCTTTTCAAGGTTCATTCTCACTCACTGTACTTTTCCACCCACTCAGATAAGGCCCCCACTGTTCAGTTTCTACTTAATAACACAAACTGGTACTGGAATAAACCAGCCAAATCTGACCATTCCTAAGGTCGAGATGTCCTGTCCCATATATTCCTGAAACGTCACGCACAAGCACGTACACACATATACTTTTACACATTGAATAGATTAGGAATAAATGACTATTAAAATTTTTCCACAACAATGCCAAAGTTCAGATTTTTCAACTCGGGCGGCAGACGCGAATTCGCGTCAATCACATGAATAAAAAAGACTTAATAAAATCATTTGCGCGTAACGCGCCCGACGCTCAATGCGCGCGAACGAGGTGAATTTGCATCTACCGCGCCGCGCTCTACGCCTCATTCACGCCGCAGGAATTTTTTACGTGCATAGTGCGTCTTTGCATTGACTTAACATTGAAATCACTCGCGCCAGATGCGCTATTCGCGTCCGGTGTGAACGCACCATTACGGTACTGATCCACTTTTGCGACACGACTGAAGCGTGGTGTCGCACGCCTCTCCACATTTGTAAGTTGATGGGCGTTCCTCAAGTTTACTGCTATGGGCGTGGTTTTGACCCAGCGGCCAGTCTAGAACAAAGGCCCCTCGAGAGACTACTTCTATTGGATAGACGCGTCGCGTTTGGCGGATTCATTTGCATAAAGATGGGCATCGGCCAGCTTTTTGACTCGCAGCATTTTTCCAAATGAGGCGCCGCCTTCCCGGGATGCTTTGCGGGCCGTTAAAGTCGCGTGACGTCACCCATAGGAATAAAGTGGAGTGCGGCGCGACTGAAGTGTCGCACGGACAAGTGGATCCGCACCGTTAGAGTGGGGGTAATGTCACACTGTCTGGTTGGCGTTCCCTGGGTTTCCACTAGAGGTCTCTTCCCCTTACCGTCGCCACCTCATCATGAACTGCACTTCCCAGAATCCTTTGTCTGTACTCATTATTGTTCATTGTACACAGCTGTTCCCACTCACCTTGTTAGTATCTGTGTGTATATGTTTGTTTCTGTGAATGTCGTGGAGTCCTTGTTTGATGTCATTTGCACTTCGGAGTACTGGTCCTGTTTTGTTTCTTGTTTTTGACTGCTTTGTATAGATTTTGAACCTTTGCCTGGCTGACTACGTTTTTGGATTGACCCAAATAAATACTGCACTTGGATTCTAACCTTTTGTGTGCGCGCCGTGACAATGTAGGCCTTGTTCTACACATACACAACTCAATAACTGCTATTTGATGAATATGACTAAATAAATAATACAATAATATTATTATATAAATAATACTATAATATTATAGTAAAACAGTTAATATTTTCAGAATTCTGTGCTCATTGAGACAAAAAGCTATTAGCCAGTTTATTAGTGAAGTTTAAGCTATTTTTAACATGTTGCAACCGTCCCTGATTGTGTTGCAACTGTCCGCTGGGTTGGGGGCAGTTGCAACATGTGGTTTCTTTAATTTAAATATATACTGTGAACGATATGTCATGTGTAATCACCTTTAAATGGTATGAGTAATTAGCAGACAGATGCAAGTTTAATATATACAAATTTGGTTGGTCCTGTCCAAATAGTTTCTGAGTAACTGAGAGAAATGCAGAAGTGTTGCAACCGTCCCCAGTGTGGTCGGAGCGACTGACGTGACGTCTCAAAGACGACACGGAAGATTATTGCTAAAGTGGAAAAATTTTAAAAATCCAACTTGAAATGAAAAATAAAAAAGTATCCGAATTTAACGTAGCCTACATTGTTATGAAAAATACACAAAAATACTATTTTAAATTTTTCTTATTTTGTATTAATATTTTCAAAATCCCGTTTTATTTTAAAACTGCAAGAAAATCAAAGCCATATATCTAAACAAGTTGTTTCAAATCTGAGCTTGATATCTCAAAATTAGCTTTCGAGTTTTCATTACTTTTCAAATTGCGCAAAATGAAATTGAGAATTGAAAATACGCAATTCTCTAAAAATAATGGAAAATATGGAAACACGTCAATTTCGACAAAAACACAAAAAAGTGCGCTAGCGTGGCACTCCCTTCTGCTCCACTGCTTTGCGCATGCGTAGACGTGAGATAAGAAGTCATTATTATGAGATGTTAAGCCATTATTTCGAGAATGTTTCTCATTATTACAAGATGTTAAGTAATTATTACGAGAAAGTTTCTCATTATTATGAGATGTTAAGTCATTATTACAAGAAAGTTTTTCATTATTATGAGATGTTAAGTCATTATTACAAGAAAGTTTTTCATTATTATGAGATGCTAAGTCATTATTATGAGAAGTTAAGTCATTTCGAGAAAGTATTATTACGAGATGTTAAGTCATTATTTCGAGAAAGTTTCTCATTATTTCGAGATGTTAAGTCATTATTACGAGAACGTTTTTCAATATTATGAGATACGAAGTCATTATTATGAGAAACTTTCTCATTATTATGACTAAAAGAATCTTCTTCTTTTTTTATCAACCGTGGCGGAAACGCTCTTGCATTCGTTTTTTGTTGACGTTTAGAAAAAAATCGCAAACGTTTTGGGCAAATCTGTAATGGAAACGCGCTAGATGTTGTTCAGCTGCAGTACTGAACGCTTCCACTAGATGACATTCGTCTCCATTCATTTCCAATGCGCTCATTTCTGTGTGACTATTTTTTACAGGACCATTTAACCTGTTCGAATCATGTCCATGATTTTTTTTAGCAAGTGCCAAAACCTTTACCAAGTTTCGTACCATTCCAATAAAGTAAAAAAATGTAAAAGAATTTGGTCAAAAAGGACCAGAGAGCAGTATGGAGTGTTTAGCGGTATGTAGAGTAAAGTTTAGAGACTGTTTTCACTCCATAGAGCAGTACTGGAAAAGTCATATACTTCCGTAGTGAAGATACGTGTTTCTAACATGCTCAGCTATGAACTTTGAGAGTCCAATCTTTGTAAAATGATTATAGTCAGAAATCAGGATTGCATGTAGGCTTGGACATTCATTAGTGAAAGTGTGTGTGAACCCTAAATATGCAGCGTGAAGTTTCAGTGCATCAGCGGATCTTTACAGCAGATCTGTTGAACTTTAACTGACCCATTAACTGGGAATCCAGCAGAAACCAGTCTTATTGTAGATCTGTGTAACAAAACCAGCTCAATTACCTATGAATTACATCTAGTGCAAATACCACAACTCTAAATATGCCTTTCCCATCATTAAAGCTGGAGTTTATTATATTTTAATTAATGCAGAAAGCACATCAAACAGTAAAACTACACATAGAAGTCAGAAAAACAGATATAGAAATCTACATTTAATTTGCAGTCGCAACACACACAATTTGAAACTTGAAAAGCACGAATAGTATAGTATAGTTATATCATAAACACTGATTAAGTCTTCATACTTTCTGATTGACACATGGATGCATTAACCCTTTATTTATGACTATTTGCAAATAAATTGGTGTGAGAAAAATATTTGGTGACACTTTCTATGAAGCCCATGCTTATTATGAATTATAGCTCCATTTATACTTATTTATAAGTATTACTATTCTATAAATTTATTTATAAAGACTCATTAAAGGGTTAGTTCACCCAAAAATGAAAATTCTGTCAGTATTCACTCTCCCTCATGTTGTTCCAAACCTCTATGTGTTTATTTGTTCTGCTGAACACATAGAAAGATATTTGGAAGAATGTTTTAATCACACAGATCTCATTCCCCATTGACTACCATAGTAGGAAAAATACATACTATGGTAGTCAATGGGGAATGAGATCTGTTTGATTAAAACATTCTTCCAAATATCTTCCTTTGTGTTCAGCAGAACAAATAAACACATAGAGGTTTGGAACAACATGAGAGAGAGTGAATACTGACAGAATTTTCATTTTTGGGTGAACTAACCCTTTAAGACCTATACTTCATTATAAGAACAGTTATAGGTATAGTTACATTTGTTATTTTTATAATTACTTATTTTATAAGTCATGTATTTGCTTTTTCAATCTGCATGCTCATCATAATCCATTTTACACTTATTTATAAATGATCAAATATGAAATAGTTCAGAGACACTTGTTTGCTGTACAAATTAGTTATTAATTATGTCTTTAATGGCTAATATTTTACAGGTCATGAATGGTGATTATCATTTGTTAAAATCTCCTCATATATGCCTGGCATTGCTTATAGTAGTTTGAAATGATATTTTAAAAAATATTGTTCCAGTAACATAAAATAAAATAAAAAAATTCAACTGTTTGTATTAATGATTTCACTTTTTCTTTTCAATATTTTATTACAGGAATTCATGTTCATTATATACATTTTAAATAAAAAATGTATAATGCGCACATCTTCATGATTTCTTAACATTTGTTTTAGGAAAATTGCATTGTATGTTTTAACTTTACTTAAAGCCATCAATGATGCATTTATAGCGGTTAGTAACTGTATTATCACTCACAATAAGTATTTATAAGAACACAACACGGCTATTAATTACAATATATTCACTTATTTGACAGAAATAAATCTGAATTACAAAAAAGTTATTGTAACTATAATATAATAATATTATAGTAATGCACACGACATCTTTATAAGTACATTAATTAGAACCATACGACTGATTAATTAATACTTATAAATCAGTGTATAATGGATTATGAGCATACGCATTGAAAACGCAAATACATTACATAAGTAATTTAAAAAAATAACAAATGTAACTATAAGTGTTCTTATAATGAAATATATGTCTTAATGAGTCTTTATAAATAAGCATAAATGGAGCTGTAATTCATTATAAGCATGAGCTTCATAGAAAGTGTTACAAAATATGTCAACACAAGCATTTCAATTCAGTCAAATATTATTTATGTCAAACCTTTAAAAGCATGGTGGAAAAACTCAACCCACATTTTGATTTTGTACGGTTATGAATGTTTCTCCAGCGTGGGAAAATAAGTTGAGACCAGAAACTGAAACAGGTCAAGTGACACTAACCCAGACTGAAAATGTGTGAGCGTTTATTCCCGCCGTCTCTAATGCTAATGCACAGATCTCTGTTTATTACCGTCCGTCTCTAATGCTAAAGCACAGATCTCTGTTTATTACCGCCGTCTCTAATGCTAAAGCACAGATCTCTGTTTATTACCGTCGTCTCTAATGCTAAAGCACAGATCTCTGTTTATTACCGTCGTCTCTAATGCTAAAGCACAGATCTCTGTTTATTACCGCGTCTCTAATGCTAAGCACAGATCTCTGTTTTACCGCCGTCTCTAATGCTAATGCACAGATCTCTGTTTATTACCGCCGTCTCTAATGCTAATGCACAGATCTCTGTTTGTTACCGCCGTCTCTAATGCTAAAGCACAGATCTCTGTTTATTACCGCCTCTCTAATGCTAATGCACAGATCTCTGTTTGTTACCGCCGTCTCTAATGCTAAGCACAGATCTCTGTTTGTTACCGTCGTCTCTAATGCTAAAGCACAGATCTCTGTTTATTACCGCCGTCTCTAATGCTAATGCACAGATCTCTGTTTGTTACCGCCGTCTCTAATGCTAAAGCACAGATCTCTGTTTATTACCGCCATCTCTAATGCTAATGCACAGATCTCTGTTTGTTACCGCCGTCTCTAATGCTAAAGCACAGATCTCTGTTTATTACCGCCGTCTCTAATGCTAAAGCACAGATCTCTGTTTATTACCGCCGTCTCTTATGCTAATGCACAGATCTCTGGTCGTTACCGCCGTCTCTAATGCTAATGCACAGATCTCTGTTTGTTACCACCGTCTCTAATGCTAAAGCACAGATCTCTGTTTGTTACCGCTGTCTCTAATGCTAAAGCACAGATCTCTGTTTGTTACCGCTGTCTCTAATGCTAAAGCACAGATCTCTGTTTGTTACCGCTGTCTCTAATGCTAATGCACAGATCTCTGTTTGTTACCGCCGTCTCTAATGCTAAGCACAGATCTCTGGTCGTTACCGCCGTCTCTAATGCTAATGCACAGATCTCTGTTTGTTACCACCGTCTCTAATGCTAAAGCACAGATCTCTGTTTATTACCGCCATCTCTAATGCTAATGCACAGATCTCTGTTGTTACCGCCGTCTCTAATGCTAAAGCACAGATCTCTGTTTATTACCGCCGTCTCTAATGCTAAAGCACAGATCTCTGTTTTATACCGCCGTCTCTAATGCTAATGCACAGATCTCTGGTCGTTACCGCCGTCTCTAATGCTAATGCACAGATCTCTGTTTGTTACCACCGTCTCTAATGCTAAAGCACAGATCTCTGTTTGTTACCGCTGTCTCTAATGCTAAAGCACAGATCTCTGTTTGTTACCGCTGTCTCTAATGCTAAAGCACAGATCTCTGTTTGTTACCGCTGTCTCTAATGCTAAAGCACAGATCTCTGGTCGTTACCGCCGTCTCTAATGCTAATGCACAGATCTCTGTTTGTTACCACCGTCTCTAATGCTAAAGCACAGATCTCTGTTTGTTACCGCTGTCTCTAATGCTAAAGCACAGATCTCTGTTTGTTACCGTCGTCTCTAATGCTAAAGCACAGATCTCTGTTTATTACCGCTGTCTCTAATGCTAATGCACAGATCTTTGTTTGTTACCGCCGTCTCTAATGCTAAAGCACAGATCTCTGTTTATTACCGCCGTCTCTAATGCTAATGCACAGATCTTTGTTTGTTACCGCCGTCTCTAATGCTAATGCACAGATCTCTGTGTTATTACCGCCGTCTCTAATGCTAAGCACAGATCTCTGTTTGTTACCGCCGTCTCTAATGCTAAAGCACAGATCTCTGTTGTTACCGCCGTCTCTAATGCTAAAGCACAGATCTCTGTTTTTACCGCCGTCTCTAATGCTAATGCACAGATCTGTTTGTTACCGCCGTCTCTAATGCTAAAGCACAGATCTCTGTTTTTACCGCCGTCTCTAATGCTAAAGCACAGATCTCTGTGTTACCGCCGTCTCTAATGCTAATGCACAGATCTCTGTTTGTTACCCGTCTCTAATGCTAATGCACAGATCTCTGTTTATACCGCCGTCTCTAATGCTAAATGCACAGATCTCTGTTTTACCGCCGTCTCTAATGCTAAAGCACAGATCTCTGTTTATACCCGCCGTCTCTAATGCTAAGCACAGATCTCTGTTTGTTACCGCCGTCTCTAATGCTAATGCACAGATCTCTGTGTTACCGCCGTCTCTAATGCTAATGCACAGATCTCTGTTTGTTACCGCCGTCTCTAATGCTAATGCACAGATCTCTGTTTGTTACCGCCGTCTCTAATGCTAATGCACAGATCTCTGTTTGTTACCGCCGTCTCTAATGCTAATGCACAGATCTCTGTTGTTACCGCCGTCTCTAATGCTAATGCACAGATCCTTGTGTTACCGCCGTCTCTAATGCTAATGCACAGATCTCTGTGTTACCCGCCGTCTCTAATGCTAAAGCACAGATTCTTTGTTACCGCCGTCTCTAATGCTAAAGCACAGATCTCTGTTGTTACCCCGCGTCTCTCGTCTCTAATGCTAAGCACAGATCTCTGTTTGATACCCCGATCTCTAATGCTAATGCACAGATCTCTGTTTGTTACCGCCGTCTCTAATGCTAAAGCACAGATCTCTGTTTTTACCGCCGTCTCTAATGCTAAAGCACAGATCTCTGTTTATTACCCGCCGTCTCTAATGCTAATGCACAGATCTCTGGTCGTTTACCACGCCGTCTCTAATGCTAATGCACAGATCTCTGTTTGTTACCACCGTCTCTAATGCTAATGCACAGATCTCTGTTTGTTAGCCTCCTAGCATCACACTCGGTCCGTCTCTAATGCTAAGCACAGATCTCTGTTTGTTACCGCTGTCTCTAATGCTAAAGCACAGATCTCTGTTGTTACCGCGTCTCTAATGCTAAAGCACAGATCTCTGGTCGTTATACCGCCGTCTCTAATGCTAATGCACAGATCTCTGTTTGTTACCACCGTCTCTAATGCTAAAGCACAGATCTCTGTTTGTTACCAGCTGTCTCTAATGCTAAAGCACAGATCTCTGTTTGTTACCGCGTCTCTAATGCTAAAGCACAGATCTCTGTTTATTACCGCTGTCTCTAATGCTAAATGCACAGATCTTGGTTGTTACCCGCCGTCTCTAATGCTAAGAGCACAAGAACTCTCTGTTTATTACCGCCGTCTCTAATGCTAATGCACAGATCTTTGTTTGTTACCCGCCGTCTCTAATGCTAATGCACAGATCTCTGTTTGTTACGCGCCGCTGCCTAATGCTAATGCACAGATCTCTGTTATTACCGCCGTCTCTAATGCTAATGCACAGATCTTGTTTGTTACCGCGTCTCTAATGCTAAAGCACAGATCTCTGTTTTTACCGCCGTCTCTAATGCTAATGCACAGATCTTGTTTGTTACCCGCCGTCTCTAATGCTAATGCACAGATCTCTGTTTGTTACTGCCGTCTCTAATGCTAAAGCACAGATCTCTGTTTATTACCGCCATCTCTAATGCTAATGCACAGATCTCTGTTTGTTTACCGCCGTCTCTAATGCTAATGCACAGATCTCTGTTTGTTACCGCCGTCTCTAATGCTAATGCACAGATCTCTGTTCGTTACCGCCGTCTCTAATGCTAATGCACAGATCTCTGTTTGTTACCGCCGTCTCTAATGCTAAAGCACAGATCTCTGTTTGTTACCGCCGTCTCTAATGCTAATGCACAGATCTCTGTTTGTTACCGCCGTCTCTAATGCTAATGCACAGATCTCTGTTTGTTACCGCCGTCTCTAATGCTAATGCACAGATCTCTGGTCGTTACCGCCGTCTCTAATGCTAATGCACAGATCTCTGGTTGTTACCGCCGTCTCTAATGCTAATGCACAGATCTCTGGTTGTTACCGCCGTCTGTAAAGCTAATGCCCAGATCTCTGCAGTGAACATCCGTAGGCCGAGTGCCAGGACTGTACTGTACTCTGGAGGGAAGTCTATAAATGATTGAAGTGTAGTTGCTTCAGACAGCACCTTCTTCATGTCAGAGTCGTGATACACGCTCTCCACAATCTGACCCACTGACCTTTAGCTCTGAGACACTCACATCAGTAAATCAATGAGACAAACACTCAGAGACTCAACTCAAACATGCGTGCATGCGATTTGACACACGTGCACTACCGGACAAAAGTCTGGAGTAATTATGATTATTTCATGTTTCTGAAAGAGTTTCTTCTGTTCTCCAAGGCTGCATTTCATTGATAAAAAAAAATGCATTGAATTGTGAACTATTTTCTATAAGCTTGTTTCCGCCACAGAATGAAACATAAAAAAGGTAATTGCAACTTTTTATCTCACAATTCTGACTTTTTTCTCACAATTGCATGATGTAAGTCACAATTGCAAGTTATAGTCAGAATTGTGAGAAATAAACTCGAAATTTTGACTTTATAACACGCAATAATTGCGACTTTATATCTCGCAATTCTGTCTTTTTATATCTCGCAATTCTGACTTTATATCTCGCAATTCTGACTTTTTATATCTCACAATTCTGACTTTTTATATCTCGCAATTCTGACTTTTTATATCCCGCAATTCTAACTTTTTATAACTTGCAATTTTGACTTTATATCCCGCGATTCTAACTTTATATCTCGCAATTCTGACTTTATATCTCGCAATTCTGACTTTATATCTCGCAATTCTGACTTTTTATATTTCTCAATTCTGACTTTTTATATCTCTCAATTCTGACTTTATATCTCGCAATTCTGACTTTTTATATCTCACAATTCTGACTTTTTATATTTCTCAATTTTGACTTTATATCTCGCAATTCTGACTTTTTATATCTCGCAATTCTGACTTTATATCTCGCAATTCTGACTTTTTATATCTCACAATTCTGACTTTTTATATCTCGCAATTCTGACTTTATATCTCGCAATTCTGACTTTTTATATCTCACAATTCTGACTTTTTATATCTCGCAATTCTGACTTTTATATCTCGCAATTCTGACTTTTTATATCTCACAATTCTGACTTTTTATATCTCACAATTCTGACTTTTTATATCTCGCAATTCTGACTTTTAAACTCGCAATTCTGACTTTTTATATTTCTCAATTCTGACTTTTTATATCTCGCAATTCTGACTTTTTATATCTCGCAATTCTGACTTTATATCTCGCAATTCTGACTTTTTATATCTCGCAATTCTGACTTTTTATATCTCTCAATTCTGACTTTTTATATCTCGCAATTCTGACTTTTTATATCTCACAATTCTGACTTTTTATATTTCTCAATTCTAACTTTTTATATCTCGCAATTCTGACTTTTTATATCTCGCAATTCTGACTTTATATCTCGCAATTCTGACTTTTTATATCCCGCAATTCTGACTTTGTCTCGCAATTCTGACTTTTTATATCTCGCAATTCTGACTTTATGTCTCGCAATTCTGACTTTTTATATCTCGCAATTCTGACTTTATATCTCGCAATTCTGACTTTTTATATCTCGCAATTCTGACTTTATGTCTCGCAATTCTGACTTTTTATATCTCGCAATTCTGACTTTATATCTCGCAATTCTGACTTTTTATATCCCGCAATTCTAACTTTTTATAACTTGCAATTTTGACTTTATATCCCGCAATTCTAACTTTATATCTCGCAATTCTGACTTTATGGGCCCTATCTTGCAACCAGCGCAATTGACTTTGTACACTGACGCATGTATCATTCCTATTTTGCACCCGCGCAAAGCGGGCTTTTCCCTCCACAGACGCACGTCGGTAAACTAGGAAATGAACTTGCGCTCCCTGGGCGGGTCGGCACAAAAAGGAGGCGTGTTTTGGCGCAAACATTCCCTAGTGCTATTTTGCAGTTCCAGAAAACAATTCGGCCACTGACCAAAAAAAACCTGGTCTAAAGTCAGTGGCGCGTTGTTCATAATGCTATTTTAAGCGCGCATGCTTGGCCATAATGTAGCGGGTGCACAACGCGCACACACTTTGATTCTCTCATCAACACAGATGCAGCCGTTTTTATTTTTGCAAATCATACATTATAACAAGGAAATATATTACCATACGAGGGAAATCAGTGTGGTGTCCATGAAGATGTGAAAAAATAGGCATAAGCTTACACATTTACCAGTGTATATTGGTAATTTTTCAGGCAAATTGACGGATCAGAGCTGTTTGCCCAATAGTGGCAAGACACATATGTATAGTAGGACATCTGACAAATTATTTTGTCCGTCAAGAACTAGGGAAAAAAAATCTTAAGACTGCGAAATCACCTTTACCATAATGTAAGTACATTAAAAACCTTACTCTTTAACTTACCAGTTAAGTTGAGCTTTCTCATATTTTTTTCTATTGATTTGGGTGGGTTTGTCCATCCCCAATGTCACTTCTCTTTCTTTTACGGCCCTGATGAGAACATCGATATCCTCGGCTGTGAACCGATTCTGAAGCGCGCCTGGTGCACGCGCCATAATAATAACAATCCGCCATGCAACATGCGCACCTGCTCTTAAAGGGTATGTTGGATGACGCTCTGATTGGTTTATTTCATGTTACACCCAAACCACACCTATGAATAATGAAGCTACTTCAGACCAACCTCTTTTAGATTTGCGCCAGGCGCAAGAGGCATTTATCCTGCCGGGAAAATAGCAACAGCGCCGGGATCCGCCCACAAAGTTACTTGCGCTTTGCGCTTTGACACTTGCGTTTCAGATCGTGCGCTGGGTGCAAGATAGGGCCCTATATCTCGCAATTCTGACTTTATATCTCGCAATTCTGACTTTATATCTCGCAATTCTGACTTTATATTCTGCAATTCTTACTTTATATTCCGCAATTCTGACTTTATATTCCGCAATTCTGACTTTATATTCTGCAATTCTGACTTTATATCACGCAATTCTGACTTATATTCGCATTTGACTTTATTTCCTCAATTCTGACTTTATATCACGCAATTCTGACTTTATATTCTGCAATTCTGACTTTATATTCTGCAATTCTGACTTTATATTCCGCAATTCTGACTTTATATCACGCAATTCTGACTTTATATTCCGCAATTCTGACTTTATATCACGCAATTCTGACTTTATATTCCGCAATTCTGACTTTATATCTCACAATTCTGACTTTATATTCCGCAATTCTGATTTCTTATAACTTGCAATTCTGACTTTATATCTCGCAATTCTGACTTTTTATATCTCGCAATTCTGACTTTATATCACGCAATTCTGACTTTATATCTCGCAATTCTGACTTTATATCTCACAATTCTGACTTTATATTCCGCAATTCTGACTATATCTCGCAATTCTGACTTTATATTCTGCAATTCTGACTTTATATCACGCAATTCTGACTTTATATTCCCCAATTCTGACTTTATATTCCGCAATTCTGACTTTATATCTCGCAATTCTGACTTTATATTCCCCAATTCTGACTTTATTTCTCGCAATTCTGACTTTCTATCTCGCAATTCTGACTTTATATCTCGCAATTCTGACTTTCTATCTCGCAATTCTGACTTTATATCTCGCAATTCTGACTTTATATCACGCAATTCTGACTTTCTATCTCGCAATTCTGACTTTATATCTCGCAATTCTGACTTTCTATCTCGCAATTCTGACTTTCTATCTCGCAATTCTGACTTTATATTCCCCAATTCTGACTTTATTTCTCGCAATTCTGACTTTCTATCTCGCAATTCTGACTTTATATCTCGCAATTCTGACTTTCTATCTCGCAATTCTGACTTTATAACTCAATTCTGACTTTCTATCTCGCAATTCTGACTTTATATCTCGCAATTCTGACTTTATATCACGCAATTCTGACTTTATATCTCGCAATTCTGACTTTCTATCTCGCAATTCTGACTTTATATCTCGCAATTCTGACTTTATATCACGCAATTCTGACTTTATATCTCACAATTCTGACTTTATATCTCGCAATTCTGACTTTATAACTCAATTCTGACTTTCTATCTCGCAATTCTGACTTTATATCTCGCACTCTGACTTTATAACTCAATTCTGACTTTATATCTCGCAATTCTGACTTTATATCTCGCAATTCTGACTTTATATCTCGCAATTCTGACTTTATATGTGACAATTCTGACTTTATATCTCGCACTCTGACTTTATAACTCAATTCTGACTTTATATCACGCAATTCTGACTTTTTATTCCGCACTTCTGACTTTATAACTCGCAATTCTGACTTTATATTCCGCACTTCTGACTTTATAACTCGCAATTATGACTTTATATTTCGCACTCAGACTTTATAACTCAATTCTGACTTTATATCTCGCAATTCTGACTTTATAACTCAATTCTGACTTTATATCTCGCAATTCTGACTTTATATTCCGCACTTCTGACTTTATAACTCGCAATTCTGACTTTATATTCCGCACTTCTGACTTTATAACTCGCAATTCAGACTTTAATTCGCACTTCTGACTTTATATCACGCAATTCTGACTTTATATTCCGCACTTCTGACTTCATAACGCAATTCAGACTTTAATTCGCACTTCTGACTTTATAACGCAATTCTGACTTTATATCTCGCAATTCTGACTTTATATCTCACAATTCTGACTTTATATCTCACAATTCTGACTTTATATCTCGCACTCTGACTTTATAACTCAATTCTGACTTTATATCACGCAATTCTGACTTTATTTTCTGCAATTCTGACTTTATATCTCGCAATTCTGACTTTAATCTCGCACTCTGACTTTATAACTCAATTCTGACTTTATATCACGCAATTCTGACTTTATATTCTGCAATTCTGACTTTATATCTCGCAATTCTGACTTTATATCTCACAATTCTGACTTTATATCTCGCACTCTGACTTTATAACTCAATTCTGACTTTATATCACGCAATTCTGACTTTATAACTCGCAATTCTGACTTTATATTTCGCAATTCTGACTTTATATTTCGCACTCTGACTTTACAACTCAATTCTGACTTTATATTCCGCACTTCTGACTTTATAACTCGCAATTCTGACTTTATATTCCGCACTTCTGACTTTATAACTCGCAATTCTGACTTTATATTCCGCACTTCTGACTTTATAACTCGCAATTCTGACTTTATATTCCGCACTTCTGACTTTATAACTCGCAATTCTGACTTTATATTTCGCACTTCTGACTTCATAACGCAATTCAGACTTTATATCTCGCACTTCTGACTTTATATCTCGCAATTCTGACTTCTTATAACTTGCAATTCTGACTTTATATATCGCAATTCTGACTTTATATTCTGCAATTCTGACTTTATATTCTGCAATTCTGACTTTATATTCCGCAATTCTGACTTTATATTCTGCAATTATGACTTTATATTCCGCAATTATGACTTTATATTCCGCAATTCTGACTTTATATAACTTGCGATTCTGACTTTGTATCTGGCAATTCTGACTTTTTAACGCAATTCTGACTTCATATCTCGCAATTCTGACTTTAAATCTCGCACTTCTGACTTTATAACACAATTCTGACTTTATAACTCGCAATTGTGAGATAAAAAATTGCAAAATATAGTAAAGTGTAATTTATTCCTGTGATCAAAGCTAATTTTCAGCATCATTACTCCAGTCTTCAGTGTCACATGATCCTTCAGAAATACTGGACATCTGACCTATATTTTTTGTACACATATGGATCATATTATTAACCCATCAATGCACAATTTTGTGATTAGTTGCATTTATTATTAGCATTCAACAGTTTTTTCTTGTTATGTAACCTTCCAATCAAGATCTGCTTCCGTTCCGACACAGAACTCTGGAAGACTGTCTTCATACAATCACCTTTGTTATAATGACCTATTTTTTTTATTTAACCGTTCAGGTGAAACAAATCACTATGGCAACAACTGTATATTGGTTTCTGGGGTTTCCTCTCATCCGCATTAAAGAGGAAACTACTGTAGGCTTACATTGACGTGAAAGACAGATTTACTTGGAAACTTCTCACCCACCGCACGGAGACAGAAACATTTGATCGGTTATTTTACAGTGTTACAAAGTAGGTCAGTGCATCAACTTTTCACCCTCTCAGTCACTGCAGGTTTACAGCACTGTACTTCATACATTGCATTACTGAAAGACATTAAAATCAGATTGCATAAGCGTTGCAGAATTGTTCCCAATCGTGCAGCAGTTAAGTGCAAAGTTCTCAGCGAATTCCTTCAGAAAGCTTTTGAATCTTGACATTTGAAGATGTAAAATGAAGAAGCAATATTTCTTAATTTGTAATGGCAGTCGTTTAAAAGGGTCATCAAATTTTTTATATATATAAGAGCTCTTCTAATATATTTGGAAGCCAATATGCACCACATAAGGGGTTAAAAAACAGGTCTTGCTTGATTATGACATAAAAAGATGAAATTATGACATTAATTCATAACTATGACATTAAGCTTTTGATTAAATGAATGCATTTTATTTGCACAAGACTGTGTGTGTGTGTGTGTGTGTGTGTGTGTGTGTGTGTGTGTGTGTGTGTGTGTGTGTGTGTGTGTGTGTGTGTGTGTGTGTGTGTGTGTGTGTGTGTGTGTGTGTGTGTGTGTGTGTGTGTGTGTGTGTGTATAAATAGAGTATATGGACTGGTGTGTGTGTGTATATAGAGTATTATATGGACTGGTGTGTGTGTGTATATAGAGTATATGGACTGGTGTGTGTGTGTGTGTATATAGAGTATATGGACTTGGTGTGTGTGTGTGTGTGTGTGTGTGTGTTGTGTGTGTTGTGTGTGTGTGTGTGTGTGTGTGTGTGTGTGTGTGTGTGTGTGTGTGTGTGTGTGTGTGTGTGTGTATATATAGAGTATATGGACAGGTGTGTGTGTGTGTGTGTGTGTGGTGTGTGTGTGTGTGGTGTGTGTGTGTGTGTGTGTGTGTGTGTGTGTGTAGAGTATATGGACTGGTGTGTGTGTGTGTGTGTGTGTGTGTGTGTGTGTGTGTGTGTGTGTGTGTGTGTATAGAGTATATGGACTGGTGTGTGTGTGGTG